>UFQX01000028.1:246861-258940 GCA_900497675.1 Arapaima gigas
GGGGGGGGGGGGGGGGGGGGGACACGAGGCTGGAAGAATTTAACAAAATGGCATTTATATCAGAACGTCTCATGTACTTTGATGTCAAAAGATTTAATGTCAGTGCAGGAATGTTTGGTGGATTTCAGATTAACATTCCAAATTGCCGCTCCTGGCACAAGCGAACACGCGGCCCCAGCAACCCTACTATTAAACATTTCCATCATTTATTTGGAAACCGGGCACTGGATCCCTTCTCCATCCCTACCATTTCAGTTTTTTCCAACATTTTCTGCCCTGTCCTTCAGAAAAACTGTCTGCAATAGTTGCATCAATACCTGGAGGAAAATAAGCCACTGAAATGTCCTTTACATCAAACTTTAACCCTGAGGTGCCGCCTGAACTTCATGAAAGGTCAGTAAAGTTTCTCCTTGTTGCATAATGATGTAATTCTATATTGCTGGTTTGCTACCAAAAATGTCTAACAAGGAGGAAAATAGCCCTGGCCCTGTAAAGGTTCTGCCTCTTCCACATCACACCTAAAGGTGCTGGCTGTTAAATCGGTCTTTGCGGCATTTCAAATTAAATGTATTTTTGTCAAACTTAACTGTCAGTGCCACATTCCACAGGCGCGCAGCACAATTCTGACTCGTCGGAAAACGGCGAAAGAGTAAGAGGAGGCAATTACAGGATTGCAGAGAGATGCCCGGTGACATCAGCGCAGTGTGACAGCCACCCGTGGAGAGCGGAGTGCGAGATAGCAACCCAAATCCAAAGACGGGCCGAGCGGTTCGACCCCCGCTCCGCTGCGCGTCTTATCCCTTGCTTCCCATTTCACTCCGGATGGAAGCGGTCTCTTTTAAACGCCGGCCTAGCGGGACATCTGCCGCAACACGCACCGACTCGCCACGGCGCGACCCGCTCACCCGAAACTTCCTCGAAACTTCAACAATCGTAATTGAAAGATTGCGAAAGTGAGAGACGGAGCAGGTGCACCGCTATAAATATTTATATAATAATTAGTATGTAGTTAAAATTTACATGACTAATTAAGCCACGTTCAAGTTTTTTTTTTTTTTAAATCTGTTTTTTGTCCTAGAGAAATTTTTTTTTCGCATCTCGGTGTTCCGTCTCAACACCTGTTTTGAATGCTAAAATACAGGAATGGGTAATTAATGTGCATTGACAGCTGCTAAAGCGCTCCTAAAGGCCCCCCCGAAAGGCCCCCCGAAAGGGTACGCTCATCTTCCCGGGGAGTCGGCATGGAAATTGCACCAACTTACTTATTTGCTTAGCAGTTGCATTTACAAACAGCAACTTACACATCAAAAGGCTCACTTTATTATTATTTATTTAGCCGAGGCCTTTATTCAAGGAAAATTGCTTTTTACACGCATTCTTCACGCAGAGTTCAGCTACAGTTCCATTTTATTGGCCGCAGTTTCAATCTTCAACCTCGGAGATCATTACCTCTGTGAATCTTCCGTAAACCGTGATCAATACAGTGGCTCCAATTCCAAATTGGAAATATCAGCTTATTGTAATTTATTGCTTCCAAACTTGGTTACAGTTACCGGTTGCTGTCATAGACCAAAGGTTGGTGTGAGGTTCCTGTGTTGAGGTGCACAAACATAACGCGTAGAAAACCAAAAAAGCACGACTGTTGAAACTGATGTTAAAACTGGCTTTTGAACTGCACTGGAATAGAGCGGCTCTGAATGGTTTGAAAGCAGCCTTTTGGACTTAAACCGGATCAAGTGAGAAAATGAATCGAAAGTAGTTTCAGTAGTACTTTGCAGGATGGCCATTGCATGCCAGATCCACGGTTTCCATGCAGGGAGGTATGAAACATCTGACGTAACACCTCATATGACAGTTGCCCTCAGACAAGTTCTCCCACAACCAGACCTGTTCAGACAAACAGAGGTTTCAGCTGAGTCTGTATGAAAGAGTGGGAAAATTAGGCACGAAGAAAGTCAATCCTTCTTGAAAAAGCCCAACATTTGTTACTGAAATTTCTCAAAGCCCTTAAATAGATTGGAGCCATTTTTTCCCCATAGTTTTTGTACATGTAAAGAATCCTGGTAATAGAAGTGTAAAACAGCACATTATGCATGTCTAAAACTCATTTTCATATTCCTGAAGTCCTTTCAAACACTAACAATTTAATTTTTTCACTTCGACAAGTCGCGTGGAGAAAACTGGCCCTTTATGATCTTTCTGAACCAATAGTGTAAGATGCAACCCTGAAATGCTCTCCTCCTCTCATAGGAAGAATGCAGCAGCGATCTTCTCAGCGCACCACCACCTCAGGAACCCCGATGTGAAAAGATTTGAGGGGAAGAAGAAGAACACAGCAATTTTTCCATGGTCTTTTGGAGCTTTTTTCACATAAGCATGGTGGTGTGTTCTGTTTTGGCCCGGCGCTGCGTTTATATGACAGAAAACGCTCGGCTGAATGAGAGGAAACGGGACCAGGAAGATGCTGCGTACGTAGAGCTTTCATGACGCTTCATTTGGAGAGCACAGCTTCCCTGACACACATACACACATATCCCCCCCCCGGACACGTCATACGGTTCACCACTTCACTAACCCTAACCCCTGGAAAGCGAATAATAAGTGGAAACACCTTTCGGCATGATCATAGGAAATAAAGGAGGGGGGAGGGAAAAAAAAACAGGATACACGCAACTCTCCTTTAACGCGCCCATAAATGTGGGATATTATCAAAGCCGCAGTAACGCGGCGGTGCTGTTTTATGTACACAGGGATGAAGTCAATTATTTCCTTCAAATGCGCCCCGGTCCTTAAAAAAAAGAAAGTCGCAGCTCGGCTTTTTATGGAAAATAAAGTACCCTCGCAGGCGGGTCCCCGCTGCGGGCCTTTCGTGTTGTTTCAGCCAGTGCAGAGAAACCGGTTAAAGATAATGCATGCTTAGCTCCAAAACTGGCATTTGTTTTATATATAATTTTTATAAGCGATCCTTTTTAAGTCCCACTTCCCATCTGTTCAGCTCGCACAGTGTGAAAAATAATCAATAGCCACACAGGAAGACTGGATGACTGTCCACCTTGGAAAAGGTTAAACCTATTAAAATATGAACCACTTTATGAGCACCAGTCAGTTTATGCGGTTGGGGTTGTGGCAGAGAGGGGGGGGCAGGCAGCAGGTTAATCCATAATCTCTAGTGGCACTTGCAGGTCCAGTGAATTCATACTGGGACAATCCTTTTAGTGCCACGAAAATGCTGGCGAAATCACTCTAAACTGCATCAAATGCAAGGAGGAGGAGGATTTTCTGGGTTGATTTGTTTTGAAGGCACCAGCAACCAGATTAAGAGGAACTGGCCCGAGTTCAAGGAGTTTATGGTGATGGCACTGGGGGGGTAATTAATATTTTGAAGGTCACACTGGTTTAATATCTTCCCGAATGCCCCCGCCGCACACACAACTGGCAGGTGTCACCCAAGTTCATCACCATCACACCTCCTATTTGCCTTTTCTCTAAACCCTCTTGATTCACACATCTAGGCGTTTTTTTTTTTACTGCATTAGTTCACGGCAAGTACCTCGTTGAAGGGTCCCATGGCAGAAGGGGGGATTCGAACAGAGGCCACTGCAGTGCGAGTCAGCAGCTCTAACCACGACGCCACCTGGTGCACTTCCCGAAACGCTACTGAGGAAAAGTGCAACAGTACGGCGATCACAGCCTTGGACGTAAACCTGCGTGTGCTTGTGAAGAAGAAGGCGAGGCCCTCACACGCGAAACGCCAGCTGTTTAATCGGCCCACCCCTGAGTCGAGACCCACAGCTCACTGAGCACCACACGCTGACTCAGCGCATGTTCATCCGGCACACTTCCACGGCAGTGCAGGGACGACCCTTTGGATCCGTGCCCTTCGGGCACAGGCGAAAAGCAGCTGCGTAAATCATGCTGAAGTCCAGGCCTGGGGGTGTGTGGGTACCTTTCCAAGGAGGGGGTCCTGCTGATGCACCCTTGAGCAAGGTCTTTACTTCACCTGCTTCAGAGAAAAAAAGCCCTCTAAACTCCAGATGTTGCTAAATGGGTTAAATAGGATTCAGATTACATGGACATCTGTTATATATATGAATGTGGCACTTAAACATAAATTAAAGTGCAAATGGAACGTTTGGCCTTAAAAAAAAAACTTAGATCTCGAACAGGGCAGAACTGGGTCACAACGATATAGAGACAGTCAACATACTAGGAAAATCTACACAGACGCACAATGGAACTCAAAGGCAAAGGATTATAGCTGGTAGCAAGGCTGGTTGAATTTTAAAAAAACATTTTAAAAAATGAGCCGATCTTACCTAGTTCACTCAAATTATCCCACCGATCTAGTTTTGGCTTTTCCTTCCACTCTGAGAGAGCCACATATTTAGTAGAATATCTGTATTGGCGGCTGAAAGGGACAAATGAGGCTTTATCCTGAAGGTCTTTCGGGTAGTTAAATCAACGCCACTCCAGTAAAGTTGAGTCCTATTACATTCTGAGGGAAAAACATGCATCAGAGTACCTGGGCCAGCCTTGAAACACACCTGAGATGCCCCTGGAAATACCCTATAAAGACTTGAGGAAAGTGGAACACAAAGGATATTATTGTGAATTAACATGGCACTAATTCTGTTGTGAAAGCTAAAGGAAGCAGAGTGAGCCCAGTTCCTTTTAACTTTTCGGTGAACCATTGATAAAGTCATCCTTCATTTAAGAATATTTCATATTTAAACCCTTTTACTCTGAATTAAACTTATTGCCCAGGACGTCAGTGTAACTGGAAGTCCGTGTGCAAGTTTACCATAAAAATAACGGCACCGTCCGCAGTAATAGTCTGTGGGACCATCATAACCAAAAATAAGCGGCCCGGTACAATAGAAAGCAAAGCCCCAAACAAAAACAGAAAAATCAAGGCAATAAGTAAGAACCCCAACAGCACCCCCTGCCAGAGGACTTGTCAGTCTCTGCATGATTTACGGGTGCCAGGCAGAGATCACTCCTGCTACCCATCAGCCCCAGCTGAACCATCGCAGGAAGAGATACCTTTTCACGATTCGTTTGGTAAAATGCATCCAAATTAAACACTTACATTGATCCTGTGTTTCCTGCTAAGAATATGTTATTCAAATCCACCCAGTAATTCTGACGTTTTAAATTAAATGATGCACAAAGCACATTTAACATCAAGAGTCTCCCACATGGTGGAGATCTTTTATGCCTTCAAGCATCGAGATGCTTACGTTTTCAGGAACGCAGTGGTTCCGGAAGACTTCCAAGCGTAAATATTTAAAAGAATTGTTAAATCATTACTGTGGGAGGCTTCACAAAACTGTTTGGCACCTCATTCGAGGGCATTTCAGTTGTTCTTCCTCACACAGCTTGCGATTTATAGACAAGTCACCAGAGGATTAGGTCGCCTCTGCGGTCAGCTCTACCTGTGTATCATCCAGACTCAAAAGTCTGAAACCGCAAAGCGGCAAAAGCTTTCCCATCACAGCCGGGCCGCTCGGCAAACCTTGAATTCCCACAGGGCCGGAGTCGGCGAGACGCATCGAGTCACAACTCTGTGTCACATGTCCCGCGAAGCTGCACCGTCACCTCAGACAGAATTAGCGGTGAGCCACAGGAAGGCCTGGGCCATCAGAAGGAGTCTCTCTCAAAGAGTTTCCATCTGCTCCCTCAAAAGCCCAAGATCGAGCATCGCCCTGGTTCAGCAGAGGCCGGATATCTGCGATGGGCGGCCGACACAACCAAAGGGGACTCTGTGGTGAGCCACAAGAAAGCCTCGACTCAGTTTGACCCAAATCCCTGTTATTCCTGAAGTACAAACCTGGGCAGAACATGACAGACCCCAAAATCATTACAGGGAGATGCTGGGAAAGATAAAAAGCAATTGGATGTAGGTTTACAACAGAAACTGGCAATGAAATTAAAAAAAATTTTTTTAAATTTGACCAACATATCTAAGCACAAAACAGTTAGCATTTAAAACCCTCAAGTCTGTGGACCACCCACCTAGAATAGGAAAGGAGATGATATGATTCTCTGTCACACAACACACTAACCCACACACACACACACACACACACACACATACACACAAAGAACAAAAAGTCAGCAAATTCTTATTTTTTTTTACCTTTATTACTTGAAAAATGCCACCGGCACACCACTGGAGAGTTTAATGACATAGAGCCTATGGCCAGAACCCCACTCCTATACCCTGCCCTTCAAAATATATGTACTGTCAACCATATTAAAGCTGTTTAAAAAAAAAAAAAGTATCACGTGAACACTGCGCTTATTTAGGATGACCCGAGTTCACAAAAAAAAAAACATCAGAAAACACTAAAGTTTTTGTGAAAAGCATCAAACGTCTGCCTGCCAACAGAATAACAGGAACCCCCTTTAATATGTGGCACAGAAAAAGCGGACCAATATGATTTAAAGTCCCCGTTAAGTCTAATGTAAACATTCCCACAAGTTGCCGTTTTACCTCGGGATTGCTTGCCAGGCCTTTTATTTAGAGTAAAAGTCTTATGTGAATGAAGTTTAGCCCTTTCCTCCTCTGAAAAATTGAGAGCTATTCCCCATAAGTCTCCGTGCTGACTGACCGGCCACCCAGGAAGAGATGGCTGGAAAGTTTTATTATGTTTATACCAGGCTAGTGGATTACAAGCCACAGTGAAGGAGATGGGGGAGGGGGGCTCAGCTGTGAATAATTAAAATTTACCCCCCCCCCCCCCCTGTTAATGAAAACAGTGTCACAGAACAACCCTGTTTCACTCAAGCTTCTGGTTACTATGTGGAGATTTTACGGGGGAAGGCGCGACTTCAAGGGGGAGAGTCCAACCAAGACAGGTCTTGTGAAAGGTGGCCCTGTTGAAGCTGCCAGCGGCGACATTCCAACAAGCTTAACTAGTTCTCCCCACATCAGGGAGAAACGGAACAAAATATGGTCCTCAGCCTCTCGCGAGAGACCGGACAGGGGTCAACCATCGCGACTGCCTCCTTGATGAGGTTTTTTTCACCCCCCCCCCTCCCTTCTCAGCTGTTCAAACAGCTTGAAAATGCATGGTCTTCTACAAAAAAAACTATGTAGCCCATATAGGGAAGTGCAGTGAACCATGTTCAGCCCCTATGCGCAAATACTTGTCATGAAAGAGAAAATGCTGTGTGAGAAGCAGGTGTTCAGGGCTTAAATGAACACAGTACCAGCATTCAGAGGAAGAATTTATGTAGTCATTTGGTTGATGTTTTTATCCAAAGCAGCTTATATACCTTACGGTTTTAGGCAAAATCGTGCACGCACAGGGATTTTCAGGAGGAACTGGGAAAATGAGCATACTCAAGCACAGACTTTCTGAAAACAGTATACTTCTCAACAAAAACGGCATTTCGTAAAACTGAAACCATTAGAGGAAAACAGTTAGCAGGCCTGTTTTCTTTTTTAAAAATGTGCCACTAGTTAGTTTAGTTAGATGGTACCTCACAGTCATGCCAGCTTCCATCTCATCACTTTCACTGTGAGGAAATGCTGTATTTCCATTTGAAGGCCTGACATCCAGTGATGGAAATGCATGCAGAAAAAGTCATAAATTTGCACTGAAAAGGCATTATTTGTGCATATTCAAGATTATGCTGTAGGAATCATAGTAGCCTAACTAACAAGCCTCAGACTACTGGTGATGCTGTTAGTCAGTCTTTGATAAAGAGATGTGGGGTCCAGACTTATCCTCAGCTGTCCACGGCACAGCCATTACCCTGGTATCAGAACTGCATTATATACCAACTGGCAAGTTACCCGGGGCTGCCCGGGTCAGAAAATAGAGAGGTAAAAAATAATAACATTGTACATCACCAAACTGTTTTATCCTTAATGTGGTTGCATTTAGAGCCTAAATGTTGTTAGTGCTGTCAGGCAGATGCCACAGAGAGTGACCCGCCAATCACAGTCCAGTGGAAAAGAGGAAAGAAAAAAGTAATAAAGTATATATATCCCCAGTTTCTTTAACTCTTATATTAGTAATGTGTGTGGTGCTGTATGTATCAGTTGCCTGTTTGTTGTCCTCATCCTGACAAATTAGGTGGGATCTATCTGGAGGTACATGGCACTAATGCATGCAGGACCTTGTGTGTGTGTGTGTGTGTGTGTGTGTGTGTGTGTGTGTGTGTGTGTGTGTGTGTGTGTGTGTGTGTGTGCGCGCGCGCAGCTGACTATGCGAAAGCCTTATTTATGATAAAGTACCTGTGTGCCAAATTTTAAGCGAGTGATTTGAAAAATAAAGCAGTGCATGAAGAACAAACAAACAGACAGACGAACAGAGACGGACTTTTATAAATGTAGAGGTACCTAGCAACCCTACCGACAGGCTGTATGTAATCGAGATGTTGAGTAAATGTGTAACACACATTCTGAAAATGCAAAGGATTTCTGTATTGATCTAATAACCATCACGGTTACAATAACATAAGCCTTACTAAAAGGCCGTGACATACTGCTGATGTGAAAGTCGCCACCATCAGCCTGAATCATTTGGTTTTGATTCTCACTATGAGTTGACCTCTACAGAGTTATATTTAAGAACACCTGGTGAAGAATATTAAAAGCAGCATCCTCTTACGATAACTGTTTCAAAAAGAGCTGTTTTCTAAGTTTCAAAACTTTTCACAACTCTTTCTTTCCGTCCCTGAGAAACAGAGTCCCCGTTGCGATGGGGTGTGTGTCACACGCTGGTCACAATACATATATCAGGTAGGTCCCATTTGGACAGAACAAAGTTACATCATACTAGCACTAGGTAAAGAACTTGTTTGGAAGATGGGGATGAAAGGGGGTCGTGCTGTGTAACCTTCACAGATATCACTGAAAGATTATTCCAGACTCTTGTGGAACAATCCAACGGCATATGACCCCCGTGGTGTACCTTGGCTGACGTATTATTGTTGACTTCAGTTAACACAACACAACTATTCCTGAGATCAGAGACTGTGTGACTGCGTGTGGCTTCCATTGCATAACACCTTTTAAGATCTGTTACATCAAGATCTTCGTTGCTTAAAGAAAATGAAACTGCAGGCATTAGTGGCATGAATAAGCTTCCCCTAGAAGTGCTCAAGTTCCACAATTAATGAAGCACTTATCTGTCAAGAGCAGACATTTTCAGCAAAAGTACTCGCCAGAGATTGTCTCAATTCTGTATGAACTATAACCGCACCGCTTAAGAAATACCAGTGACCAAAACGTTCAATTTCCTGCAGGAGCTCTGCTCACGGACCCACCGGCAAAGTACTCAAGCCAAATTGCTTTAGTAAGAAAGACCCAGTTGTATATACTGGTACAATGTATAATTTGGGGGTTTTATGAGTCAATGTGGTCCTATACATCTGCTAAAATTAATAATCTAATATAAAGGCCTCTTACTGGGCATGACCCTGTCCGCAAACAGTGGAAACTTGTTTTGACCTTAGAACATCTATGCAGAGAGCATTTTTGATTAAATGTGTCTTTCTCAATTGCCCACTTTCGTATGAGTGCATATTAAAGCCTTCTGACCTGCGGTGAGGCAGCCGCGGCGTGGAGGCGGAGTGTCGAGGGTTTGGCACGTGGGAGGGAGAATTGGGGAAGTTCAGTCCACGACCTTCCAGAGACCTCTCCAGCTTGCTGGGTCAGATTAACCGTGGACCAAAGACTTGGCAGGTGCCCAGTCCAGAAACCTCAAGCACACACCCTTTTTCATAGCTTTCCCTTGGCACACACACACACACACACACACACCCTACCCAGCAACAGGCTAACATCCTTTCTTACTTCCATACCTCAGCCACGTAATATTATCAAATAAAACTGCTGAAATTGTCTGTCATCATCCGTTTTCTCAGGTGTTCAGCTCTCATTGCGTTTGTTTGCACCTGTTATTTCTCGAATCAAGGGGATAAACATCAAAGCGGCAAGAACTCCAGCTTTCATAACTGTCGCCTAGCGAGGAAATATTAAATACGTTAAAAGCTATATACGAAAGCCTGTGTTACTCGAACCTGTCATGACTCCGGGTTCACAGTCAGGTCAGACAGTAATTCAGTTCATGGGTCTCTAGTAACTTAGCAAAGAAGACGAAGAGGTAAAAGATGGTGGAGAGCATCAAGGCAACAGACCTGTTAAGCTTTTGAACTGCACAAAAGCAAGTCTGCTCAGTCATCACCTTAAAATAACCAGGGGCACCAAGAGAACAGAGGCACTCAGCAACGGGGGGCTCAGTAAACATCATTATGGACAACACAGTTATTCTGTGAAACCATTTCCCCGCTCCTATAATGAAATAAACCCACTTCCCTCAAACACTCAAAGACACCACTTACAGGCTCTGGCCATGGATAATACAAACATTAAGGTCAAAGGTAAACTGATGTCACTGTCCGTTTATTCTGCAGCAGAGCATTTTAAGCAGTGATTTATGTACTGACAGGTCTACAAATGCACTTACAAATAAAATTTCCATCATGCAAAATATGAACATGACCAGATTCATGCTACATTATACTTGACACCACTTTATGTGTTACTAAAAGCCATTTTGTGAAATGCACACACCCCTTGATTTAGAATCCCCTGGTATAGGTGTTAAAATTGTGACCCTGCATGCAGAGATCTTTTCAGCGGATGGGCTGATGAGGGGGTACTGTTTTCACTACAGTTGTGTGTGATGGATTGTGACTGAACATGCTTCTGTGCTTCGGCGTGTATGTATACATGTGTATGTATGTATTATGTGTGTGTGTGTGTGTGTGTGTGTGTGTATTATATATAACATATAATAGACAATAGAGGCTTGGCCAGGTAAGTCATACAGCAGGTGGGTACCCCAGAATTCCCAGGAGAAACGTCATAAAAGCCAGTTAACACTTGGCAGCAGATAGCATAGTGGCTAAAAGCACCGCAAAGAATTAATGTTTGTAAGCCACTCCTGCCGCAGGACCCTGGAACATGCAGTAAAAACTAGCCAGGTTAAATACAGTAGAGGAAGCTAAACATGTTAAGTCATTTTTGGAGAAGTGCAACAATAATTGTAACTACTTGGCTCCTTTTCTGCAAAGCAATTAAAAACGTTGGGTTTGTACAGGAGGTTACTGACAATGACACTGACAGCACTGGGTAGTTTCTACTGTATCAGTCAGGGGTAAATATGTGAAGCACGGCTACTACAGCTGGAGTGGGGGGTTCAACCAGCGGGCCTTCCTGTGCAAGGCAGCAGCTGTAACCACAACAGCACCTGCTAATCCCCACAACATCAACGTGCATCCAGAGCATCAACAGCCATGGAGGAGGACAGGAGGTCTGACAAACAGAAAGCAAAATTTGTGCATTTTGCTGTTGCTCCTGCTCAGCTAAAAAAGCAAGAAAGTGGGACGGGAGCGTAGGAAGTCGAAAAGGTTAAATTAACCCATGAAACTCAGGACCTTTCAAAACAGGCCTGATGCCCGTAACCGAAAGTGTGGCGGCGCTCCTCCGACAGCCCCGGAGTTAAACCTGCCCTCTAAAGCAGGTGTCACTACGTGCAGACAGCGATGACTGAACGTCTCGGAGCTACGGAGGAAGTTCTAAACACCAGCACTGCAAAATAAAAGCGTTCCCAATTATCGTACACGGAAAACACGAATTTGCTCGCGCTAGAGCTGTTGACACAAACAATAGCTCGTGCACGAAAGCCACGCAGTTTTTCAGTTTACAGGAAACACCCACATGAGGAAATGACATGTAATCAGACACCAGGACTGGGGCTCGACGTCCTTTCACGCAAGATGCACACGAGAAGCAAAAACAAACAAGCATCTGTTACCCGATTTCAAGATTGTGCCTGAGCAAAGGTGGTGTACACACACACTCACACACACACACACACACATGTCTGAGAGGACGGGGGCACTTTCAGTTGAGGCCAGCAGTGACTTAACTGAATGAATGTGCCCATCATGGGCTGAGAGCATCACCTCATCCTCGCCGACAGCCAGAAGATACATAACCAGGTACGGAAAGACATTCAAGCCATGACTGTAAAAGAGGGGGGGGGGGGGGGGGGGG
>UFQX01000028.1:258974-268974 GCA_900497675.1 Arapaima gigas
GGGGGGGGGGGGGGGGGGGGGGGGGGGGGGGGCACTGGAGCAACCGCCAAGGTGCAAACACCCACACTTTCTCAGGCGTCGATTTATTCAACTTGAAGCAATGTGTTCACAGCCCTTATCGATTCTGTCTGACAAGAAAAAAGAGTTTCTGTCAGTGTAACATTTCAAGATCACCAACCCACCATCAAATAGCGGAAAAAGAGAATTCTCAGAGCGTTTCATTTTCCTACCTTTACCCCTTCTGCTTAAGAGCTAGTAAAGAAGTAAAGAAAGAAAGGAAAAAAAAGCTTTGAGTGACAACTTTATTCCATTTAGTCTCAGAACTCAAGGGGTTCATCTGAGATAAGAACGTGTCATATTTGTACCGACGAGTCAACATTTTTACGACACTGGCCCAGAATTGCAGATTACAAATAATAAGTGGCTTAATTCTGACTGAGTCACGTTTGGTGCGTAAAACTGTTTCAACTTTTTCCTCACTCCTGATATGATCACAGAATAACTCTGGTTGCAGCTCTGATCTTATATTGCTGATCCAGCTGTAAAGTTCAGGGCCACGATCACATTTCAGTACCTACAAGAAAATGGGTGAATGTAATGACTATCCCAAAAATACTGGTATAAATAGTCAACTTTTAGTTCAGCATGTAGGATTAAGCCACTTATTATTTGTTATTTGTTATGAACTATTGTTAACGCTATTTGATGGTGGGTTGGTGATCTTGAAATGTTACAGTACATAATGCTGTTATGTACTGTTACTCACCCCTTTGCTGGGTGCTGGTAAACATCTCACTCAGAGCCAGGTGTGTGTGTGTGTGTGTGTGTGGTTAAGGTCAGGGTTGCGGCTTGTGCTGGAGCAGGTGGGTGTGCAAGCAGGACCGTGACTGCACCTCTGTGCACACGATGGCTGTGAAAGTGCCACATCTTATCAGCTAAGCAGCACTGTGAAGAAAGACATTCACTCCCTTATCGGATGCTTTTATCTCGCAGGACCACACGGGGGAATTGCCCTGCTATTTTCCTCAAAAAAAAAAAAATGTTATGTACAAATATGTTGTACTAACTTTATCAGCAGAGGATTCTTCCCAGCCGTTTCATTTCTGGTGCAGTATGAAAACGGGTAGATTTTACTTTGCTTGGCTCACAACTCAAAAGAGTGTGCTGTCCTTCCAACCTCTCTGAAGTGTGTCTTTTATTTAGAACAAAAAAGCACCTCAATATACTCTTCGAGGGTCACAATCCAACGCCATGTTTTCCTGAGTTTCCGTTTTTCTTCACTCCTATTGGTCAAAATCATGGGGGAAAGAAATGGCCGTTCGAGGGAAGATGTGTTTATGGAAATGAACCAAACGCTGCTCCACTGGAGCTGCTGAATTTCATCGAAAGTCGCAGGGTAAACAAGGTCGCCGCGGGACCTGCCAAACGTACCGGCCGAACAGGACAAACCGCCTCGAGAGCCACCGGCTCAGCAAGTCCCTCCATTTCCCACAGCAAAAATCCCAAGTGCCCCTGACCGGGAATGTTTACGTACGTGGTGTGAAAGGATCAACCATTTCCTTTCAACAGGCATTAGGTGACACACACGTATTAACGCTACACTATGATACTGCAAGATTCGAGTCTGTCCTGTCGGTACAATCATGATAAACATTTACAGAGAAACACATACAGTTCAAAAGCAGTTCACACTGTGATGCTCAGGGTGCCAGGAAATTCCTGATATGAGCCTGGCAGGCGCTGCAAGGCATGCTGGGTCCCCATGACCTTTTCTGCTGAGTATTATTAATACATGCGAGATATTGGAAAAGGTTAACAAGCTTGAATCAGACAATTCTAAGCGAACACCAATACAGATCTCCGGATTCTGGTGCTGGCCGACAAGTTCACGGCTGTGAAGGTGGCTGGACTCGGGCCATTAATCTATGAAAAATATTGTTATGAATTAATTGACGCATAATATGGCATCACAACCCGACGGGGGTTCGAGAGTGACTCTGGAGCCTGGCGTGCACGTTTCCTGAAACGCCGAGGCCATCTCTTCTTACATGGTGTTTGATATTTGCTGAAGAAAACAGGGCGGCCACCGCGGCTGGTAAATGCGTATTATATTTTTTTTATTTACGGGTGACCTCGAGCACAAACAAGTAGGTGAACCATGGTTTGTTTGCGCTTACATTTCCTGAGCGAGCTGTTCACTGGATGGTTGATGGCACCAAGCAGTGACATTTATTAATATGCATAAACACTGACACCCAGAAACTGCTCTGCCTCAATTCCTCCTTCAGCTGCTCCATACGTTAATATGTTTAAGCCTTGCCTTTGTATTCCGCGGTGGCAAATCAAGGTGAAAGCCCACAAGTGATCTATGAAAACGTGTACAAAATCCTATTACACACTAGGCCACAAAAACAGAGGAAAAATGTTTTTTGCCAAAGATTTCAGGTGCAGTATTGTTTATTCAGCTGCATTCTTCTCCTGAACCACTGACAATGTTGGATTCCTATGCTGGGCTACTTACAGCAATTTGCCCATTTACACAGGTGGGTAAACTTTAAAGGAGGAGTTTAGGGTAGGTACCTTCTTCAAGGGTACAGAAGTGGGAATCCAAAAGGTTCTTTTGAGCTGCTCTGTCCAGGGCAGAGAATGTAAGAGCTGCCATGTCACTCTTGAAGGGCCGGAGTTCAAATCTATCTTTGTACCACAGTGCCTCTGATCAAGGAGCATACCTTAACTTGATAAAGTAAAAACAAACACCATGCTGTCTAAATTTTAAGCAACACTGTAAGTCACTTTGGAGAAAGCTGTCCACTAAATGGAAAAAAAGGGGAAAACGTGCGGACTAAGAAGAGTAGAAACTGGTGCTCTCATCCAGAGGTCAGTGCCTGGAGTCAACTAGGTTGTTATTACCAATGTATTAAAAGAAAAAAGCATCATCTCAGAGTCCAACTCATTCCTGACCCAGGAGTCCGTGCGGAACCCAAATCTGCTGGTAAGAAACAGACCCCCAAATTACTGCGGACCTCTCATCTGCCCGCCGGGGGCACGCGGCCTGCACGCCCTTGCCAGACCCCAATCGGGTCAGCTAAAAATAAAAGAGGGAGCGGTGTTTGAAAGCGGCTGTGCGGATCCCCCTGCCGGACTCTGTGCACTTAAAGTCTTGTTATGAGGCTCTGCGATGAGATAAACTTCAAAGTCGCCTGGTGCTCCTTTCAACTCTTCTCCTGCTGTAAGGTGCTTGGCTGATAAGGCTCATAAGTCAGACACTTGGCCCAAGAAGTCCACTTTCTGGTGCCGTTTCAGGCGGCGTTACCAAGATTTGATACGTTTTTCCGCCAAGCCATTTACTATTTTTGCTATTTTATCCCTGCGCCCCGATTGTATAGTTCCATCCTTCCCTTTATTAATTCCCTGGTTAGTGTGAACATGCCTGTCTGACCGGATGAACTGTGTCGGCTGCAAGATCGTGCTTTGGCAAGTCGTCCACTTGTTCCGCATGCTTTGGCTGCTGTATTCGTTCTGCAACACACGTGTTCCTGCCCCACCGGCGCACGCCCACGGAAAGACAGAACACGCTAGGCTCAGCTAATGGACGGTCGCTAGGCATCCGCGGTCCAGCAGGAGCATCTGATGGGGGAGTGACTGGCTTCACACCTCAGACACAGCAGTGGGAGCAGCAAGAGCAAGATCAGCATTCCCAGGCCCCTGGCATGGCAACCTACACCCTGATACCATCGCTGGATCCCGAACACCCACACACACACACACACACACACACACACACACACAAGGAGAGAGAGGCCTTGTGGTGCATCTGTGGGCTCTGCTAACACTCTCATTCCAGTGATGACACCAGCAAGTCATGGGACAAAAGGAGATGATTGATGTGACTCAGATATGACTAGAAATAGCACTGGGCAGGAAAAATAGACAGAACATCCATGTTTGATGGCCATTTCCACAAAACTGTGTCGATATAAAAGGCAACTTCAAAAGATCCAGTCAGGTTAAAGTTGGGGCAAAACCAAGTCCAAGTCCACATCGCCGTCCACACGTGTCCACTGCCCTGTGCACAAAGGTGGTCAGGTCAAGAGAGCCGAGCACTGCAGGTGACCTGTCCCTAAGAGGGTCAGCGGAAATCGACTCACCCCCAGCAGCGTCCAGGTAGCTCCACGACGGCCGCGATGATACACGGCGTAACCAAGAAGTGTTTTGTCAATGCTTCCAGCCAATGCGCATTATCGTCACACGTTGGTATGTAAAAAATAATTTTAAAAACTTCGATGGCGTGTGTCTCAATGCATCACAGCTCTGCCAAGTCACAGGAAATATTTCTTGGCATTTTTTTTAAAACGTCTACTTATTTTCAGGTAACACTTCATTAACTATTCATTATGTGTGCTATCATAACAAAGTAACGCAGCCTGGAAAGCGGTTTATCAACTCCCTGGAGTGCAAAATGTTCTCCGAGGGACAGAATTCATGCAGACCCAACATCTTGTTTTACACAGTTCCTGCTCCTGACATATTTAAAAAGCCTGGAAAGTGGAAGCCATTGAAAACCTTAACCGTACCCTTCATTAATCTTAATTCTACACCGATTTCACAGCAGAAAATGTCTAGATTGAAGACGGGAGATTTTGCTGTACGGTTTAACGGTACGAAGTGTTTGACGGGCGAAACCGCACAGAGGATCCTGCGGGATGCTGCCATCCTCCACTGGGGGCACACTGCTCACACGAACGCTCCTCTGCCAGGGAAAGTGCAGAATAAGCAAAGACGACAGCACATCCACTTACAGCGAGTCCAGAGGAAAAAGCTCTGAAGAGTGCGTGTAGGCAGCTGGAGTGGTCCATTTCACCCCTCACCCTGGGACACGGTCTTTCTCGTCCGAGTCGGAGCAGTGGAACACAAGCAGATGTCCGACCGCTGTTTCTTCCATATCTTCACCTTTAAATCAACCCTGTCGGTTCATTTTCATCGACCTCCATTTCCAACGGGCCTCAGATGCAGCGCAGGGAGGGGCATGTGAACTCAGATTTTGTTTCAACCAGACCTACAGACCTCTAAGTGGTCTCCCCAGCCATGGCCATCAGGTACACTACCCCACAAGGGGTAGCAGGTCCACAGCAGTTACGGCTTCTGCCTTGAATCCACGTTTGACTCAAGTTCAAATCCCGGTCCTGGTGTAGTACCAGTGGACAAGGGACTGACCCTGATACAGTAAAAACAGCCCGGGTAAATGAACAAATGTACTTGGGCAGATCAAAAATGCTAAGAACTTTATTCCCTTCGCAGCACCAAAAAAAATTCCAAGTATTTGTGATCACCTCTCATATAAATCAGTGTAACTGGCGAGGGAGAAAATAAATTAAATTAATAACTGTCACAAGTTATGATTATGACTTGAGGCCTTGAGGTGTTTGTTCAAGGCAACTTACAATGTCAGGGTTGTTCAGTACATGTATCCTCACAATAATACAGGATAACAATTTTAACATTATAAAATACTGCACTGTAGCCAACACAACTGCGGCCTGGAAATAGACACAGTTACCAGGATCAGTTTAAAAGTGCAACTGATTCCACAAAAGGGAGAATGTTACACTACGCTTTCGGGTTATTGCTGTTTGATTTTAAACGATTAAACATTTTTTAAAAACCCATTGATTAAGTTCACTCACCTGTTCCTACATTAAACTGCGCAGAGCGTTTGACATGCAACAGCTGCTCATCCTAATCCGAACAGTCACAGCGTGTATTTCAAACACAGCTGTTACAACAGCGCGCGGTGGACCGTGCGGACGCGCCGGCCAGCGAAGCACGGACAGGAACACATCCCGTGCTGGGAACGTGACTGCTGCTATGGGAGAGGAGATCCCACGAACACCCCCGGTGCGTCCCCATTTCAACTTTCACACAGGACCATCGCCCCAGTAGAACACAGTCATTGCCAGGGTACTGTCAGGGATAGTGACCAAAGGCTCTGCGTGTGAGCCACACTTGACCGACACCATTTTACTTGAACAGTTGGGAAACGGCAATGAACAGTTAACTGAGCATAAATCAAGTTAACACATGCAAACAAACAAAAAAGAATAGGGAAAATATTTGTGGCGCACAGGAGCGCAGCGACGCCCACCTGCTACCGCACACAGGAGTGACCACGGTGTCTAAGGGATGACGGGGGACAGGAGTTATCGCACCACGGCGTTCAAGCTGGTGCAGCTTTCAGCTGAAAGCTCCCATTTTGCTGTCTTATTTGCGCGTTGCCTTATTTGTCAGCGCTTTTCAGAAGAGCGCTGACGTGACCAATGCACTTGTTTGAGCTGCACCGTCTGTACAGAGGAAAATGTCGGTCGGTCACGTAGTTTCAGACCGGCACGAGGTCTAATGAGAA
Organism: Arapaima gigas; assembly: GCA_900497675.1. Taxonomy (NCBI): domain Eukaryota; kingdom Metazoa; phylum Chordata; class Actinopteri; order Osteoglossiformes; family Osteoglossidae; genus Arapaima; species Arapaima gigas. The sequence continues at coordinate 265,375 of UFQX01000028.1, forward strand.
AGTACTTGTGAAACATTAATGAGCACGGTCCAAAAATGGCACGGTCCTAAACGCGCGCTGTCGCTAACATCGGAACCGGGCAGCGACAGTACGTTTGTGAAATCTGCTGGCCGGCTCGGAAGTTAGACGTTAAAAGTTTTGCGGTGAAAAGGGCACGGGGTTAGGAGAAGCCGTGGCAGCTCCCACAGTTGTCCCTTTGCCACGCGAGGAACGAAAAACAGCGCAGGAGTTTGGCCAGGCGACGGCACATATGAGGCCCAGCGTTCCTCACACATACCAGCAACATGTGCCACATGTTTTCACTGCCACTTTATCTGCTGGCTGTCAAGGGACATGATGCTGGAATATGTATTCCTGCCAGGCAGCTATATAAACCTGCTGTTATTTGTTGGTTATGGCCTGTAAATGATAATGGTTATTCAAGATTTGAAACCTGTGTCCAACTGGTTAGTCAAAATACCTGATAGGTGTTTTTAGAGCCATACTTATGCAAATTTTGAAAGTAAAGCCAAAGATTCATACAAGCACACAGATGCAGACATTTATGTTCATTCTTGATCTTTTACTTCAGCTGAGGCCCATTCCATAAAATAAGGTTATATGAGACATATCTGTAGAAATACCTCTGTAGAAGCATGTCAAGATAATAAGAATGATGTAACACCTGTGAAGCAAAGCATGTGTAAAGACCTTTAGGTCTGATTCCGTCTGACTCAATATCCAATACTGTCTGTTCTATTTCTGATACAGACAGCAGCGTGTTTCTACTGGACTCAAGTTCACAAAATTAATGCCTTTGCATTTATTCATTCTGCAGAATCTTTTCTCCAAAGCTGCATCCAGCGATTGTTACCTAGGATTAAGCTGACGCCTTTCTCCAAGATGACTTACAAGACACAGCAGAGTACACGCCCTACAATTATTCAGCCATTTACACAGCAGAGCAGCGTAGCACTCACTAAGACTAACTTAGATTCGGCAAGTCACCTGAAACGTGTGTCTTTGGACTGTGGGAGGAAGCCAGAGCACCCAGAGGAAACCCACGCAAACATGGGGAGAACGTGCAGACTCCACACAGACTGAGCTGCAGCTCAAACTTTCAATTAGCAGGTATTTGTGAACAAGCCTAAAAGCAGTAGGTCAGCTGGCACAGTCATTGATCAAATATCCCAGGAGTCCCTCTGGTTTGTGGCTGGTGGCTATAAACACTGACACAGACGGTGCATTTGCCAAAACCTTTTTGGTGTCAATCATTATTGGAGCCTAGCTACTTTACCTCCCTCTCCTTGTTTCACTGAACACCAGACACTTTTTTCCAAGTTGGCTTACAATTTATGACCAGTTTCACTCAAGCTGTTCAGGTTAAGTACCTTTGTCAAATTTTTGACCGTAGGTTCCGGTCCGATACCAGCATGCTTCACGCTGGGTCCATGTCCTCAACCACTATATTCGCTGCCATCGCAGCCTATTAGTCTAGCTCACAACTGGCATCACTTTGCAGTGACACCAATGCATAAAAGATAATGAAACCGATATAGAAATGGTTGTGGCAGATGGGGAGACAGAATACACAGAGTTCAACACGCAGTACGTGACAGTTTGGAATCACGCAAACAGGGCATTTCACACACACCATTGTACACAAGCCCCACCTGGACACCATGCCAACCCATAACACATCTGCTTAGTTATGATCAACAAACACATACTTGCCATGGCATGCCATGATTTAAGCCCTCACTATCCGTGGGAAGACAAATTTTATTCTGGAGAGAGAGACTGTTTTCTCTGACCTGTGAGATCCAAATAAAGCACTGAAACCAGACGAAACTGCAGCCATGTCTCTTGTTGTCACACAAACCAATGCAGTTGTCAGACAGATCAAGTGACCCGCATGAATTCGACACTGGAGGACACAGTATTGTCCAGATTATCCGACCTTCAGCCTTGCCTGACATAGCCAGTCCAGGTGGGGGTGCAGGGCAGTGGGCTTCTGTGGCTTGACTGGTGCAAAACTGTACAGGATTTGGCAGCTTTGCATCTGCAGTAAAGAAGCAAATTCAGAAGAATCTCTGAAATTTAAAGCGAAACTGGATTCCCTTGTCGATGAAGGACTTGCAAGTGAGTGAATACCTAACTGCAAGGGGACAGGCTTAAGTTATAAAATACTGCATGGGGGGGGGTTGCTTCCCATGCTCAAGCTTCAGCTCCTGGGTATAAACAAAGTAAAGAAAAGGGCCATGATTCTAGCTGGTAGAAACACTGCTAGTAGCCACAACCCAAAAATGGCAATAACTAACAACTGTTTTGTATTCTATTGTACCGTAGAATGATTTATTAATTATTATTTATTAATGGCCCATTTCATACATATCCTTCACTTCCATTTAACCTTCAGTTTGTTTCACCTCCACCCCATTTCCTCATCATCTGACATACAATTATCTGCCCACCTATATGTCCCCCTTAGATCGAAAAATCGAGACAGTGCTGCAATTTAACACACGCGATTATGGGCGGAAGAGCTTCTTCGCACAAAACTTTTCAAGTTGCCACATGCAAGAATCACATTCTTCTGGCACGAACAGGTAATTCTTCCAAGCAGTCATCAAAAATTGGACAGTGAGAAACCTCCAAAAACAACCCCTATCAATGGCACCACAGCATGACTGAGGAAGGACCTTATGGTGACTTAATGGACATCCTTGCCTTCTGCTCCTAGAGGAGTCAATGACGGACATATGATTTGACACACAAGGGATGCCACAGAGAAATCAGATTCACGGCAAAAAAATTTAAAAACACGGTGTTTTTGATGAGCGTGCAGAGATGGATTCAGAAGTGGGAACAGCAGCACAATAGACCAAACAGACACGCACCCCGGGAAACTGCAATTATACCGTTTAAAAAGGCCTTTACGACTGCAAAACATCAAACTAATGTGTCTGCGCTGAGCAACCTGCCTTTTCTGCCCAAAAGAAGTATTAACACAGACACTAAAGGAATTGCTTCCCTGTTGTAGTTACTGCAGTCTCAGGAGGCAGACGGGGGCGACGGGGTGTTCGTTCACATGACAGCATCTCTACGTGCCAGACAGGCTCCCGGCACCGAGCATCCGCTCGTCCCTCCCTCCCTCCCTCCACATCTACACGGTACAAAGAGCAGTAGCAACGCAGGTACCAGGAAATGAGGACAGCGTGTACCAGACATCCTGAACTAAGACGGAGGACGCAAAATCACGATCGACACCAACAGGCGAGTATTAGCCCGGCTGCCGCACACCCGGAGGACTTTCGTATGGGCACCGAAGGTGTGTGATGGGAGGGTGGCGGCAAACAGATGTCAAACATTACACCTTGCACCTTGTTGAGAGAGTTATTCCGTGGACAATCGTATCCGGCATGCGCAAATATACCAGCAAGGCACTTCCCCTGGAAAGGTCAGAGAAGATCATGCGGAGGACGTGAAAATAGTTTAAAATGTAACTATCAATATTATATTCGGATTTTAAAGGGGTAAAACACCTTTAAAGAGGAGGACCCTTTTCCAAAACCTGCATTGTCTGGCTTCACAAACAAAAAAATGGAAAATTCCAGCTAT
>UFQX01000028.1:273974-287659 GCA_900497675.1 Arapaima gigas
CTGCGTTTATTTAAATGCGCCTCAGATTCCATTTATCAGCAGGAGACTTTTTAATTAAAGTGCATAAAATAAACTTCTTTTCAAACTTGTCCGACTAATATTTTACACCACACTGAAGTCTATGGAAATGCGTCCAAGTTTTCCTTACAGATTGTAAAAGTGAACTGTAAAGGCACATTTTAACTCTCCGCAACAGACTTAAACTTCTGTTGTCTCGTTTTTGATTGTAAGAGTAATTTTAAGGAAAAATATAAAGCGTAACATGTTGATGTGAAACTGCGGCATCTTGGTGGGACAAAGGCGTCCAAACAAAAGACACAATAAGCACATGCTCCTGCCTTGGGAAAACACGCAAAAACGGGTGTTAAAATGCCAAAAAATCTTCAGATGTGACTTTAATATAACATTTCTCTCGCTCAGCTGCTCGGCTTGAACTTCATGGACTTGAGGAAACCCAGTTGCCTTTGTTCAAACATACTTGAACAAAACAACAAAAATAAAGAAAAAACGCACGTCCATTTAAGTTGTGCGTCCTTCATTTGGGAGTTAGAACATTTTTTTCCACCTCTTCAATCGGTTTCGTACGAATTTTTCCCACTCTTTCCACTCCAGGATGGGTCACATCAAACGTGACACCTTTTTTATAAGTTGGACAACAAAGGAGCAGAACTGACTACCTGTTGCTCATTCATAGAAATAAACCGAGTTTTGCGCTCATTTTTTTTGTGCGCTTTGTTTCGCTCCAACTTCCATTTTACTTAGTTCTGCCCAAAATGTCACGTTTTAATAGCGGTTTCGAGAAAACAGCGTTTAACTACACGTGCATTTTACGTCTATTCCTGATTCCCTGGATCACTGATACATTTAAAGTGCTCATAAAGCAAAAAGTTAATGATGCTTTTTGAACGAAATGCCTAAGAAGAATAATCTTTATGAAGCCATCCCTAAAAACTCAGCTCGTCACCAAACAGCCACCTCTGTTGACATGTTTGTCTGGTAATAAGGAGCCAGCGAAGTGCTAAAGAGTGAACATACCAGGTTGATGCGTGTTTTCCCAAGTTCCTCCCGCAGCATCGGCCCGGTTTGCGGGGACTTTGCGACGGAGAGAGATGCAGATGTCCATCCCGGGTGTCCCTCCGAGGCTGCGTGCGGAACAAAGGAGCGCTGCTCTCCGCTTTGTGCTCAACTTTGCGAGCTGACGCACCAACTCTGCGCAACTTTTCTTTGTATTACAAGCAAATCCTGGCGCCGCATTCGGGGGGGGGGAGGAAAAAAAGCAAAAGATGGTACTTGTGCACGAAGTTGCGCGCGATGCACATGAACAGTTGCGCGCAGAAATGGCCGAGGAGGGTGGAAACAAAGAGAAAAGTTTACACGTGAATATTTGGGCTGTGTTGACGGTCTCTTTGTCTACACGTGTGGAGGGGATCCTGGCCGCGCCTTGTTCATCTCAGTTTCAGTCCCGCCCTCCACAACACAACTAAACAGCGAACAGAATGAATAAAGAGCATCTGTGCGATACAGGACGAGGGGGGGGAATACACACACACACACACACACACACACACACACACAAACACACGCAACATATCACAGCGTGATGACGCTTCTGCTCGCTTTCGGAGCTGAAGCTCGTTTTGAGAAGAACACTCTTCGGTTTAACGAGAAAAAGACTCCGCAGTTGATCCCGCACTTTGGAAACTCTTTGTGGCGCCCGCAGCCGGCGGGAAATCTGGCCGGTTTCCCCTACAGGAGAACAGTCTTTCAAAAGTGCTTCAAAAACCATTCAAAGCTCTGAACAGATATCCTTTCCCAACTGTGGAAACAATATATCTGCTCTTTTCTTTCGTTTTTTAAGAGTCGGCTTTCAGGGAAGAGATTTCATCGTTTACTGTATGACCCGCATATGAAAGCAAATAAAACTGCAATTCCGAAAGTCACATTAAAAAAAAAAAAAAAAAAAACAACAACAAAGAAGCCATTTTCTATCGTGTAAAAGTACACCGTGCAGAAGGTAGCCGTATGCGCTTTTATTGAGTTATTTTAACTGGAATTTAGTTTCTGACATACAGATTTATCACAAATGCAATTGCTGACGACATGAGAACAAGGTTTCATTGTAGGGTGTAAACCCTGTGGTTTAATACACGACGATGGTGACGCCTTTTGCCCCCACTGAAAGTCACATATAAGTTCCGCTAGGAGTTTATCTGTAGCTTTTATTTCGAGTTCAACAAAGCAAAATAAGGAACAGGTGCATTTTGCTTTCCGTCCCTTTTTGCAACATGTCAGCATGTTTATGTGAATATTTGCCTTTAGTTGGATAACAGTTATGTCCCACCCAGCTTGGTCCACAAAGTCACAGACCTGGGCCAGTTACTCTACTCGGTGTCCCCAGTGGGCATCTGCTGGCCTTCTTGTCGCACCACCGAAACGGCTTTAGTGGTTAGAGGGTTCAGCTCCCATTGATAACTGTAAATTCAAATAATTTCCTTGAGTCTCGCTGCCTTTTATTGCATTACTTGGATTTTAAACACATATTGTGTTTGAACTGAATACCGGAGTGAAAAATCATTTTATGAAAGGAAAATGTATAATTACAGTTTTGATCCTTCCATCTGAAATATGAGGCAAATAAAGGGGAAAGAGCACTAATAAAAATGGAAATCCATCCATTAAATGGTTTTGTGGTTATATCGCAGCTAGTAGAATCAATAACCTAGGTTTTCAAAACCAGGCCATAAGTTAGGGATATGCAACATTCTAAGAATTACATTTTTGCAAACTTTAAAAGAAAATTATTTGTTTCTGCACTCCTATCCTGAGACACCTACATGTTGTGGGCCACTGATTTATATATACATGTGTCCCAGCAATAAAGAGCAATGCACCTCTCTTCAATTTATGGGAGCTCCAGAGGTTTAGTTTATGGGAAGTTCTACTCAGACCTTTTTGCGAGGCCTAATGGTGTGTATCCTTTGCGTGAGGAAAAGCACGTGCACCCAAACCCAAGGCTGCTGCTTTGAATATTTGAACCATGCAAGTTGCCCATACAGCGCTCACTTTATTCAAAACAGAAGAAACATGAGCACAACAGCATGCCCTCTCACCACTCTGGCTGTTTATCCATAAACTAAGGCAGCTAACAAGATATGGTTAAAAAAAAAAACAAAACAGGGGATTCTAACCTGAAACTTGGCATTTCATGTCCCACAAGGGGCCCTGCTGCGCTGCCTCTGCTCTAGTGCCCCTGAGCAACACACTTCCACTGAAAGCCAAAATTCAGTCGCAAAAAACAGTACAGTTATAACTCACTTTTAATGAAAGGGTTGGATATTCAATTAAACATTTATGATAATAAAAGCAGCACACTATCATGTGCTGAAAATGGTCCAAATCAATCTGCATAACACTACGACTTTGTAAAATTCCCCTAACCTAGCAGTCCTTATTAACGGTCCTTCCGGGCCCATATCCTGTAGCTTTTGCAGAGCGACGTGCCGCACCATTTCATTCAAGTAATTAGCTCTCTGCCTTGTTGTAAGAGATAATTCATTAAATCAGGTGCTTCTGTGCCCGGTTATAACCAAGAACTGTAAACCTTGTGTCCACCGGAGACTTTACCTGGGCGCTTGTCATTTCCTGCAGGGTGTTTGTTCCACGACGCACCCACCCGGAAAGGCTCGGCTCTGCAGAACCAGGCGTCGCCGTCATTTATGTCCCCGCCGCCACAAATGTTAGTTTCTTTCCCAGTAAACTCCCAAATATCCCAATATGTTTTGTTTGATGTATATTAGCTGACTTCACGGCCATTAAGCCACAAAGTTTGACTGAAGTAGTTCCAAACCGGCTATTTTGTTCATAGAAAAATGTAAACATTATCTCAGGTATACTGACGCATTGGTTACACTGAAAAAAGGTTCAAACGCTTAAGACTTGAAATGACTATTAATCCCATATAGCCTTAAAGTGCTGTATAAGATTATTTATCATTTCTTACCAGCAATTTACTTCTNAGCTTGATGGTTATTAAATGACTATTAATCCCATATAGCCTTAAAGTGCTGTATAAGATTATTTATCATTTCTTACCAGCAATTTACTTCTCTATGTCCAACTTCACTGTACAGCACGAAGACCCAAATTAGATTTTTTACTTGAAAAGTTGCATGTTAAAGACAGAGAGCATTCCGAAATCTTCACAGCTGCTCTAACCATGCATGACAGTAACCTAAAACATCTCGCTGTAAATTACACAACATTTATATTACCCAAGTCTTAGTCTTTTACCTGCGAGTAACAGGTAATAGTACCAGAGCAATAAAAGTTCCCATTACGCATGAAATTGCAGTTTATTTTTTTTCTAAACAATTTAGCAACAGAATGTTTTGATTATGCCCAGAGTAAATTCAAAGTGAAAATTAAAATGAACATTGCAAAACCTATTTTTGCAGTACAGGACGGTGACAAACATTTTATTATACTGAAATGATACTGATAATGCCTGGCGGTGCAGTAGAACATTCACTGGCAAAGCATCACATTCTCATTTTGGAAAGAATGTCATTGTTTCACAATTAATGTGATGTATGTCGCCCTGCTGGGGAATTTGTCACAGATGTGCAGGTCCCGACACAGCAAAGCCATCATGTCCCTCCATGAATGAGGAACATCGATCCCTTGTGTTTGCCTCTTTATCATTTTTATATTTTATTTATTGGTTTCATCATTTGTCATGGCTTTGTTGTGTACTTGACTGAGCTGTAAATGATCAGTCATTATTTCTGTTTGTCTGGGCCAATTCTGATGTATGACATAGAGAGAACATTGCTGATACTAAATCACATAATATTTTCTCATGATTATTAAACTCTTAAACTCAAAGACATGCATTCAGTGGTATCATTCAGTATTATTGCCCGTTTTATTGTATTGTTTTATTCCTTTTTCCAGCGTCACCTGTGATCTGTACGGTCTTACGTTTAATCAGATTCATTTGTCATTCATTCATTATCAATAACCTCTTTACGATGATCAAAAGCCTACCTGGAGGCACAGGTACCATTCAGTTACAAGACTGACAGGACATTTTTCATAAAGCATTTCATATTATGTGCTTTGTACCTTGATCAAGGATGCAATGGAAGGATTTGAACCATTAATCTACATCCTTAACCATCTCATAATGTATTATACAACTACATAATTACATCATTATTTTTTTCATATGTCTATTATATTATTATTTAAAAACAGGCAATAGGGAGAATATCATTACACTAACAAATGCTGAATGGTGAATTGTACTGGAGCTTTAACTATATTTAAATACTGCTGGGCATAGGATTTAGTCTGTGCCTGCAATAAAGCTGCCATGGTTATCAAGCAGTGTTACAGTGACAGACACTACTAGAAAGCATCCTGTACAGGTGCAAGAGCACAAAAACTTGCTATAGTTTACCAAATACTACTGTACAAAGTGCTACAAAGTATGGTGAGCAAGGCAAAAGTGCAGTAAACCAACATCTGTTTACATCTGTCACTTCTGTCAGGATGCAAGAATTACTTGGACAAAAACCTGGGCTCAGTCGTTTTGCAGGTAAGTCAGAGGCTTAAAATTCACACAAGCAACTGAAGAAATAACTCAATATTGCTATTAAATTGCTTGCGCGTATGTGGGTGTGACATTAGAAACTGTACAACATGTAAATTTCATTTATAAATATCACCAGGTAGCAGGAGGAAGGAGAAGATGGTCGTCACCATCCAGCCTGGCCTAAATACACGGTTGGTCATAAACTGGGCCATTACAGACCACAGAGTATCCTATAGTTTCATTTTTTAAATAATCTTTATAATTTATGAACTAAATGTTAGCAGCTGACATTAACATGCTAAAAGTGCCACAGAAAAGTTTTTGCTTTACCACGAATGAGCCTGATGTCCTGCATGCATATGCTTGTATTTCAGTGCTCTGAATTTCTTATGAATTAGTGGAAGCTAAGAAGGTGGAATCATATCTCCACTAGACTGTCCTTCTCCTTTCAGAGAGACTTCTCTTACATCCTTACTGGATTCTAGTCTTATTTCCTTAGCGTGACTCGGGTAAAAAGTTACTCAACCAATTTCCACAACTGTTTGCTATACAAATTCTAAACTATGCAAAACCATAACATTTGATCAATTTAAAGAGAGCTTCATGGCTGCAATGGAAAATACTGTAGATGGGTGGTACTTACCAGGGTTTGGAATGCTGCTGTCGCACCTTGGAATGAGGAACCTCAAATGAAAGGATTTGGTAAATTCTCAGTATTCAGTAAGACCGTTGATAAAGATCGAGTGTGAACGGATGAACAATGTACGTCGAGCGCCGAAGCTGATGAGAAAAGCGCTGCGTATTATAAAAATAATAACAGGCTTCTTATACATGCCGCTGCAATAATCGATCATAGAAATTACTGCAAAGTTATAATGAATTTTACTTTGAAATGGGATGGGAAAATGCACATCCCATTAGTAAATTATGAATAAGGGAACCATTACAAAGTCATAAGGAATCTGTACTCCAAAACACAGAAGAACAATGAAACTAATGCATTAATTGGCAGAATCCACACGTCTGCGGACCTCATTATAAACTAATTTATGCTATAATATATAGGATGTTCACAAACATATTTGGTCAGTGGTTTTTGTCTGTCCCCTATACAGCAGCAAAATTTTTCACTGGTCAAAACTGTACTTCCAACAACACATCCTGGTCACTGGTTACTGAGAGCTCATGTGATCATCAAACTAACATTGTTGCACAGTTGCATCCAGGACAGTGATCCTTACATAACATCTGCACACTAATGGCTACAAAAAAAGGTATGAAAACACCAGGAAAAAATGAAGAATCAGTTGTGTGGAATTACTTGTGTGGGAACAGATGGCTGTAAAGTTCTGTGATGGACCGGTGTCCCATCCGGGGTAGAGGTTCGTAGCCCAGTGCCCAGTGATTCTGGAATAGGCTCTAGACCACCGGGACCCAGACCACAATTAAAGATGGATGGATGAATGGATGGACATGTAATTTAGGATACTAAATTCTAACAAGTCTAACAAGCAAAGCCCTCGGGTTTCCGTTATTATACTGAAGGGCCACCACTACGCTGTGGACCTAAGGGGATAAGAGGATAAATAGTGCCCCTGTTGGCAAGTGTGTCTGACCTGTTTATTCACATCCTTCCCTTCTGCTACTGCCGTTAAAAATAACCTGAGCTGTCTTACCTGCATGCTGAAAAGCATGCAAATTTGGGCAGGGCTTCCAAAACATGTACAGAAAAAGTATTGTTTCTCCAGTTCTGTAGAAAGGCATTCAGGCCACTGTGTGGACACCCTTAAAGGGTCTGTTTAATATTGCATTCAATGCACCGGCACACAGTTTACCATGTAAACTGAAATATGAACTATTGAGGCGTATCACTTTAAAGATGCATGGTGCTGGTTAGTTTATAATCTCAGCCACTGGCTTCATTAAAACTGCAGAATCTAAACTCGTGACTAAATCGTATAGGCAAACATGTCTTTTTCAGTTTCTCAGTCTGAAAGGGGGGTTATAAATATAGGATTTGATTGCTGGTTCAGGAAAACAAAGCACCAAGTGCATGGCTGCAGCCACCTATGCAGACCATGAACGTATTCAGAAGACAATTACTCACTACAGCCGTTACTGGCAGCGTCCGCTGGGAACGGCGGTCTGGCTTCTCCAGGCTGTCTGACACCCCCCCCCATGCATACACACACGCACGCACGCACGCAGACACGCACACACCCTCCGTGGACGAGAGCCGTTTGAAGAACCCCGCTGAGTCTTTACTAGGCCACTGCGGCAGGGATGCAGACAGAGGAGCGCGGCCTGTGCAGCTCACCTAGTCGGCTTTCCACGCACACACGTGCAAGCGTGTTCCACGCACATTCGTGGTGGAATCAGCAAGCAGCCAGAAGGGAGCGGCGGCTGTGCTTAACCTCCTGAAGTGGGCTGGTCTGCTGGGCTGATAGACCTGGTGGCCCACCCCCTCCCCCCCCCCGCCTCATCACGGCGACCGTCTGGGTCACAGCGAGGGGGGGGTAGGGGGCTTCCTCTCTCCTACATTAATTATTCCAGAAGAATACAGCTACTCACCTTAAATCAAGGGCATTTTTCTGACGCCATACCTCAGAAAGGGCACGTCTGGGTTTGCGGCGACTGTCACGCAGGCCTGCCGGGCGCTCGCACGGCAGCACGCAGACAGCTTGTATAACCACGCGTGACGGTTTCACGCGTAAACACGGGCCTCGCGTGGCGTTCGCGAAGCTAAAAATAGCGCAAGTTCCCGTGTATGAGAGAGAGAGAACACACTCCTACGCAGGAACTGAACAAAACAAGTCAAGAGGCCAGGGGTAGGGTTCAGTTCCAGCTGATTTTATTTCCTCCTTGAAAAAAAAAAAAAAAAAAAAAAAAAAAAAAAAAAGTCGGGTCTATCTGTGAATGGTAAATATCAGAAAGTGTNAAAAAAAAAAAAAAAAAAAAAAAAAAAAGTTATGTACAGAAGTATATCAACAATCTGACAGGCAGTGACTTGACACAATTAGCTGGCATGAGATTTTTTTTCCCCTCGAAATGTGTTATGGCATGATTAGACAAAACAATATTCTACACAGCATATTGCACAGGATGAATGAAAATAAAGTTAATATTTAAAATTGTATATATTTATATATATAAAAGTCATGAACAACCACCTTAAACGTAAGTAAGGATGTATAAAGATAGCCGTTCTAGTGCCTGTCACGTTATAGCTCAACAACATACATAAAACACACAATCTTTTTGCTTATAATACAGTCAAATGTACAAAGATGTTCACGTTTCCTCTTTTTTTCTCCTTTTTAAACACAACAGCTATAAAACCTGAATTGGAAATACAAATGCTATTCACCATGCCATAAGATACTAAAACAACTGGCTGTTCAGCCGACAAGTAGAAAAGATTAAATATTCAAATACATGAGAAACGCAGTAGCTTGTGTAACTGAGTTCAAATTCAGACTGTGCTCTGGATACATATGCTTGCTTGTGTGTCCAACCAGTGGTTAAAACCAAAGTTCTGCTTATGCAATGCCAAGTAACCTGTTATTTAAAGCTACAATATCTCTGTAAGCAAGGTACAAAAACAAAAAAATATGTAGGAAATGGCTGCTAGAGAAACTGTTAAAGCACATGTTTACAGGGGTTTTTCACTTGAGATGCTGATGCTGTGTCTTCAAGAAGCCTGCAGATTGAACACTGTAAACATGTGTAGGAAGCTGATTTGGAGAAAACCAACCACCTGGTTCTTAAAATCAGGAAATCCAAACAGCGATTAAACACCGATTGACACCCCCTTTTTATATATATTTGTACAAAAATACACTGAGAAAATAATCAAACGTTTTCTTCTCTTTTAAGTGTCAAAAAGTCTACATTTAAATATAAAAAAAAATTAAAAGTTAAAACTCTAGCCCTTGGGCGCAGGAGACGGACACAGAGCGGGTTATACACAGTAAGACCTACAGGAACAGAAAATACGCACAAAAAATTAAAAAAAAAAAAAACAATGTTTGGCCTGTATAAATACATCTATATATAAAAATGGCATCTGAGTACATGTACAAGGGAAAAAAAAGGATGAAACTAAAAAGTGAGAATTCTCTCCACTTTTAACATCTGAGAAACCAACTCTAAGGAATTTTGGTCCTGAATTGTTTTATAAGTATAAAGTTTAAAAGCACAGATTTCGAGTTCTGTTTGAATCCTGAAGTTCATGAAAACAGCTGGTGATTGATTTCTTTTCCTCCTCCCCATTTCATAGGAATCAAACATAGCGCCACCTAGCCACTTAAATAACCCTAACACTAGTCTCACTTTTATTTATTATTTTACTGTCCGACAGTTCAACAGAATCTCAGTAAAGAAAAGAGGACAGGGTAACATGCGTTTCTTTTTTTGTTTCTTTTTTAAATATTTTAAGGTCAACCCACCTTGACAAAATCCATCACGATGAGAAGAAAGAAAAAGAACTGCTTTAAGAGCCTATTTCTGTACCTGTGTCATGTAAAGAAGTTCACTTGGCCACTAAAATGTCCTCAAATGTCCTTTTATAAAGAACCATTGATCGATGATCAGAAGGAGGCGACCGTCGTCTTCCTCTTCATCACGGACGTGCAAAAACAAAAACAAAAAAATAAAAATCACAGTTTTCCAGTTCGGACTAAGTGTTTCATGTCAACCGGACCCCGTCGCTCCTCCTGGGGGGGGGGGGGGGTTGCAGAGCGAACCCCTCACCACCCCTTCCTTCCCTCATATGACTTCTTCAAACTCGACACTTTGTAACATCTCGTCTTCTTGAAGGATACTTTGTAACTCTTTCTTCTTTCCGAAGGATACATTGTAGCTTCTCCTGCTCCAGTCCGCGAGCCTTGAAATGCGACGCAAAGAAAGCGTGCGCGCTCCCGTCTCTCCAGGTGCGACTGTCCCCTGCACACACTGGTCCTCTCCAGGTGTGAACAAGCTCACCTGTCCGGGATCTTCTGCGCAAAACTGACGTCTCGACAAATAAATATACTCCGTCGTGGCCGCGGGCTCAGTAGGTGAACACCAAGTTGGAGATAGTCGACTCAAGCCAGTCCCCAGAGATCATCTCGCTCACCTCGGGGGTGCAGTAGTCGGGGAACTCGAAGTGGGAGCCGGAGCCGGACTCCAGGTTGAAGTCCAGGTCCCTGTCGAGCGCGGCGGAGCCCAGACTGCCCAGCGACATGCTGTCAAAGCCGGGACTCGCGTTCATGTCCAGCAGCTCGTCCTCGAGCTCTTCGTCTGAGGAGGAAGACGAGGATGAGGAGGAAGAGTGCGACGAAGATGAAGAGTGGGACGCGGACGGGGTCGGTGAGGAGGCGCGCGCGCTGGCGTACCGGTCCAGGAGGTGGTGGTGGTGCTCGCCGGTGCTGCACGCGCCGTGGGGGGGCGGCTCCTCCGCGCCTTCCTTGCCCCCCGCAGCCCCGTCCTCGTACAGACTGAGGGGGTCGCTGGACTCGGCCGAGCTGCTCAGAGTGGGGCTGGAGGGCACGGCCGCCCCCCCTCCACCGAAAACGAACACGCGCTTGGCCTTCCGGTCCACCTGCTTGGCGGTGGAGGACGAGGACACGGATTTGGACTTATAGAGCGAGTGGTGATCGGATCCCGCCGGGCTCGGGCTCTGCTCCGGCAGCGCGCCTCGGGGGGTCCCCGCCACCACCTTGTGCGGCTTGCCCGACTTGGAGGAGGAGCCGCTCTTCTTCAGCGTGGGTTTGGATCCGGACCCGGGGCTGCCGCCCCCCTTCTCCCCCGCCTTGGAGCCGCCGGACTTGACCTTCTTCCGGGGCCGGTACTTGTAGTCGGGGTAGTCGGCCATGTGCTTGAGCCGCAGGCGCTCCGCCTCGCGGATGAACGGGATTTTGTCGCTGTCCTTGAGCAGCTTCCAGCGCTTACCGAGGCGCTTCGAGATCTCCGCGTTGTGCATGTCTGGCGACTGCTCCATGATCTTCCGGCGCTCGATCTGGGACCACACCATGAACGCGTTCATGGGCCGCTTGATGTGGCCGCTGGGGGTCTTACACCAGCCCGGGTCCAGCTTGTCCCCCGCGTGCGCCGTGGAGCCCGGTGCGGGAGAGGAAGCCACGTCCGCGTCGACGGCCGCCGGATCCGTGGACTCCCCCGCGAAGAGCGCCTCTGCGCTCTCGGCGCCGCTCGTTTTCTGCACCATGGGCTCCGGGTGCGGGTTCGAGCGCGAGCGCGCAACGGCTAGATCAGGCAGCAGCGCGAGCGTGCGCCTCGCGGATGCCGAGGAGCTCGTGGCGCGCGCTCAACTTCTCTGCGCCCGCGCTTTCAACTTGTATCAGTCCTGAGACTGGAGCACTTTTTTTTTTTTTTTTTTTTTTTTTTTTAAAAAAGAAGTCCCTTCTCGGGTTCACCAGAAACAAAACGCTCCCAATTTCCAGGGATCTTTTCTTTTAAAAAAAAACTTCTATTTCCCAAACAAGCTCTGTATGTCAGTCTCGAGCTCGACTTTCTTTTTGAGCACTTATTATAAAGTTATACGGTCTCGCGCAGGAGCACGACAGCGCACGCGGCGCAGCTTTCTCCGAGTTTTCCAAAGTATAACACGAGCCTCTTTTTGCATTAGCCTTCCCCTGTCCTTCTGCACCATGCGGGAAGACCAGGCGGATTGCAAGGGGGGAAAAAAAAGCCAACACACACTTTCTTTTCTATCGCCCGCCTTCCATCCGCAGCCGCCGCGCGTTTCAGCGGACAACAGTTCCGCCTCGCGCTGCTTTATCCTCTCCCAACATATAATGGCGACGGAGCCTAGCCAATCAACGGCTGTCTCCGGCCTCTCTCGCGCCAGCGGCCACGCCCCCTGCACGCCCATTGGCCGAGCGCACAGCCTAATAATAATCGGCGCGTGCAATGAGGAGCTTCGTGTCTGACCTCATTCCAGTGCGCGCCGCAAACTCACTTTTAAAGGGACACGCGCGTGTACCGTGCTCTTTACATTTCACGCTCGTACTTTTCCCATTTCATAAGTGATAATACGCTGAAGTACATTACGCTGCGCTTAAGCTCCCCGAAGAGCCACAATACTTTGATTCCTGCTAAATTTACTTAAAATTACAAATCCAGCCTAGGTGTCAACAAGATGGTTTATTCTTTAAAGTGGAAATATTTGCTGAAAAGTCCGGAATAAGTGATTTTGCGGAGAACATCGGATAGGGACACATACAAATTTTTAAAAAATGGAAAATATGATATGATTATTCATAAATGTCAGTGTAAAGCGGTGTCATTTATGTGCACCTATGTATATAAGTGTTTGACAGCCATACATATTTTGGCTGTTATATTTATATATTTATATTTAGATTTTAGTTATTCTAGTGTAGTTAAGTTTTTCACAGAGCTGGGTGTTTAAATAATGTATGGGGTTTTTTGTTTATGTTTATCATTTGTTTGTTAATTAGTTCTTTGGTTATTTTTTTTGTGTGTTTGTCTGTAATAATTTTAATTTAAAAGGGGAAGACGTGTTTAACACCCGCAAAGGTAGGTTGAGTTCGGCAGCACCCTGGAACAGGTCAGGGGACCGCCCATCTTCTGCGGTGGAGTCTGCTGGTAAGTTTCCTTTAGCCTAGAGCCTTGGGGTATGTTTTTAACTGTCTTACATCTTTACCATCATGTATTATAAAGATTTGTCTGTTTTAACTAGGATTTCATAAACTAGTTTTACTTTTTGCCTGACTGTTTTAATTATTTATTGTAGTGGTTTTATTAGTGTTAAAAAATAAAGTCGGAGATGATGAATGGAGTGATTATAACTGTCGAGGGGAAGAGTTGGTGATGCTTGACACTATGTGTCAATGCGTGTCCATTCTTATCCGGAAAAAACCCACATTATATATATCTATACACACACACACACACAAACGGGTAAATAAGACATTAGAAACTGGTTGTCCGGGTGTCGAACCGTCATTCTTTTCATAGTGAAGCTCGAGCGCTTTTCCACACTGTCGCCTCAGTTGTTTGTAAATGCAGTGAGAGCCCCCCCCCCCCCCCCCCCCCCAAGGGGGGTTTGAATTTGCGGGGGGGGGGG
>UFQX01000028.1:287703-368822 GCA_900497675.1 Arapaima gigas
CACACACACACACACACACACACACACACACGCCCCCCCCTCCGCCGCCGTCACCCCACGACCCCCCACGGGCTGCAGTCCTGTCACACTCGTCCTGGAGGGCGGAGTCGCCCAAACGGCAAGCGGTTCTTTGTCACTTCACGCACGCGGTGCGGGACTGGCAGTGCGGTAGGGGCTGGAAGCGAACGCGCTCCAATGCAGAATGCAAAAGCAGCCCAAACAGTCGCTATTTCTCCATTCGATCTACATTAAAGACAGAGCTCAGTCGCGAGACGTTTTTTTTTCCTCATTAAACTCGCGCACGCACGCGGTCTTTGCAACATTTCATTGTTATTTTTTAACGCGACGAAGCAGCATCGTTATTGTTACCAAGTGCGCACAGTTACTCCCACAGTCGCACGCCGTGCCTCCGCAGCGCACAAGCAGAAATCACGCGCGGAAAACGCGCGCTCGAGAGCACGAGCCGCCAGACACGCGGTCGCTCCTTCGTGGAATCCCGGGCGCGCGCGCGTGCCTGCAACACTAGATGGCAGGATGGAGCCAAGGCGCGAGCCGGCAGAGCGTCCCGCCGGTGGATTTGGGAGGGAAATTACATAACGAAACGGTGACTTTTTATCAAGTGTGCAAATGGAACAATTGTTTAACCGTGGTCGTGTTTACACATCTGTACCGCCGACAGACCCCCCCGCGACAACACAGGACGTGGAAGGCGTTGTGACATCTGTCACCTCCCTTCAGTCGCGACCATACAGTATGATGTTACTCGTGTACAGGACCGTCTGGGTTCGGCTTGGTACCGGGGCCGCCGGCAGTGCAGTCTGAGGGTTGTGGGTTTAAATCCCACCTCCTGCTGTAGAACCTCCGGTTATGGCGAGAGTACCCTGGTGTATAAAACGGTAATTTATAGTAAATGTAACTAACACTGTAAGTTATGTACCCTGGAGGAAAGTGTCACATAAATAAACACTCAGCGAACATATAGCACGAACGATGACTGAAATAAACATTTTATAGTGTCGAGGTCTGACTGACGAAAAGCAAATCGCCAACAATGTAATTCTTTTTCAAGTGACGATTAATACACACGCAAACACTGCAGATTCAGTTATAAGGGGTCTAAGACGAGAGAAGCACCTGTTTGTTTGGTCTCACACCTTGAGCAGGTGTTACGTGCATTATTATTATTATTATTATTATTATTATTATTATTATTACACAGCCACTTTTTACGCTGCTGTAATTTAATATACTGGAAAAATTGAGAGGCAGCACAGCTCAAAATACATACGAGCTCTAACTGTTTGTTCTACTTTCGGGTTTATTTACTTCACTTTCTGAAACCCAAAAGCCAAACCCGGACAACGTGGGAGGCGTGCATCTGCGAGGGCGTTGGGCGCGAGCGCTAACGGCTGGAGGGGCACGTCAGCGCGCGGACAGACTCTGGTTCTTCACGCCGTTTCCCCGCTTCTCGAATGAATCTGTGTACTTTGGGTGGCGGTCTGGGGGGGAGGGGCTGTGGCCGCGATCCGTTTACGTTGGCGTGGAGTGCAGCTGGCGCGCGCAGAGGCTGGAGGGGGGGCGTGTCGCGCATCGCGTGCCAGCTCGGGACTGGCAGGTGCGGAGCGCGCGGCGTCAGTTCAGGTACAGCGAGCAACGTCCCGTGAGGTGGGAAAGGACCTATCACAGGTGTAGTTTATGGAAAATCCTTTACCTTAACATACAACTCGGGTCAGGTGAGCAAAATCCAGAATGTCCACCTGTCTGCCGGTTCATTTCTATTTTATGTTTTAAATTCTGGTAAAATGAAATCTGTACTGGCTGTGTTCTTGTCATATTCTTGTCTTTCGATTAAAAAGGAAGGAGATTTATATCTAATTAATGATACTGTGCATAATGTCGTTTTATATAAATAGTATATGTAAATATAGGTGGGATGGTGGGTGGAATATATATATATATAGCTTGATACTGTATACGTAACACATGGGCGGAGGGGCCGCCCCCCTAATTTGTTATCCACAATATTTTTGTCTGACGTCACTGAATACTGTGGTCACACCTCTGTGTTTAGTCATATAAAGATATATGAAGGTAGTATGTATATGTATATGTGTATGTATGTAAAGACTCTGCAATGCGGAGTTACCATGTCCAGGTGCCCTCAGCCTCACACCTTTTGTTTCTGGAATTTTCTCTGGACAACTGCTTCCTGCACAGGACCGAGGTTATTGATAATGTAGTGCTCTGTATTTGAATAACATCTGTAATTGTAGCACTTGACTCAGAACTGAAAGAACTGGAGTAAACCGGACAGGAGACAGAAAGTGAAAAAGAGAAGACGTGACAGGTAGAGCAGGTACGTGTTTGGTGCTGACTTTGAGCACATCTGGAGGAGAGGCCTGTTCCGTGTTTGTCGGTGCGAATCCCCTAATAATCTCTTGGAGCCACGATGAATCCCTGCAGCCCGTAATGGGCACGACACCGTGTGACAGGTTGTCGCCGGGCCGATTCTGCCAGGAATTGCTTTGTCTCCCCTGAAAGGCAGCCGCTGTTTCACACAGTTTGGAACAAATACGGCACTGCAGCTCACACTCAAATTCACATACGTAAAGTGTTCACTTGGGTGAAAACAGTAGAATCCAATTTTTTGAGGATAGCAATAAAGTAAAAATACCTCAGCTCTTCATTATTTGTAAAAACAATTTTCTGAAGTCATTATCTTAAATTTCTGATTATTTTAGATAGTTCTCTATTCTATAATAAATGTTGATTCAATGCATACCCTTTCTCTGAACTTTTGTATTGTATTATTTCTCAAGCAGTATATACATTTCTGTCTGGCTCATTATATATTTAGAGAAAATGAACTGTATAAACAGATCTTGTGAAGCAGACCAAAGAGCAGATGGTATTGACCTGACTGCTGTGATTTTATTGACTTGTACTATTTTATAATGCTTCTTATATAGAAATAATAAAAAAAATGAGTTTAATGTCATGGTCCTTTTGGTGTTAAGTGTATTGATCACTAAATGGCTATATGGTATATTCTCATATGGTGTATTGATTAATATATCTCAGTTAACCATGTTTAGACAGGTGCAAAGGACATATCTTATCTGAAGAACAACCCCATCACTCAACTGCCTCTTTACGACTCAGCTGGCCTGGAGATAGGAGGACAGTGTTGTTTGTTTCAACTTCTGATTTTTAAAGTTCAGCTGTTCTTCCAGGTTTCCAGGAACTTCGTATCTGGGAAACCCTCAGAAACAGAGGGCAGTTCAACAACACAGGCTCTTCAGGAGCCTTTGGGTTCAATCTCCCTGTCAGTGTGTTTTGTGTGAGTGTTTCTCAAAGTTTTACATGTGGCCAGGGGTCTCTTGTTGTGTTATGGTCTACAGGAGCTGATGCCGGTTTCATAAAATAGTCAGACACAGTAGTCCGATACGGTGATGGCAGCAGGACAAGCGTCACCATCGGACCCCTCGGTCTGTCACCCGGAAACGACTTGTGTAAATTATGATAACTTCGTGCATCTATCAAATAGACGCATTCCTATGCAAAAAAAGAGTCCCTAAGGGAAAGTTGTTGCTCGAGGTGCACGGTGGCACTCGGGCGTGTTGCTGGGCCCTCAACTCGTCATGCATACATTAGTGTTGCGAAGTGTCGCACCCGTCTCCACGTGTGACAGCAGAGAGGTATCAAAGGGGGCTTGTCACACCCTTAAGGGTCCCAGAATCCCAAAAGCGTGACTAAAACAAATGTCAAGAAGGTTCACTTAAAGGGAAGTGAAACTGGCTGTGACACCACAAGCTGGTCTTGCACAAAGGCTGACATTAAAGTTAGACATGCTTTCAAACATAGTTCCATGTTATTTTAGACATTGTTTTGTCAGTGCAGCTAAAATAAAATGCACTCACCTCCCCCACATGGGCTAAATTTGCTCCCCCTCATGAGCACAGGTACTGGCACACTGTCACTGGGTCCACTTGGTGTCTGTACTGGACATGTAGCATGAATGAAAAATCAGCTGCTATCATAGGCAAAACAACAGAATCAATCAAAAAACACCCCCACACTGCTTTAACTGTGTTCCAAGTGTAATTGTTTAAACATACAGTGGTGGGGGGGAAAAAAGCCACCGCTCTAACACCGGTACCAGAAAAAAATTACATTCAGTTCAACAGTTTTACATATTAGGATGTCACCAGCCCTCACCTAGGCCTCAAAAATACTCCTTACAGTAGATAAATATATCATTATGTGTTGCATATACAACAGAGCTTAGTTTTTCATTATTTAATAAATAAAAATGCAGAAGTCGTGTGAAAAACTGTCCAGCTCATGATTTAATATTACCAGTTAATTTAAATGACTTACACTGTTAGGTCTGAATACTAATGTCAGGTTTAGGTTAAGCTGCTTATAATGATATCGTTTATGCGGTAAAGAATGGTCATTTTTACCGGAGCAATTCAGGTGTGGTACGCTACCCACCAGCATGAATTTCTCCAGCATATTTCCCCAGTATCAATAGCTCATAAGTCCCTATGTAGCAGCAATAATGTGAATCAATCACTTCAACAGTCTCCTACATCACATTGGAGGAATTCTGAACCACTCTTACTCTTCTTAAATAACCTGTTTCAGCTCCTCAGTATTCAAGCGAATTTGTTCACTCACAGCTCCCTGGCACAACACCTCTGTGAGGTAGAGGTCAGGACTTTGACTTAGCTGTTGCAACACCTCGATTCTTCTCTCATTGAACCACTGTGTCTCAGATTTACCGCCGTGTTGAGGATCATTGCCCTGCTGCACTATCCATTTTCAGCTGAGCTTTAGCTGTCAGACTAGTGGTCCAGGTCTTATGGCTGAAAGAGAAGCTCCAGATCGACCGTTTCAGTGTAACAAGTACCTCTGCTATACACGTGTCAATCGGTCTAGTTTTACTGTTTTGAAAATGTGTTCAGTTCCATATTTTAGATCATACTTCAATCAATTGCACATGCAGAACATGCAGCATGGAAGGACAAAGTTTCATACGGTGTCAAACCACACCGCTACACTGTGAATTTATTAAAGTTCCTTAACTTGTGCCACAGTAATCAACGTTGAGAAAAAGCAAGGTGGGGGATCAACTATGTTCTGTAGACTTCTGAAGAAATATCTACATTTCATGTTATCTGTTCTTTATGGCATTTGTGGTCTTTTCCAGCCCATCTACATCTCCATTAGACATGTACTGTTCAGACAGGATCACTGAAATACCCATGAAAACAAAAATAGTTCAAAAGTGCTGTACTTCATAAATCTGTTACTAAGCCATCTTTTACTTCAAAGAGCTTTGTGCATGTCCCCCCCCCCCAGTATATTTCCCTTTCAAACCCTTAACAGATAAACACACAGCACTTTTACTGACCTTGCATGAAAACATCTCAAAATTACTTTAAAACAACTGTGTTATCTGCCTTTGGAGTTGGGGGGCATATGGGTTCAGACAAAAACATGCATGAATGTGGAGGAACCACACACACAATACCGAGATGTTATTTGACTGTTTTTACTGACAAAGCAAATCGCACGATACTATTGGTAATTCATGATCAAAAAATTGTTTCTAGAAATGTCAGGTTTATTATTAACCCTTTATTCAGCTCCACCCTTTGTTGAAGCCAACTTAAACGGTCAGTTAAGATTTATCTATTTATACAGCAGTGTAGTCTTACTGTGTCAGTTCAGCGTAAATACCGTCATCAAGCGCACTGCGGCAGGAGGGGTCTAAAACTAAACACCTTCCGTTTAAAAGACAATAGCCTTCACTGCACTGCCTGTCTGTTCTAGATGTGGCAGCACAGGAACTTGCATACGCTGACTTTTCAAGCACCCAGCACCTCCTAATTCACACTCAGCTTGCGCCACCTGTTAAGGTAATAATGGAAAGTCAGTCCTGTGCATCCCCAGGAGCAACACTTTGACAGAAGGATCATACCCTTTTCCCAGAATGATAGTCGCATCAGAGTGAGCAGCGACATCAGCGGAGTCACAGGCCTGATGACACCAGCCAGCCCGGCCAATTAATAAGACATATGGCGTGTTTGCACCTTTTGTCACAGCAGGACGCGACCAGAGGTTTCAGTGTAGACCTTGCAACTGAGATGTTTTGTTGCTCACAGTTCCACTCTCACTTTCCTTGAAGGAAAAAAAAACCACCTCCTTTGAAACTGGTTGTTCATTTTCAACTCTTTGGCAGCTGTTGACTTCACAGTCCATAAATTGGCAATGTCACTTGTGCAAGTGAAAGACAGACCATCACCAGACAGGTAGACATTGGGAGGGCAGCTGAGGGCTGGAGCTGAAAAGGACTGATTTCATCTCCAAGTCCTAGAGGATGCCGGAGCCAGAACAAACATCTACAAGAGACTTCAGACACACCAGCTGGTTCCTCTGTGGCCAAAGACTCATTATTAGCACTTTCTTATGAAATGTCTTACAGCTCAGTTTGAGTTAAGTGAAGTAGTACAGCTGCACATGAAAGAACAGAGGGATGTGAAGTTCCAGCCATGCGAACACCACCGACTGCTTTCATGGTGAAGCAGGGAGGAGGCTGCAACCTGCCCCCTGCGACTCAGGTCTTACTGCCGGGAGCTTCAGGAAAGTCGTTTTACTGCCGTAATTCCAACACAGAAATGAAAGCCACAGCAACATGTGGAATTCTGGATGCCTTTAGCGTGAACCGTCCTCTCAGACAAAGGGAGCATGATCTCCATGCCACACAGAAACTAAACTGTCCACAGGGATGGGGAATGTTTGAGCTGAGGTTGGGGGGGGTTTTGTGAGCGGACCAGGGAGCCTAGCGGGGGGGGGCGGAGTGTGCCCCTGACATGATGTACAGTAGTTTTATAGGGAGCAGGAGGAGCGGTGCCAGGTGGCTGCATGCGGCACGTGTTCTCCATGCGGGAGGAAGAAACTTACAGGGTTCTTGTGTGCAAGGCGGGCTGCAAAGGTCCAGCGGACAGAGAGCGAGAGAGCGAGGTTCAGTGGGAGAGAGAGAGGAAGAGAGAGAGTGCGAGAGGGGGAGAGATGGAGAAGGATCCCCAAGCAGATCTGCTGCAGTTCTCCCCTCCTCCTCCCCCCAACCATTTCCGGTAACGGATCGATATCAGCACCGTGCGGCCAGCAACATGGCTGGGCACGGCCACCACCCGGCTGGCTGAAAGGTGAAGACCACCACTTGTGCCAAGTGGCTCCCCCAGCCTGCAGAGGACGGCAAGCGACAGAGCGGCGCGTCAGCTGATTGCTGTGTCACGACGCTGCCGCCTTCCACAGTTTGCAACTGGCAGAGCTCAGCCTACTACAGTTTCCCAGTCGCAGTGCGGCAACACAGAGGCTGCGAGCAGGAGCTGCACAGCCAGCATCGCACTTCTTCATCGGGAGGCTTATTTTCCGTTTTCGTCTGCGTGGTTTTTTTGTTTCGCCTCCAAATATTCCTTGAGCTGCCTTTTATTTTTTTTTTTCCACGGTGGGAATGGTTACTCCAGATGCGCAAAAAGAACTCGGATGTACAGGGTGGCGTGGAGGTGAGGGGGACGCCGTGCTTTCAGCGACTGGGCTTTCCAAGGGTGGGCGCCACCTTAAAAGCGAAACCCTTCACCCGGGATGCAATCAGCCCCGTCGCGACGCCAGGTCTACCTGCCCGTGCAGAGACAAAAGGAGCATCCTCTTGCGATGCTGTCGGATGACCCGGGCCCGGTCCGGCCCCCTCGCCTGCCCGAGCTCCCTACCACCGCCCTGGCTGGACTTGGAGGTGCTGAGCGCTGGGGTATCCATTGCAGCCGACAGAACTGCCTGCCGAACACGGCGGGAGGGTGGTGGTTGTGGCGTGGGGGGGGGGGGGCAGACATGCTGACCTAAATCAATCCGAGTCGTGTCTGGAAGCAAACTAGGCAGTCGACTGGCAGGGACAACTGCGCGCTCGCTTAGGAACAGCCATCCTGTGGAGGAGTCAAAGGGATCGCGAGCTCAGCCACACATGCCAAAGACACGGCAGCATCCCTTGGGTTCGCCATCTCCCGATTCTCCTTTGCCGAGTCCTCCTCCTCCTCCTCCTCCTCCTCCTCCTCCTGCTCCCGCTATAAGTCACGTTCCACCGTCACTCTGTTTTTAATAGTGGATTAGCGCAACCGCGGTGGCCGCCCAGCGTTCTCACCTCGCCGGTCGCCACTTCCATCTGCTCTGCGGGGCATGGACAGGAAAGCAGAGAGCAACAAAGGGAAGCAGCCACAACACACGCAGCCCTCACCTCCGCGGATTACAGTGAGAGCATCGCCCTGCTGCTCCTCCCCATGGAGACACCCATTCTCACTCTACCCATGAGCTCTGGTACCCCCTCCCTCTTTTTTGGCAGGGTGTGGGGGGAGGTTGGCCTGTGAAGCCAGTGAATCGCAGCAGCGGTGTGTTTTGGTTGCCACCGATCTGAAACACTTTGGGCTGTTGGAGCAGCGGCCCCGAGGGAGAGGCATCAGAAGCTGAAAGAAGCAATCGAAGGAATAAAAATGACAAGCGCGATGGAAGGAGCTACAGAGACGACCGTCGGGGGAAAAAAAATCAAACGGAGATTGAATAATTCATGCATAGAAATTACCCTCCTTTCACCTCTCCAGATAGACTGGCATGATCCGAATTCCTAATCCATTCCTCTCACCCAAAACAAACCCCAAATCCCTTTTTTTTTCCCCAGACAGCTGAGAGTCTGGAAAAAAAAAGAACCGATGTTCACTTGTGCGTTTTTCAAATTGCTTTTGTATCAGATTCATTTGCTTCACCTCCATTTTGCCCACAAATCGTTGATGACTTTGTTTCCTGCCACTGAGGAGATCGCAGGCAGTGAGCGACTCGGTGATACCCCCCGCCCCCTTCAAGCAGAAATGAATCCAGGCTGTGAGACACGAGTCCCAGTCTCCACAAGGAAAGATCTGGGCTGAAGGTCCAGTTGCATCCCAGGGATCTGCTGAAGTCACAGCTACTGGTGCCGGACTTCTCTGTGGCACCACAGCTGAGGATTTATTTGTGGACACTAACACGGGGAGTGTGTTCGCGTGTCAGATGACCATCGCACTTTCAGCCGATGGGGCCCGTTTGGCTTTCGCACGCAGGGCACCAGTCTTGTACAACGTAGGGCCGTGTGGACTTCTGGCTCTAAAACCCAAAAGCAAAACAAGGCTTTTATTTTTTGAGCACAGTGAAGCTAAGGGAGTAAAGCTGAGGGATGACACACTTGGAAGGAGGGACAGCAGACAGAAAAAGCAAGTCACAAGGATGTGCTTCCCAATAAGAATCGGATCACGTGCTTTCACTTCCAAGGCATCCGGCACAAAGAAAGTCCTGTTTAATGACTTGATGGTGGTGGTGCGTCTAAAGGGCCATGATGCTATAGGATTTCATTACCTAAAAACGCATATCTGTTTCTAAGCGTGGCTTCTACAGAATTTACTGTTAATTTATTTACCGTAAGGATCTGTTGCCATAGAGAAGCCAAAGGTCACTGCTACAAACTGAAACTAAAACATGGGTGTGTGTGGATTATATATTACTGTGGAATAAACTAAAGAGAGTTCCAGTAGGAATGAAGTGTGTTTCACGAGTGTAGAGCTGTAAGAATATCATAGGAGAGATGGAAGTTAACGGATATTTTATCAGATAGCAGCAATTTAAACACAAATGTATGAGCTTAAAAGACTAACTTGTGTTTTATTTAAATAAAGTAACATAATAAGTTGTTAAATAACATGCCAGGAGTTGCAGTCGGGGCTCTGAGTGAAACTGCTGGGAAACCAGGAACTTTTTACCTTAGTTGTTGTTAGCTGGAGATGCAGACATTTCGTGGCACATTCAGTGCTAATTTCTCCTATATATACAGGATGTTTTGTTGTTTGGTACGCAAGATTTCCTCCGTGGGGAAATTACATGTATCGGTCTCATCGGCGCATAAACACAGTTGGGTTTCACCACTAATATGCAGCTTAAATGTATTTCCTTAATGGATGCATCTGGGATGTTATTTCCGTTTTCTTGTGCGCTGTCTCCGCAGCAGTGTGCAAACGAAAATACATCAGCACTGCATTTGTACTTGATTTGCATGGATATTTTGCATTTTAAAAATACATATGTAATCGGACCTTTCTTGACCTGCTCATTTCACATATATCTTTTCATTTTTCAGGCGGTAGGGTTACAGGAGTACACCGATCTCAGGAAAGGTGTAAGTAAAAAACAGGTGATTTATGTAACTGTGTGTTTGCCAGGTACTTAACATATAAACATGTATATATGTATATGTGCACATGTTTAAGTGCCCGTCTCAAAATATGTCGTGAGTCTGCAGTTACTACCTTACAATGAAATTATGCATCTGGGCTCTCTGGAGGAGACAGAAACCAGCTGTTTATTTTATTTACAACCTCTATAAATAGGTTATACCAAACACAAATATTTTCTTAAAGTATCGGCTTTCGTTATAAGCTAATTTCAGTGTAACCAAAGGCCAACAGTTCCCCCTAAAGTTTAATAAATAATAAGAAACGCACGCCAGTGCAGCTGCTATATTCCATAGGCTATAAGAGTCACAGAGATCGTCTATGACATTTGGTATTTTTTCCAGAACAGTACAGAATAAAAGGTTAATCTTAATCAATCTAAAATGACTGCAAATGTCACCCAATACTGCAGACCCATTTAAACCATCTTCTAGTCATAATAAACAAAACTTAAACACTGGAAAGCTTTGAGTTCCTGCCCAGACACTATAATTGAAAAGTGACATGCAAACAGCCTTTATTTTGTCTATTAACTGGCTCTTCTCCATTAATGCAGAAATATGAATGTCGTTTCACTCGCTGCTAATATTATAGATGGAGTTATGCAGGCGCGGCGCTGGTGTTTAGTGGCCTACGGTGGACGCAAACCCAGGCCTTGCCGTTAAAAAGTCCTGTTTTATACAAACCTTCAGCCACAGTTCACAAAGCTGACCTCTTCCACTCTGCGGCGGGACCTCTGCCTGGGCGAAGGCTGGTTTCCATTAGGTTTCCATTAGGTAATCCATCTCTCTCAGGCTATGTCAGTCCATTAAAACTTGACACAGGGTTTTACCTGCCAGCCGGGGTATTTTTTTCCGCGGCGGCCATATGTGACAACAATTTGGCCAAATAAACACTCCCATTAGAGGTGCGTGTAGGGCAGAAAACCTAGATAACGCACGTGTTTTTTTTTTAAAACCCTCCAATGCATTTTTGTAGTGTTTCTTTAGCACACGACATATACTTTAAATGTAAAAACAATAGTAACGTAGTATTTTCTTTTTTTCCAGACCGTTATGAAGTTAGTATGTCTGCAGACTGTTAGCAAAGCTTCCTATACACTTCATTCTGATCCCAAGTAAATTATCGTTGCTCTCAAACACATTTTGGAGCCGATGATTAATTGCGTCGTCGATTATATGTGTGAAACTTGCGTGTATTTTTTCATGTCACTTGGAATTGTGGGAAAAAGAACTGTTTATACACAGCAAGCGCTGTCTGATCACGTTACCCTTTAATACTTATGTTTGCAATATCATTACGCTGACATTCATATTAATGCGCTACATGCAGAAAGTGCCGCGCAGCATATTCCAGTGAACGTTCAAAAGCAAACATGCTTTAAATAAATTCCAACCAAAGTTAAACATTTTAAAGAGACATGCAGTCATCCTTCATGAATTGCAAACTGATCAATGTTTTTAAAAATTAAACTATTCAACCGTCTAGCGTGAATGTTAAATGCGCGCTCGTAAAAACTTTTTTAGGTATCTAGGCTCATTTGACTTTTTTTTAAAACTATTTATCCCGCCCAGTGAAAGGACCATGGTCAAGATGGTCTCTCCTTTAAATACCGCGGTAACTTTCCAAGACAACTCTACCATACAGCTGTGTAACAGCGGCCTCTTAACAGCCCGAGTGAACCTTAGCTGCAAAATCTGTGAGCTTAAACAAAGTCAAGTATAGGTGGTCATAAAGATAAGAGTCTTACTTTACTTTACTGGGCTGAAATCTGTAAGTTCAAAGCTGACGGGAGGACATGGCGAGGGGTAATTCTGTTACACTAATATGCATGCTGACCTTGTTTATAAAACCCTTCACTGATTCATCTTATGAGATCCACATCCACCAGCTGAGCGAGTGGCAGCTGTCTGAAGTGTTTCGGCGAGCAGAGGCCACTCAGAAGTGATATCGACGGTGCGCTTATTTTCTGCGTACAAGCAGGAACTCATAAATGTCAGATTAAGTTCATTTTTATTTGCCTCATCTGATCTTAAAGGATGCTGCCAACTGCCTACTGTTCAAAAACCTAGGAAGATAAAAAACCCTCTTGCTGCACTAATCGATGAAAGGTCCCGTTTTAGCTGTTTTTAATAGTATTTTTTGATATTCTTACAAGTCTACATAATTCAGTCAAGCAAATCCATACAGTCAAACATGCTCTGATGTGAATAAAATGTGATTTTCCATAACGCTTTCACTTGCAGGCCACATGGCTTTGTGGCAGTCGGGCTGTCGGCCCCACAGAGGTCCTTCTGAGGTCAGAGCCTTGGCCATCAGCTCAGGTTGTATCCCTTTAAAAGGTGAGACTCACATGTTGTACCTCCAGCTTGGGGGAGGGATCCTTTATTCACCTCAGGCGGCCAGCCAGCCACTTCTCTTCCACATATATTTTATTATTTACGATGTAACGTCACATCAAGACATCTTTTCACAAGTTACCAGGGGCAGCAGGTGACATAGTGCTTAGAGCAAAGCACCTTTGATCACAGTTCTTTCCCCGAATTGATGCAGTAAATTTGCCCAGCTGTATAAACGGGTAAATCAGTGTAAGTAGCTCAGTGTAAAAACCGCACACAGCAAAGTCGCTTCTGGAGGAATGTGTCACGTGAACGAACATTGCCACTATAAAGGAAAGGTGCCTGTTTCAGTCCCTATAGCGTATTCAATGAAATGTTAGTTTTTTTTTGTAGAAAGGCAGAGAGATGTTTGGAAGTGTTTT
Source organism: Arapaima gigas (assembly GCA_900497675.1). Taxonomy (NCBI): domain Eukaryota; kingdom Metazoa; phylum Chordata; class Actinopteri; order Osteoglossiformes; family Osteoglossidae; genus Arapaima; species Arapaima gigas. Next base: position 300,778 of record UFQX01000028.1, read on the forward strand.
TTGTAAATAAGCATCTGGTTTTACTACAGTATCCCCTAATTTTGTTATTCTTGAAGTGCTACAGATACACCAGATAAAGAGTTACACTTATCAGGAAGCCGAACGAACCATAACACTACAGCTGCAGTGTCCCTTCCCAGAAATGCCACACCAAATGAGATTTCTGTCAGTATGCTGATCACTCCTCATGTAAAAAAAAAAAAAAATGGTGCTCTGTGTTTACATACCCAGCCGCTGCCCTCATCCAGTCCGGCAGCTCCTTTATCCTCATGTTTGGCTAACAAGTTTAAGCAAGTTTACATATTGTTACTCACACAATATTATGACTTATGAAATTAAATGAAACTGTTATGCAAGTAAAAAAAAATACTTTCAGCCTCTTTAATTTTGGCTATTTCCATGTAATATTTACTTGAGACCCCGCAGTGTCTGTTTACCGTTCACATGAGAATAACAGCAAGGCCTGTTTATAATTCATAATGCAATTGCATGATTCCTACCCAAATAGACCAAACAGAGGAAGGCCGACGCCAAAAACACTTGACCTCGTTTTACCAGTCCTCCAACAGTGCTCGAACACACACACACACACACACACACACACACACACACACACACACACACACCACCCTCAGACTATCCTCCAAAAACAAGGTTCTCTCGCTGATACAGGAATTACACAATGTGATTGAGTAACTGCTCTCTGTGTGATTCACACTTCCCTCTCTGGCTGGAGAGCAGTATCAGCCTCTGTGTAAACACACCGGGCGCCTTGTTGTCACTCGGCTGGGCCCCGCCCGACCCCACAGTGGCAGGTGGACACGATACCCCGAGGGCCCCAAACACGGCAGATCCCTATGCAGCTCTTGGTTTCGTTCAGCCAAGCAGGTGCCTCGCCCTGCTCCCTCCCATACAGCCTGAGCACAAAACATCTCATAACCACCCGCGCCTTACGCATTGTGGAGGGAACTCGAACGGAGGTCCCTGTCGGCCCGGTGGACACCCTGGAAAACACACGCAACAAAGCAGTTGTACAGATGCTGTTTGCTGATTCATAAGGCAGCAGAAAGTTGGCTAAATGTCTCAAACCCACAGCCCCTGTGTTTTCATTACAATGACACAGAGCACAAAATCACTGGAATGAAAACCTGACCTGATCGTAGTCACAAAGCTGGAGGCAAAGTTACCAGAACGGCTCATTCTTTGAAAAAAAAAGTCAGGAAATACAACAGATTTGAGTGGACAATTATATGAAGTTCTCACACAAAATACCAAAAGCACTGATAACTCTTTTTTTTATTCTGTCCCTCAAGATGTGTGTAGATTATAATAAACCAATTTATAGTTTATAGTTACAATTTCATTAAATTGATTTCATTAATATCTGTTAATTTTTTTTTAAAAGTGGCAATCAATAGACATTTTTAATATTATATTGCTAATACAAAACATGTTCAGTACTCACCAGTCCAGTTCAGATTCAAGCATCAATAAACATCAAACAAACTGCTCTTTGTATTAATCATTCGTTTTCTGCTCCTCGCGCAAAGTCAGAACAAAGATGGCAGAGATTTAAACTCCGTCATCAGTAAAACATCGCCGTCACTGAAGGTGGGCACGAAGCCTCAGCAGTGGCTGTGGAGTGACGTGTGTGAGGAGCATTACAATAATGGAGCTAAGATGACCATTTTCCGCTTCTTTTGTTTCTTCTCACGGTGCGTATGGCCTTCAATCTTAAATCCCAATTTTATGGACTTTCTCGTAAATTTCAGAACCAGTAACAATAGGATTTCTCATACAGAGTGCAAAAATAAAAAGTTCTGAAAAATACACTCAGAGTAGCCGTACGTAACACGCATAATCTGCGACACGAGGTAGGGAACAAGTACTATTATTTTAAATAGTTTTATACAGGCGCCAGGAAAGGCCATACACGGTGCAATAAAAACATTTTATAATACACAACAATACAATTTAATTTGTTTTAGTTCTAATAAAAATATAAACAGTACCTATCATGCAGAATTTCCCAGTAGTTCAAATGAAGAAAATCTAGATCATCTGCCTGTGCTAGATGGGAAATCTCAGCCATCAGCGAAATGATTTAAAACACAAATATGCGGTTAAGGGAAGTTGTCAGGACTTTTGCCCCAGCTAATGAAGGCCGTTGTGACACGGGGCAAAGACACAGCCCACGGACAGACAGCGAGCCGGACACACAGTTGAGCTCAAACACGGTGATGAATGTGCGCAGTAATTCTTAGCACACATCTGCTGTTTGTTTTTGAAGCCATTTAGCTTTACACTTAGCTGTTCAAACAGCGTCTCCAAATGACTATTGACTGCTGCATTCAGGAACCCCAAGCCAAGGCGTCTTCTGAGTGTTTCGACATCGCTAGCTGACATTCATAGACAGCTTAAGAAAAACAAGCGGGAATTTGCCAGAGGATGGTTTTCACTGTATGTTTGCAGGCAGCTGAATGAATGTGGAGACAAAAAAAAACCTGTAACACTGTGATAAAGTAAAGGATATTCTGTGTGTTTGTGTGTGGGCCTCTTGAAGGCTTCCTGTGACTCAGACCCCATTGTGTGTGTGAGTCAGTCAGCCACTATCTGTCAGCGTGTGATCTCTTTATATCTCACATGCTTACTGAGCAGCAGCAGCGAAAAAGAATTTATTCTCCGTAAGTACATCACATATGCTCACAGTCTCATTATTAACAATATTCATTTAAGAAACACGGCTGATGGAGGGGAAGGGGGACTACCACCAAAACGACCTTCTCATGAACTTTGACCTCCTCTACTAATATGCATGGAACAATAAAGACATGAAATGATAGTTGTGTGACAAAGCGCGAAAGAGTTTAAACCAAACCGCAGTGGGAAATGGGGGCTGTCCTCCTAGTTTTAATTGGAATTCCGCTGTTTGTTCCCACATTAGCATCCGGAGAGCTCCTCACACACGGGGCCTACAGAGGCCTCAAGGCGATGGACAGAGGGAGTTGTCGGGAGAGAGGTTCCTCTGTTCTCACTCGCGATTCGGGGTCACCTCGTCTCCTCGGCCCGCCAAAGTCCGACGTAAAAGAAAGCGAGGCGAGGGGGAGCTCGGCAGAGGAAGCTGCAGTGGTGGAGATGCCTCCACCAGGATCCCTGCTGTCACAGCCTCATTACAGACCTTCAGTGCTTTTGGCCATAAAAGCTCCAGGAAATAATAGGGTCTAAATTTTGTAACCTTAACACTTTCGGAATTTAATACTCTTTTATATTTAAATTAACTGGCTAAATAGATTTGGGTCTGCCATTCAAGGGCAGTAGAGCTATTAAACCTTTTTACAGTTTACTGTGCTAAGTCTCACACTCCTTTTTTTAACCATTCTTAATAAATGTTCAAATGTAAGGCATTCTTCATGAAGTCCACATGAACTGCGTATACGTGGCCGCGTGGGGGTTAAGGATATACGTTTGTAGGTTGCTAGTTCGAAACTCTGCTCAATGCTCCTACCCTGAACACTGCACTTACCACACCTTACGCCAAATAATACCCAGGATTTCACATCTAAATTACTCCAGGTGGCTTCACAGCTCTGGGATGAAGGTCCTTCCTAAGCAAAACAAAGCAGGTATCTACCTAATAGCCACTAACACAAATGCTTCCTTATTCCGTACGACTATACACTCCATCGTGCATGAATACACCGACAATGTCATCCTGCAGCTCCTCATGCTCCAGACGCCCTGCACCTCAATCCACCCCTCCCACCTCCTTTCTTTCTCCACTCAAATGGACCATTTCAAAGTATTTCCTATCCGCCCCAGTTTATGACCCGCGGCTGGACGCCGGCCCTGGATGCCAGCAGAACACCACCTCACCCAGAACCTTTAAACAACTTGTGCAGGTCCCAGTGACTCTGTATGCCAAGAGTAGTCAGGGATCCCACGTGGGAGCCGGTAGGGGGGCAGCCTGACCAGAACACGTATTATGCCAGCTTTGTCTCGCCGTGATAAAATGATTATGAATGAGATAATGCTGTGCACTAAATTTTTTTTCGACACCTAATTTTTCATGACCCACTTTAACGGGTCAAACTGAGTCCACGTCCGAAGGCTGCGTGAGTTTGTGCAAATCCCTTTGTCAGCCTTTCACTGGACGCAAGTGTGTTTTTAGCAGCCAGGCTTTTGCGTGGCTTTTGTCCGCTCTAATAGCAGCGACCCGTGTGGGTTTTCTGGAAGATCTCCTCAACACCCTATTAGCTTACCGTAACCTCTGGCTGGAACGGTGCAGTGGAACTGGCTTTGAATGTATTGAATTTCATTTCACTCCTGTTTAGCAAACAGGATGTAAACGATCCCTCTAATGAAAGAAAGAAATGGCAATTGCCCGCATTAATTTTAGAAAATGTGCACCCCAATCTTAGACTTCCTGTAACATGTGCAGGAGAAACACAGAGTGGGCTGATTCAGCATGGAAACCACAACTGTGGCAGACTGGGGTCAATGGCGGGCGCGGTGGTTACGGTAATGACCGAGGGCACCCGCACCCACACTAATGCCCTCCAGCAAGGCTGTGATCTTGGGACAGGTGGAATGGAAAATTCCTCCCAGTTTGCTGCGCCTCCAGAAAGAGCCGAAAATCAAACAAGGGGAACACTGTTTGCCTGTGGTTTGCGTGAATTCTTGTCATACAAAACACCTCGGAACGGCCGAAAATTGCTAGTCATTAATAGAACTCTCCGTAATGCCGTACAGTTTTCTTGGGCTGTTACTGCGTGGCAATTGTCACGTGTGAACCAGGAGGCATGTGTTTCATTTATTCTGCTTGCAGATCCTCCTCAAAGCAAAAAAAAAAAAAAAAAAAAAAGTGAAAGAGAGAAGAAGCCGCAATAGAAGTCGGACATTTTCAAGCATTTTCTCTCCCTCCTGTCCCTCCTTGATGTTCATGTTGGAGGAAAGCAGCGGCACAGTGCACGAACCCCTCCAGTTCTCTCCTGTTTTCCTACAGATATCACATCAATCTTGTAGTAAGGAGCGATGCAGAGACTCCATCCTGTTTACATGCGCCTTTGCTGGAGGCACGTCTGCCTCAGTCGAGCTCTGTTTCTTTCCAGAAGCTTCCCCTCCATGAATGCTTATCATCTCGAGGGAACAGTAACTAAGCAACATTTGAAATCATACCCCCAAAAGTAAAAACAAATAAATAAATCGTTTTGCTGCTGACATTTAATAAAGTTCTTTTTTTTTTTTTTAAAAAAAGGGCTGATCTATGTGTCTGGGTGTTAAGGAAGCCCTGTTTATTAATGAAATAAAAGAAAAGCAGTCATTTCTGAACACTGCAGTATTTTGCCGCTACAGAATTAGGCAGCGATCAGCATGGGTCCATGTGACTGCCTTCATTTTCCTGCTCAAGCATCAGCACAATGGGCACATTGTACAATACATTTGTGCAGAGTTTATTTGGACCTTTCGAAAAGACTAACAGTGATATAAATAAGGCTGAGATGGCTGGGCTTTGGCTTGCGGTCGGTTTGGATGTGTTTACTGTGCCCCAATAGCTGGCAGTGACAGACGGTGATAGACTGCAAACAAATCCTCCCAAACTGCAGCCCTTGATCAGTGTGGTCCCTTTGCTGGGGTTTTTCAGTTTAAGAGGATAAACTCTTTTTAAACAATCATGTTTGCCCAATTCGATGGCTGAGGTTGATATACTGTTCAGCATTACTGTTGGGTACTGGAAGCTTTGAAATACTGTGTTTGTAAAAAAAAAAAAAGTTAAAGTATGCATAATCTTGCATCCAGAGATGTGTACTTTATTTGAAGACTCTCTAGATGCAGTCTCAGTAGAGAACTTTGATATATTCTTCTTCCCATGGTCAGGAGTAGTAATAATAAAGGAGCCTACAGGGTAATAGAATAAACTAAAATGAATTACGCTAAAATTAATCAGCAGGGTTTCCAGCAGGATTTCTCCCTTCTGTAACACAAGACAATTCATGACCCCCACCCCCCACCGCCAACGGGTTTTAATATGGGCTTCTTTTAAAGCTGCGTGCCACAACACTCCTTATCAGTCCAGAGCAAATTACATTCTTTTCCTTCCATTCCTGGATCTTGTGATGATAGAATATGGATTGTCGATTCTCCTTAGACTCTCACCACTTTGGATGTTTATGAAATTTCATTCTCATTATTAGTAGTTAATAAAGCCCCTGACTGCTAGTTCACCTCCAAGGTGTAGTTTTGCAGCCTAGAGCCCAGCGATTCTGGGATAGACCCCAGACCACCACACTGGGATAAAGTGGTTAAGGATAATGGAGGGATGGATGGAACGAAAATGTTTAGTGTTAGTTTATACAAAAAACATGCAAAACGGCAGCGAGATAACCCCCATTCCTACCATAGTAGAATATCATTTATCAATGTTATATTTAATGTAAAATGCATAATGGATAAATTTGCTGGTGAATGGAGGAGTTGAGGGTAAAGTCTTTCGGTGTGGTGGACACCATGCAGTTGAAATGTGGGGGGATAAGGAGCTGAGAAAGAGGAGTGGGCTGTGAGGATGCTTGCCAAGACTGCTGTTTATTAACTACTGGAAGGTTTGAGTGAACGGAAAGAATTTTTTTTGGAAACAAATTATTATGGATCCACATCTACTTGGATCCCTGTGCACAGAGTCACAGTAGGGGGTATGAACTATCTATGAACTAAATAAAACACCTCCATGACCAGTAAATCTTTTAACTGGTCCAGAAGTTGCCTAATACAGTGGAAGGTTAAAAATGCAAAAAAGAAATGCAAAAGAGAAGTTTTTTTTCTTCTCTATTTGGATAACCCCAGATTTTGTCTTATTTCAAAAATAATCTATTTTTAAACCCCCAGGCAATATCCTGTGCTGTCTGTGTCAGATAGCGGTGCTTTTCTCTCTCTCTCTCTCTCTGTGTGTGTGTGTGTGTGTGTGTGTGTGTGTGTGTGTGTGTGTGAGAGAGAGTGAGAGAGTGAGAGACACTGTCTCATAGCAAAAGGAAGAAAAACGTCTTCTCAGGGCAGAGTGCTTTCATTTACTGGAAGATACTATAAAAGCGTATCTTGGAAGACTAGACAGTTGAAAAAAGACATAATTTTATTACTGAATATACATTCAAAAATAATACCTTTAAATGTCACTGCTGCTAAGGTTATATATCTCAGTATAACCTACAGGGTCCCCTGCAGATATGTATATATCGACAATAAATCTACAAGATATATCTTCCTAGTACACAGAAATAAGTGGCACACTTATTTCCAAAAAACAAGCAAATGAGAATGTTTTATTTATTTGATTGTCACACGCTTTGTTTGAGTGGCTGATGCTGCAGTAGCTGCAAACGGTCCTGACAGCAGACAGTGGAGTCAGCGGAGGCCTCATCCTTCTCCCACAAACACGGACGGTCCATTAGGCCCAGTGGAAAGAGCATCTCGGGTACCTTCCTGTAACTCAACGTTTCTCCACATTTCACTGCCGCTGGGGAACATACGACGTTTTTCGGAACCGTCACGTCCGATGCATAATTTGTGCGGAAGAGCAAGGGTCCTGCAGCCACCTGGATCTTTAGAAATTTGGAATGAATATGCAAGCAGACGCCATGCTTCATGCTCAAAAGGTGCTTGCCTCTTCCGAATGGCCTGCCATAATTCATTTCGCTTTGATTAATTTCTCTGCGGCGCTGGGCGGTAACCCACCTCGCCCATGTTTACTTGTTTTCTGTCCAATTCTGACGCATAAATAAAACCTTACTCAGGAATGCGGAGCGTGCAAGGTAATAATCGCTATTTAAAATGCATTAAATGCCATCTGCAGTTTTATGACTGTAATTTCTGTGTTACTTTATGAGAACATTTAGACCGCTGAGCGATGGCGCAGGAGAAGATAGGTGACGTGACAATAGGCCCGACAATGAGCCGCACATTAAAAACACAGGGGAACTCTGAACGCCCCATTCAATTTGAGACGTGAAGCCAGACTTCCTGCCAGGCCCTGTTATTAAGCCCAGGCATTATTTATGCAGAGGAGATTTCCTTTGCCTGATTTCACTCATAAAATGTTAATATATTCATACGGAAATTGTCCTCTTTTAATCTGCGAAGAAACACTTCTGTGGAAGTAGCTCTTGATTCAACGCCTGGTCCTGTCTTAGAAGCTCGCAGCAGCAAATCTGGTTATTTTAGATGTTAATTTCTCTTTTGTTCTTACCTGGTGGGTAACACATATACAGTTGTCTTAAAGAACAATACATTTCTCTGCCCCAAAGTATACCGACATCTTTTTGCTTCTCTGGTTATGCAGGTTGATATTTAAATATATTTAAATATCGTGGATTTCATTGTCTGATCAACTGCTGTTATGCCAGTCGCATATGTAACATTTAAGTTTTAATCTTAATTTATAATGCGCAATTGAAATATTTTAAAACCTGGCATTTCTCTAAAAAATGTATATACAGTCCACTGAGGTCCTGTTCTGTATTTTGAAAGCAGCCTGCGAAAAAAAATGAGATCCTCCATGTGTTTATTTGCATGTAGCAAAGTATGTCTGAGACGCCAACATTTTTACGAAAGCTCTTTGCCGCCTCTGCGATTCCTGCATCATGAATATCCATGGACTCTTCTTTTGTCCCTGAAGAGCACCTCAATGTGGATTTTTTTTTTTTTTTTTTTGGACAATTTGGAAGTGTTTGTGATAAGTATCCGAATTCTACCATTATTTTGTCATTTAAGTTTATGAGACTATAAATATTCTGTGACATACTGCCAATACCGTGTTTAACAAAATATGCAAATGCTCCACTTTAATATTGCAGAAAAATACCACAAAAAAAAAAAATTCAAATTGAATTTCTGGCAGTGCACCAAAAATGTCGACGCTCTAGACACACATTAACACACATATCTCCCATTTAAATAAGAGGCCCAGTGTGCTGAAAATTACCTTCCGCAGTTGCTATGCAACTGAACTGTAGCTTCAGGGAGGCAAGCTTGGGGTTCACAGTGAAAGGCTCTGTCATTCAGAGAAGCTACCTAATATCACAAAATAGAGCGGCGCCTCTGTCTGCTCGCCAGATTGCTCTGAACCACCCTCCGTTTGCTGATGAGGACTGCTCCCCATCTCTTTCCACACCGTTTCCTCCAAACATCTCCTCCGAGTTTGTGGAAATATTGTTGCCTGCTGACCAATAGAACACACGTGATCAAAGCTTTCTTAAACAATGCAACAGAAAAAAAATCATATTTGTTTCCCATAGCCCTACAAACCAGAAGCAGTATATGCTGCAAAGTAAACTGACTTGCAGGGTTTCACTCATACCACAGCTCTTGTTTTCCACTGTCCTTCTTCAGATGCCCAGCGAGGCACCGCCACGTGTCGCCTATGAGGATCGGCGTCGCCGCCCACGTCGAGAGGTGAGCCGGGCCCGGGGGGCGGGGCACGTGTGCGTAGAGGCGTCAGAATGAAACGAACAAGCAGAAGTGACGCTGAGGGGAACTTACCGTAACATCTGCTCATATTGGCAACTGGCTCTGTGTGCTTTGTCCCTTTTCTACTACAAACATCCATTTGGCGACAGAGGCCACACAGAAGCACGCACGACGACGACACACCGCAGTAAGTCATGCTTACCGCAGGGCTACCAAAGCCGCTTGGTTCCAGCGATGGAAAACTTGTCTGTAAATTGTTAGCCACATTCTGCACGTTCTGCAAACTTTTATTTATTTTTCAATATCAACTGGTTAACTGGAGTAAAGTGGCTTCATTAATAACCTCCAACCCCCCCAACATACATGTACACACTTCCAAATCCCCACTTTGCTCCTGTTGGCTTTAACTGTCCAACAACTGAAAATATGCATGCAAGCACGCACACACACACACACACACACACACACACACACTTAATGGCTGCTCTTTATAAGGGAGTGATGCTCTGTCATTTCAGGTTCAACGCCGATAAACACGCCCCCCCCCCCCCCCCCCCCCCCCCCCCCCCCCCCCCCCCCCCCCCCCCCCCCCCCCCCCCCCCCCCCCNCCCCCCCCCCCCCCCCGTGCGCTCGCATCTCCTGTGGGGTCACAGAACAGCCGGCAGCGAAAATGTTGGAGCTCCGAATTTACAAAGCTCATTTGAGTCCACCTGCTAATGCGAAAAATCAATCATGATCAGCGCCAGACACATGTAGTTTGAGTTTAATTCCACGGAAGGCAGTGGCCAGAAATGGGCTGCGGCGTATTCAAGTGTCGAAACACTGCATCTGGAAACGAAGCGCTTGGGATGCATGTAAAGCTCCAGGCAGACATGAGGAACCAGCATTAAAGCAGGCAGGTACTGATAGACCAAGTATGTCATCCTAATGATTCTCCCCTTAGTTTGATATGCAGATGCTTTTATAGTTGTCATTTATAATTTATCCAGAGCCACTTAACTTTTTTACCCTAAATTATCTTACTTAATTTAACTTTTCACCCATTTATAAACTTTATATACTTTACTGAAGTAATTCTGATTATTTCAGCAGGGCCTGTCCTGGGAATAAAACCCACAACCTTTCGCTTCTGCAGTCCTTAACCGCTACGCCACCTGCTGCCCCCACTTCCTGCTTCAGATCTGTTATATGACCAGCATCAATTATTTAAAATTTTAAAGGCAGGACTTTGTGGGAAAATGTAATCATATATCTCAGTTTGCCCCGCGTTACTCATCTGTTCTTAGTTCTACTTATTCGTATAGTTTTTGCAGTCCACCGTTTCTATTTATTTCCATAAGGAAGTTGAACTATGTTCCTCAACAGTTACGTGCCCACAAACACAACCGGCTTTGAATTTTAAATCCTTTATTGCCAAGCATCTAAAGCGTGAGCTCAATAACTGATAGCGAAATTATGAGTATATTTAAGCAAATGAATATTTGTGCTTTGTTCAATACTGCCTTTGTGTTTATCCAGCGGCAAATGTACGGCCCTGGCATTTTTTAATGTCATTTTAACCATAATAAGAAACCTGATGTCAATTTTACACAGGTAAGATATGAAAAATTATTCCAGTTTGCCCATTTGACTGCTGATTTCCTATTGATCTGCTGTCAGGAATTCCCTAGAGCCACTCTGGTGTGTACTTACTGGCATCGCTCCTGATGCGATTATTCTTACTGTGCTTCAACCGGTCGGCTAAAATTATTCCGGATCGAAAAGGAGCCGAAACTGAATTCGTGGCAGCGATGCATCGAAATGACGCTGAAAGCCTCTTAAAAGCATTTTCTTTGTTAAACTTGCGCCGCGCTCTAGGCCGCGCGTTGTGAATGAATGAATATTGATAGTATTGATCAGAGCTGAAATACAACTTCAGAATAAATGTCGAAGTTGTGGGGAGGCATGCAGCACCATCATTTGGAACACGCGTCCACGGCCTTCCTTCACAGCGGCAGCGGGTTGTGAGACTGTGGGAGCATGGCCAGTATCCCGGTGTAGTGAAGAGTATTTCACAGTTGGGGGGGTGGGGGAGATTACCAAAACACAAACTGGGGAGGACATGAAACTGACAGAGTCAAGTGCACTTGATCTGGTTTGCGGCGCATTGAAGTGCTCCCCCCACCCCCATAGTGCTTCTAAAAGTCGCAGTGCTGCAGATCAGAGTGACAGCACCTTTCTGGCCACTTCAGAGCAACACCTTCTCAGCATCTCCACCTCACGTTGTTTAGCCCAAAGGAAAATGCTCAGTTTGAGCAAATGAACATTCTGTGAACGTCTGCGAAGCAATTTGTTTTGATGGCCCAGTAGAGGGCCGCTTAAGCGGGCCGTCAGAATGGGAAAACCTTTCCGCAAAAAAAAAACCTAGAAAGAAATAAATGGACGACAACATGCAACATACTGGCAGCAGGTAGTGTTGTGACCTGCTGCCTTTGCACTGCAAGGAGACATGTTCAAATCCCACCTCCTCCTGTAGTATCTTTCAGCAAGTTACTCACACTGAAGTGTCCTAGTAACAACTTCCCAGCTCTACAAATGGGTAAGTAAGAGGATAAACAGGATAAGTTACCTTGGAGAGTTATGTCAACAACAAGTTTATTGCATTTTCACAGAGATGTTTTACTCTCATGTTCATTATCACTATTACACTTATTACAATATTATTATCAACATGATTTTAACCTCATCGAGCTGGAATAAAGAAATTGGTTTACCGGGTAAATTTAGATGCTGAGAAGATATCACTAAGGTACCTTCGTGAACTTCACACAGGAAGTGATGTCAGCCCCGATGGCAGTGCTGTCACATACATGGTGGCCACCAGACCAGCTGCTGCTGGTTTATGACTGTTCTTCACACAAACAGGATTTCACAGGATCTACTTTGGCCACTTCCTCTCTACCCTCAATTTTTAGCTTTCTTCATTCTTTCTTCAACGGCAGGCAGGGAACTGCTAATGGGGCGGAGGGTCGAGCACAACATCCACTTGCCCGCTCCCTTTTGACTCGCGGTCAAGGAGACCACAGTCCTGACTGGAGATGATTAACATTCAAGTGATGAAACAGTACAATAGGTCAGCTGGTGCCACTGACTACTGTTGAGTTTTAAAACATTCGTTCGACCCCCATCTCAGGAGTGTGTGTTCAGTCTCATGTTTCCTCCCGCTGTTGTCCTACTTCAAACCCACACGTTTTAGGAAAAGTACTCTTAACAAAAATTTCATTGCAATTTCAAAGTAAAACAAAGAAGAACACAGCGGCCATGTGAAAATGCCATAATTTACTGTAGTAGCACAATGTGTTTTTACTAACTGTGGCCTGCAGTTGTTGACTCGGAACTGTGGGAAGCTGCCGATGCTTCTGACTGATAAGAAAAGGACGGCTTAGGGCTGCATATTCGTGTTGTCAAGATGTTGCACAACCTTCCTGTTCAGCAGAAGTATTCGTATTTCTTCCTGACACTGATTTCCTCTGAAGACATCGCCAGTTGTAGCTGACACGTCTTTTGAAGTTAACTTGCTGGTTTTGGGTAACCGGTCATTGGGAGAGACCATCTGAAACTCGGTGTTTCGTTGCTTAAACCACCATAGAGTCAGGTGTTGCTGGTCATCCAAGGATTGTGCTGACATAAACCCAGAGACAGATGTTACTGATCTTCTAAGGCTTTTTGTAACATCTACTTAGGGTTTGGTGTAGATGATCTTCCAGGACTTGTGCCAACCTATACCTAGAGCAAGGTGTTGGTGGGCTTGAAATGCTTATGCAAACATCTACCCGGACCACCAAAGCTGACTCACAGCAGAGATCTACTCAAATTTCCACTAAACAGCTACTCCTAAAAACTCGGAGGCCATCTCCAAAGCAATGTCTGACTGGGATTCCTACCTTAGGTAGATCCTCTTTTGCGCCCAGTCACAGGAAGCTGACTCACGGCCGTCTGCGCAGACCGGCAAAACTCATCACGTTCGCTGCATTAGGGTCTGGTCAGTCACCGACAACGGGGAGGACGCAGGGACATTAAACCGCACCAGACCTTCACTGCGATCGAGTTTCTCCTTTTCCTCGATGAAGAGAAATTCCTCCGGATGGACTTTCAGCAGCAAAAAAAATCACTCCCTAAACCTGTGACGCTCCTCAGCTTATCAATCCGCACCGCCTTATACGCAAAACCTGCACGTTTTACCACATACTTACGCAAGACTGTCTGCTTTGTCATTTAAGCATCGATTTTCTTCTTTCTATCGCCAGAAATGAGGACATTTTGCTCAAGACAAACCAAGCCTGTGCAGAACCGCAGTCAGCACTGGCTAAATTGAATGCAAATCGAAAGACGATACTGGCCCAAGTGGTGACATCTGAAAGATTACAACTACTGTCTTTTCCCGGCTAATCCTGCACGTTCTCTTTAATAAAGTGCTCGCGAATGTAATTTGCATTGCTTTACATAAACGTGCCAACGCGACTGCAGACAGCTTCCATTCGCAGCCAGGTTACGCTTAAATCTTCCTGGTCGCGCGCCGTAAACACGGGCGCCGCGTTCGCGTGTCGAGGATCCCCGGTGCTGCCGACAAAGCGGTAGGTCGCGCGGCAGTCGTGGCGAAAGCCATTAGCAAAAGCTTACGTTATTAATTGGGATCAATTCGATGTTGAAACTGCAATGGCCCTTTAATAATACACGCGGAATGATCTCCATAATTAGGGCAGAAATGCCTTTTGTAAATGAAAGGATGCTTGAATTATTTAATGACCTTTGCACTAAGGAAGCGCTTAATTTTAATGTGCCAAACTTGGCCTGTTTAGAGCTGCACAGCCATTACTGATAAATCGTACACATTCCGGGATGTGTGTTTAATGTCTCTTGAATAGTTAACGTACCATTAGCGCAACAGTAATGGCCCTTCGTAACGTCAAGCAAAGAAGTGTGTGTGTGTTTTTTTTTTTTTTTTTTACTTTACTGCATTTATTCTTCGTGTAACGGCCGAGCTCTTCCTTTGCTTTCGCGTCTGACTACAAACATTTTAGGACGTATTACGGATTAATCTTTGTTGTTGGCAATCGGCTGAGGTTGAAAAATCGGTGTCCGTTGTTTCGGTCGAACGAATCGAATGAGAAATACCACAAACGGCCGCACCGAAGCATAGTCGCTTCCGGTGACGGGAAAAACAGAAAGGAAATTGGATGACTTATGAAATTGCCATAATCCCATGTTTAATTGTATTAGCGCTTATAGATTCCAGCTTGGCCAAAGGGCCCGGTTCTTGTCGCTCCATCTCAAAGGAGGCCGATTTGACCAGCGACTTCCCTCTAAAGGCCGGGGCTCGACGGCACGCCGACGGGGGAATCGCCCGGAAGCGGGAAGCCGCACGTGTGGCCTGGGGTGTTTGGACGCGCACCGCGCTGTCTGCCGTGTCAGAGCTGCCGGCAAGCCGGAGGACCGAAGCAGGCGGCGGTTTATCAAGAGATCAGACGTTAAAATGATTTAGAGCCCCTCGGCGTGAGACAATGGCATTCATCATCTAACGTACGGCTCCAGATGAAGAAAAACGGCTGCACCGAGGGTGGTTTCCTCACACGTTATTAGACTCCGTTTTTCTTTGTTTTTTTTTCTTTGCTCATACGTTCAGCTAGTGTCAGTCAATCAGCATTTTTAGATGAAATACAAACCGCAACATGCATTTCGCCGTCTTATGACGTGCATGTTTGCAGCTGGCATAAAAATAACGGCCGCTGTAGACGGCGAGACAGATAGAAGTGCCTGCTGACTAAGAGTTAAAACTGAAGTGAAACATACAGGATTTGTTTTTTTTTGTTTTTAACTTTTTAACATGTTTCCTGTTTTGAATACCTTGCATCAGACACTTTACTCATCCTGCCATCCTTCAAGTGGCGTCTATTTAGCGCCGCTGTTATAAATCGCGAGGAAGCCCTCTTACACATCTGGTTCAACCAAAGCTTCTTAACCGTTTCTACGCCATTGAGCTGTTTAAGAATCTGACGAAGGCTAAGGACCCCCTGCAAGGAAAAACATTCATAAACAAGTTTGGAGGAAACATTGAACACTGAATTAATGTCATAGACTAAATAATATATGCATGCATGAGCTTTTATATAGACAGTGTTCTCAAGGCAAGCTTGTGCTTCACGGACTACAGGTTAAGAAGCCCTGGTATAAAAAGTATCCGAAAGTGGCGAAGTGGGGAACGTTAATAACCTGCTTTATTACGTCACGCTGGGCAGCTCCAGTCAGCGTTCTGCCCCCCACTGGAAAACACCTCAGAGAACAACCGTCTCGTAGGGAATGAAGAGATTTGCAGCCGACGAGGCCGACGCGTCGCTGTACGAAGCCGCGGCTTTAAGGAAGGTCAGCCGCCCGCTCCCCCCATCCCCACCACCTTGCTCGACCCACAGGCCGGCGTCGGGCTCCTTTCATCTCACCTTACAGAAGATCCACGTTTCTTTTAATTAAAGCACGCCGCTTCGGTTAATATTCATTCTGCATATTTATCAAGGCAGCGGGGAGCGGCCGGGCTTCGCGGCGGCCGGGTTCTTTGGAGCTGCGAGCACTTTGTGGGACCTGACAGCCCATTACGGAGCAGAGAGTCGCGTGCGCCTCCCTGGATGGAAATCAGTGCCGATCACACAACACCATTAACTCCCTGGCACGCGGCACCGATGGCTCCTAATTGGCCTTGTTTGTCAGTGCGAGGCCCCGGCGTCAAAGCACACTTCTCATTTAGTCCGATTGTGCTCCTCAGAATATTTTAATGCTTTTGTGGCATAATCAAAAATATTCACATGGTAATACGGCAATCAAGTCGCAACCTTCGGACGGCTGTTAATCACGAGCCGACGTGGAACCGGTTTTTTTCTTTTTTTTTTTACCTTTGTTTGAACTGTGGAAGCGCGTGACAAAATGAGTTATTTACGCCGTCGCCAAAATCAGTCCTGACGAAAAATGTCCTATCAATATTGTTGCCAAAGTGTCATAACATTAATCCGAGTTTAAACGTAATGCCGTACAAAGAATACGCAGCTGCAAACGCAACGCACCGCACTAGAGGAAAAGGAAGTTTAAGCGCTTTGAATGTGAAACGTTCAGCACTTTAATATATGAAGGAAATCTAGTGATCATTAGGACGCTTGACGTTTTGATCTTACAGGGCGTATAAAATAAAGCTGGCGATTTCACAATGACCAGACCCCGGACAGGCAGCGTTTGACAAATTATTATTGTTTGTTTATTAATTTACATGACAACTTCTTCCCAGTTTATACCCACGTCGAGCAGCTTACAGTGATTTACCCACGTACGCAGCCGGGTTATTTCTACTGCTTCAGGGCAAGTACCTCGCTTGATGGTACTGTGGCATGAGGTGTGATCAAAACCTCAAAGCAAAGGACTTAACCACCATGCCACCTGCTGTCCCAATTATCAACACATTTTGAAGCAAATCTGTGCAACAAAAAACGGGGATTTTTTTCTCTTTTCTCCCCCATTAATTCAAAACCCTGCTCCAACAAAACAAGTCAGCGATACTGCTGTGGGTTTGAAATCGGGATAATTTCGGTGGTCCCTCTGAACTAAACATTTTTAGACCGTATCCGAGTCTGCAAAGACTTGTATCTTACACATGCGTCTGGACTGATTTGGAATTCTGGGCCGGCCTCGCCGTGCTAAGCGCAGCATTTGATCATACATGACTGGGAATATCTTAACGGAACCATAAGCGGAGGGAAATGAGGGGGTAAAAAACAGCGTGTTCTTTCACTTCTCCCCTGCGTTGCGGAAAAGATCA
Source organism: Arapaima gigas (assembly GCA_900497675.1). Lineage (NCBI taxonomy): Eukaryota > Metazoa > Chordata > Actinopteri > Osteoglossiformes > Osteoglossidae > Arapaima > Arapaima gigas. The sequence goes on from UFQX01000028.1 coordinate 318,065, forward strand.
AGCAGTCCGACTTTAATGTTCATTAGCTGCGGTGGGCTTTAATGAGACCACCTGGCTGCTGTGCCGGGGCTGGCGGGTGACGGCAGAATAGTCGTCCGCTGACCGTCATCTCCTGCCACGCGCTTGGGCAGAAAACCCGCTTTCAGAGGCATCACTGGTGAAAAGGTCACTGAGCTGCGCTCTCTAAAATAGCCCCTTCTGCTGCTCTGCCTCCAACAGATTCTGCTCCCACCTAAATTGTCCAAATGGAGCAATTTCGCTGTCCCTCGGAACAGGGGGAGCGTCACCGTACAAACAGAAATAGGCTGTTCGTCCGTCGCCCGGTGCTTGTTCCCCTGTCAGAATTTCACTGGTTATTTTCATTACAGTAAACCTGCCATCGCTTCATATTTCACGTACATATACAGACAATGATCGCTTGCACAGAGCATCTAGCCTGTCTACCTTTGTCTAAGCAGCCCACACAACACGCTTATAACCCGCTTGTTGTATTTACTCTTTAACACGCAGCTCAACCTGTAGTACCTGTGTTTTTCCACCACTTTGCACGGGCACGATCGATTTCAGAAAGTCATTCGTTTTTCGTTTTTGTCACCTCGTGTAAGGTTTGCCCCCCCGCCGAGTCTCCTTGATATTCAAAACCAACGTTGAGGACAAGGGACAGTGAGCCGAAATCTCATTAACGCGTTTCGCATCAAAGCTCCGAACGAGGCGGCGCGGTCGCCAAATTGACTTTTTTGCGGCCGGTGGCATAGGGAAAACACGGCGCCGTTCGAATACCTTCCCAAAGCCTGAGCAGCACGAATGCCACGAAATACGACTCATAAGCAACGGGACGAAATCCTTCCAGCGATTCAAACTCTTGATTATTAATTAAGGGTCACGGGAGGAAATATTTCAACTAATATCGAGAGGATCCGTTTGGACGTTCGTGAGCATATTTCAAGCTCAATTTACATATTAGTTCTTAACGTTTAAATAGCCAATTGAGAGTCTGTGGGTGCTCATCGTCTCATTAAATGACTGAGGACGGCACTACACACTATAAATTAATTTTGGCCTTAGTTAGGCACCACTTCATTACCACGGTGGCTTACAAAGAGCACCGCGGGGCAAAGAGGTGAACCCACGGACACGCACCCCACACGCACCTCCCTGCACTCCTCGTGAAGAAAAGGGTTTAAATACATGGCGGAATGCAAACTGGGTGTAAACAGCTGTGATTCCAGGGCAGCAGGCAGCACTGTGGTGGAGGACGCAGATTTAAACCCGAATGGATGTGCGCGCAGATCCCGGGAGACACCCTGCTGCGGGATTCGACAGCCGCGTGCTTAAACCGACTCGCTCTGGGGAAATTTCCCGCACTTTGACCAAAAGCGGGAGCAGCACCGGCTAGGCAAAAAATTAATAGTTAATAATTAAAAACACTGATAAAAATAATGATATCTCACCAGATAATGAAGTCTTCTACGCAAGATTCCACTTTAATGAAGATTAAATGTCAAAATGTCTCCAGACTGTGCAACCCCCATAAGGTCAAACATGACTCACTACTTGGAGAAAATTCCTACATATTAATGCCTGGCAAAGGCCTTAGGTTCCACCCTCAAAGCAAAAGATCTCTGCTGAATATGTATTGTCACTTTCTCCAAATATAAACTGAAATGGCAAGACACTTGGGACCAGTCTGGTCTCGTGCCGTTTCACGTTGGAGTCAGAGCACCTTCCCCGACTCCCGAGGGAGCAGCGCCAGCCGAAAGTGTCGGAGCAATTTCAAACACCACAGATTACCTTAAGAACACGAGGAGATTACAGTGCTCAATGGGGTAGGCAGCTCAATTCAGCGAAACTCCGCAGTGTAGGAGGAGAACAAGGGAGAGTTGGGCCAAACAGACTTTGAAGCTTATTGAAGGCCTCGAGTTGACCTGAAGGACAGACTCCCTGTCTGAGGCCCAAATCCAGCTTTCAGCCACTGTGATTTATCAGGAGAAGCTTTGGCACCTTCCAGGCCCACAGCATGTGAGAATATGGAGAACTTGTCAAAAGTGAGAAGATCCAGAGTCTTCATACTATGATCAAGTGATTGGCCAAGCTGGATCCCCCATGACCTCCTGAGAACCCTGCACATCCCTCGGACATTTTACCTACACTGCGGGTGTGCCACGTACCATGGGGCGCACGGGGAAATTCATGCTAGACAGCCCAAGCATCTCCCGCCTCGCCCGAGCAAGGAATCGTGGGAGAGCAACTCTAGTCTTCCAAGGTCGCAGAGTCATGAGGGTAATTACTTTAATCTCCTCGTTGTACGGAGCGTAAGGGGAACCGTGAATTTCCATCAAGTGACACGTTGGCTACTGTCAAGTGCTCAGGTAAAAGTAGCTGCCCCTCGAAACCCAGCGGAAATGAGGGCCGCCAAGAGAGACGGCTGCCGAGACGGGCTGAACGTGCCGAATCCGGCAGCCCAGTCGGTACAATAGATACTAATTTGCACAGAAATTAACCTCTGTATGTTGAAGCGCAATTTCAGTCGCCAGTAATGAGCTTCATTGTGGCTGCGCCGCCGCTGCGTGGCCCTTCCTAACCGACGGTCCCCGGGCTCCTCGGGAAATGTGGGAACACGCGTTCATAGCGACGCGACAGAAATACTCTCATCACATCTGCTGGCGCGGCGCCGCAATCCAGTCCGCCGAGAGCCGCGAACAGGCAACACAATGGGAACAATGAGTGAGCCGCGCGAGCTAAAGGTGTTCGGTCCTCGTGGCTTTGCCGTCTACGTTCCATGATCCGCCGTTACCATTCGGCTTGAAAAAAGGTGACCGCTACATAACAGCAGTTCAGAAAATCTCTCTGCGGTTACACGCTCGGTACACAGCGTGCTGTAAGACAGCGGACAAGGAGCAGTCCTGCCGACTAGATTCGACACAACATTTAAATATGCCAGTCCGGTATTTGCAAGTTGTTTAAACTGGAAAAATGCGCACCAAGTGCGCGCACTTATATATGCACACGCCACATATAATTTGTACACGTTATCATCGTGTAACACATTTGCACATGTAGCAATCGCACGGCTAAACCAGGTTCCCGTTTTATTAACATCTGGAGCTGGCGGTCATATGGCAGCAGAAGGGGGAAAGCGGCCTATCACAGGTTTCAGTCTCTCCATCCGGCGATCGCACAGCATGGTGCGCGTTTCACTTTATTTTTTATGCTAATGGTTCTCCATTTAAAGCGGGGAAGCACAGAGGCGATTTACTCCTGTTTGTCTAGGAGCAGGTATGAGCGTGTTAAAGTCTATAGAGTGATCACTCGTGAATAAGCACCGACTTGAAATTAGCCGAGAAAAGAGACAGAGGTGAAATTATCCCAGCATGGTTTCTGAGTTTGCAATTATGTTTTTGAGTGGATATTTATGTGTTAAATAGTTTAACTTGAATTGTACAATTAGACAGCGCTGGTTTTAAAGACTGTATGAATGACCGGAGTCTAAAATGCATGAATAATGCCTTGTATGAAGGAGTCCTTGAAGGACCAGCCAAGGAGAGGCAGAGCACATATCAACAAGGTGTTTCACATGAACAAAAAACTGCGCCACCCATTTTTTTAAAATCGGGCCGTAAATAAACTATTTTATGCAGAGCGTCACGCTGTTTGTGGGATTAGTTGGTTTATGAGGTACACAGGCCACACGGGAGGCTTCTTCCTAAACACCTTGGCATAACATGTACATCAGGAAACATCTCTACATCTATAAAGCTCAGGCTCTGTTTGTTTCTGTTCATTATGCTCGGCTTTGTTTTTCAACCTACAGACTAGAAATGTAGCACGGTGGTACTTCTCACTCCAAGTTCATTAAACTCGAAAAAGGCTGCTTACAACTTTGATGACGTTCGGTCTTCGGCAAGGCTTGGAGAAGCGGGAGTAGTGACGTCACACGCAAAGCGTGCATAAAAACACCGATGGATTTGCTCTGTAAACTTTCTCACGCGCGTACAGACCCGACCGTCTCACACACTGTACACACAGACGCACTTTCTCACTCAAACACGCAGAGGCTGAAAGGTAATGATGATGTATAATTTACTGTTACAGCGTACGCCTGACTACGGCCGGCGAGCGCTTTGCTGTCGGCGCCGTCCGAGTCTTCAACCACAGGAGCCAGCAGCTGTTATATGTGAGCAAATGAGAATGCAGCAATGAATAAGAAAATATACATCACACACTGTGCCACACACATTAGTGATGCAAGGGCAATAAAATTTGCCAATTTATATTTCTTTTTTGTTTCCCCTTTCTACTTGGCTATGACTGACAGTCGCCTGTCCAGCAGTTCTAACAACACTACGGTACTAAATGCAACCACTTTAAATGTAAAACAGTGTGGTGATACATAATGTGTGATTACTTTTTACCTTTCCACCACTACACCTTTTGACCCAAACATTGCTGTATAACTCAGCTAGTTTGAAATATTCAGTCAAAATATAAAGCTCAGAAATATGTCTGCCATTATTATAGCGCAATTATTGTCTGCATGGAGTTTCTACATTTTCCCGGCATCCGTGTGGCTTTTTGAACAAGTGTGCGAGAGGCTGCCCTGTTACAAGCTGTTCCCTCGCCCAGGCGATACTCTGCTTCACCCCCTACACGTGTGCCGTTGACATTTCCCACACTTTGAATTATCTTGCCGTCAATAAGCGCACAGAACCAGATAGCGGATCTCTGTGTTCACCTATACTGTGTATACCTGAACTCTGGAAAGAACCCTACTTAATACGCTAATTCATCGGCTTAAAAAGGTTACAAAATACACGGGCGATTGCAGTTATTATATATGAAGAGTGTACTTTTAGGTAATGTTTTAAAAATTCAACAGAATAGAGCTGCCTGGCTGTGGCTGCACCGATTGTGCATTTGTTTACACCATGTCCTTTGAAAGTAACCCTATCATAATTAATCCCTAACTAATCTCTCAAATGGAGTTATACTTTCTCCGGAGTTATTTTAGCAGCTAAGACTCAAATGCCATTTAAAAGCATGGAGATATTAGCATAATTCACACACGGCAAATTCCTCAGCAGATCAACATATGGCGTTTAGGATTTTTACTCAGAAGTAATTTGGACAAAAATATAGTACTCCCCCACCCCTGTGAGTAAGAGTAATCGCAGCTACACCCCCGGTGTAATGCTGATGCCGGTTGGATTAACTCCTGTGTTTTAAAAGTATAAAACAGACAGGCATTCAGCCCCGAGATTGAGAAAATGCTCAGAACAAACAGCACATTCTGGAAAGAAAGTGGTCAGCAGCCTTATTCATTTCAGCCCTAGCAGGGCGGGACAGTCATCTCGAGATGCCACCGTATACAAAGCTGTTCCCTTGGGTAAGTGGGTCTTTTCAAGTTGAGTAAAAGAAGTAACAGTGACAGTAATACCTCGATTAGCACCACTTCCCTTAGCACTGTGGTAGAGAGCGACAGCGCTCTTATTTTAGCCCTCTGAATAATTCAGCACAATAATTTATCGTATTCTGTGTCAGAAAAATTTTTAAAACTTGTTAAATTGTTGTATCTGTCATCCTTCAAGCAGACTGTGTTTGTTGCCTATTATTAAAGGCGTAGCTAACCTGCACTCACCAGCCACTGTTGGGAACACCTGTACACCTGCCAATTGTGTTGAGGCAGAGCAATGCATAGAATCACACCAACGTGGGTCACAAGCTTCAGCGAATGTTCACGTCAAACGTCGGAACCGGAAAAAAATGTGATCTATGAGACTTTGACCGTTACATGGTTGTCAGTGCCAGACACGGTGGTGTGAGTATTTCAGAAACTACTGCTCTCCTGGGATTTTCACAGAAAACAGTCTCCAGAGTTGACACAGAATTGTTCAAAAAACATATAGTGAGCAGCAGTTTTGTGGGCAGAAACACTTCGTGATAAGAGAAGTCAGAGGAGAATGACCAGACTGGTTTGAGTTGACAAGAGGGCTACAGTAACTCAAATAACCACTCATTTACAGCAGTGGTGGACAGAAAGACTTTTCTGAATGCATGACATGCTGAACCTTGAGTCTGACGGGCTACAACTGCAGAAGACCACGTCAGGTCCACTCCTGTTAGGCAAGAACAGGAAGCTGAAGCTACAGTGGACCCTGGCTCACCAAAACTGGACATGTGATGATTCGAAAACACTGCTTGGTCTAATGAATCTCAATTTCTGCTATGACATGCAGATGATAGGGTCATAATTTGGTATAAACAGCATGAAGCCATGGGCCCAACCGACCTTGCGTGAACAGTTCAGGCTGGTGGTGGTAGTGGTGTAATGCTGTGGGTAATGTTTTCTTGGCACACATTGGGCCTCCTAATACCAATACCATTGTTTGAATACCACGGCCACAAATTGGCCACAATTTACCCATCTTCTAATGGCTACTTCCAGCACGATAACGTGCCATATCACAAAGCACAAGTCATCTCAGACTGGTTCCACGAACATGACAGTAAGTTCAGTGAACTTCAGTGGCCTCCACTGTCACCACATCTGAATCCAATAGCGCACCTTTGGGATGTGGTAGAACGGCAGATGGTCACCATGAACGTGCAGCTGACAAATGTAGAGCAATAACTTGATGCAATCATGTCAACATGAACCAGAATCTCTTAAAAAATGTTTCCAGCACTTTGTTGGCACGACTCCATAGCATGAACTATTCAAGCTGTTCTGAGAGCAAAGAGGGGGTCCTACCAGTATTAGATTGGTGTTACCTAATAATGTGGCCAGTGAGTGTATTTTGCTGCACGGTTTTCAAGCCCCATTTATACAATACACTGTACTGATACCCTTTTATGGTGCTGATTCATTGAGCTTCATTTCTCAAGAAGATCTAGAGCCCTAATGGATGTATTACTGCTCTATGGTGACACCTGCAAGTATGATGGTTAGAAAAGGGGGTCAAATGACTTCAGACTGTATATTTAGCTATAATGTTCACCAGTAACACTTATGAGGATAAATTGCACATAGAGACCCTGTGTTCATCACCATCAGGTACTTGGTGTGGACCACATAAGGCAACGGCCACCCCAGCCTTGGCTCTGTTCAACATCAGCCACCAGTGGCACAGCCACCACAATGTGGTCTGTGAAAGAAATGAAGATCTTCTGAGTTGTTCAAATAAAGTTAACATAAAACTGAGAAAGTTATTGTACTTCAGTGCATTGTAGTCAAACTTCACCTTATTTGGGACAGTTTCTTAAAAGAAGACGCAACGCGAGTCTCTACTTTCTCCTGTAAATCACAGCACGATTCAAACAGTGTTGGAATCCTCCCCGAACGTCCCGTCATGCGGCGAGAAGCCAGAGAAGCACGGCAGGCCCCGGAACCGGCCACAGGGGAGGCTCTTCCCTTAGAGGAAGACGCCGATCGAGGAGGCAAATGTGGAATACACACAAGGCAGCAGGAAAGGAAGTGGAGGATCTGGGCTAATGGGGGCTGATGGGAATCCTTTGCTGTCCTGGGGACGAGGGGAAAAGCCTCCCTCCCAACCGCAGCTGCCACGGGTGCCAAGCACATCTGAAAGGTCTCGCAAATAAATGGGATTAATGCTGTGCCCCCATCGGCAATCATTAGGCATTCCGTTTAAACCGCACCAAACTAAAAATAAGCATTTTGGTTCCGTTTGTAAATTATTCAAAGATAAATTTAAGAAAAATCTCTGAGGGGGTGGGCCCGGATGGGGTGGAAAGTAGATAAATAAAAATACAAGAAAAGGGAACATAAAAGGATTGTCTTGAAACTGAGACACTTTAATGCTACTAGCTTAGCCGCCAAGGAATGATGGTTAGTCTCTGCCTTTTCATCCAAAAAATATGAAATCCTTGCATGTCAAGATGTAATAACTGTTTACCACATGCGGAGTGCAATTAGAATATGCTTTAAGGGCCTGTTTGCGCCTTACGCTCCCCTCACAATGACACATATTTTGACACGTATTTGGAGTCTGCTAATGACGGGATGTCAGCGTTACAAGCCGCATTTTAAGGTTTGTCTTGCAACACCTGAGAGATGTTTGGGTGCCACGGCTGCCATCGCGTCAGACGTCATCTGATCATTCGTCAGGACTGACCAGCAGAACCGCGGTGGATCAGCAGGCAAAACGCTGTTTTGATTTGACTCGGTTCGTTCCTCACCGAAACCGAAGAATCAAATATTAATTTGAGTTTGTGGTGAAATATTTCTGCTGTGTTTTTCTTCAGTGCCCAGCTTTTCAGAACGCGCCTGTGGAATGACTGTAAAAAAAAAAAAAAAAACAAAACAGATGACATGCGAGTTTCTTAAAAGGACGGATGCAAGTGTGAAACAACCACACGTGTTTATTAAAGTGAAACCGTCTCTGCAAATTGTCAAATAAGTGTAAAAAAAATAAATAAATCACAGCACATGGGTGTCATTAACAGAAATGATATATGCGGAGACAAGTGTTTGTTACAGTTCGCGGTGACTGACGCTCAGGGGCCGACGCTTCCGAAACGGACCAGCACGAGGTTTGTGTCCGGTTTTTATTTCGCAAAATTATTCTGTCGCCTTTATATTATACGAGGCACCACATTCCGTTTCCATAATGATCCAAATCCTACTGCAGACTGGCCTCCCAAACAAGAACAACTGAAAACATCAGACAGAGATGTCAGATAAATGAACACGGCGCACAAATCGATGGTCTGTGATGATCACAAACCAGCGTGGTGGCACAGAGCTGAAGGGACATCTGGGCACGTACACACACACACACACACACTTTCACAGTTCAGCACAACACGCCGGTTAAAGTGTGTTACATAATAACTGTCATTAACACTGTAAACAGAACGGCCTGTTTTCCTTATGTGTGATTTTCCTTTATATCTCCTCAGTAACGCTCTGTATGACACAACCTCCTCCCAGGAGCCAACAACCATTAGGTTAACTTACATACTGCCAGTCAGACAGCTGTGATTTACATATTGCACCAATGTATGTGTGCACAGACAACACGCGTGTTGATAGCTGCTTCATGGTCACACACATGTGGCCTGATATGCTTTTCTGAGAATCTGCCAGCCTGATACACATGTAAAGTACATCCTCCAACCTTTCAATTAAAAAAAACAGATGGATGTACCGCTTTCCAAGCTTTAAAAGATGTTTTTTTTTCCTCATTGGCTGCATTAATTTGCGCTTCGACACGGACGCCACCTATTAGCATCTGTGACTTCACTCTTTCATTTGAAGCTATTCGACAGCATCCCGGCAATTTCTGCTCGCTTCCATTAAAATTATTAACGGAAGTGCAGGACGCGGGATTAAAAGCCTTTGTCAGCAACTAAGCTCGGCAGCTGAACCGTGGACCACGAGTTTAAAAAAAAAAAAAATCATCCACGGTGAATTGAAACCCATTTACTTACAAAACATTTGCCCAGTTTGCTCAGATGCCCCACAAAAATGTCATTTCAAATAACAAAGTCGAATTTCTATCGTTGCTCATCCTGCTGGATGAACAGTTCATCAAGAGTATTTGGAATGAGAACACAGTGATTTATCTTACTGGTTTCAAACTGTTTCTTGGCAATGTGCATGTTTGCCTTTCATAAAGTAACTTCACGCATAATGACAAAGGTGCATATCGAGTGGGACTGTTGCAGGTGCGCAACGATGAGTTCCGTCTGCAGAAACAAGCGAGAAGGCAGACGTAAGGATCGGCCAGATTATCAATCCTCTGCGATATTGAAATTAAAGCGCGTCCTTTAAATATTTACTCGTATAATGAGAACACCTTCATACGGGCGATTTGCACGCGGCGCGACAAGCAAGCCTTAATCCCCGAGTACAGCGGCGGCAACAGGACAGGGTGGGAAACAAACAGACGTGAAAAGTATCGCCGAGTTGACGGTCGCAGAATAAACACGACGGAAGAACAATCGGCGTCATATGCAAATTCACCGCGATAAATAACCATCGCAGAATCCGCTGAACTTTGCCAGAGTAAACATTTGCAAAAGTGCTGTAATTACGCTAACTGTATGCAGCCCCGTGTTCAAAAGGAAGCTTTTCTTGTCCATTTCGAAGTGCTCCGGCGGTAAATACACACTGGAAACAAATATCCACCAGTCTAAACATATGTTTTATTTGCCGGAAGAAAAACAGATGTCACGCTAAGGACGCCTTTGGGCCCGTTTTAACTCTCGGCTCCAGTCCGAGCACCGGCTGATTCGTAAACCGCAAGCTAGGCCGTGCGGCCGAACATGCCGGGGCAAACACGCCGCGCCGTAGGCCTTCGCGAGGCCGAGCGTGTTTGTCGCCAGCGCGTCTCACCTCTTTTTCTCCCAGAGGCCCTTACCGCATTAAAGCTGGGCCTTTCTCTTGAACACAGCACAGAAATGTTGACTTGAGCACAGAAATGTTGACTTGACCCCAACAAGACACCTTACCGAGGGGGATTTAGTTTGGTCGTCGACATTAATCGTTTCTACGAACCTCAAGTCATCTAGAGATGATTACTTTTAAGCAGCACGTAAACAGTAGGCTTGGAAGTTACTGTGAGGGTGGGGGGCAGGCGATTACGTGCAGAGTGTTTACGACATGCCGTGTTACGGGTTTGTGTGTGTTTTGGACTCTTTCACCGCAGAGATACGTCCCCAGAAGCGAGCGCACGGCAACCAGGCGTTACTGAGCCGGGCTTCAGGTGCCGGTTGTTCCCGGTCCACAGGCCACGACTTTGTCCAAGACTCCTCTTGTAACCATGTAACCGACAGCCTGTGGACCAGATCTCGGTCCAGACATTGACTGAGGGAACGTCAACAGCGGAGGAACATAAGTGACCCCACTCACAGGCCCACGCTGAGGGGGCACGGGGATTATCGCACGGAGTGGAGGTAAATCCAAGTCAGTTACGTAAAGGTTACACGTGGACTGGTATCAGTTTAAGTGCAAATGTCAGCAACGGGGAGGACAGTCACTTTTTTGGTGACAGAAGGTACACACAGAGGGCTCGGGTGCCATTAAAGTCAAATTTAATTGCAGTATTCCCCAAATAAATAAAAAAGGTGACATTTTCTCTTCGTCCTGGGTCTAGCATGCTAAACCAGTGGCTGGGCCCAAATGTCAAGGTAGAATAATTTGTTCAGCAATTCCGCACCTATATTTCCCCTCGGTCCGAAAAATTCTGAAAGGTCAGCGAGACGTTTGACTCATTTTATGTCAACATATTAGAAAGAATCAATGGCGAGACGCACGATCAAAGGCAAGCGGCTGGTCTGTACACGTCGGCCCCGAGTCTCTACGTTCAAAGACAACTGTAAAGGTGCCTTTTATAGCAGTTTACAGCTAACAGTGTAAGAAGGGAGTGAAGGTTTGGGGAAATCCATTACTGTACCTGCAGATATCAGGACATTGTTTTACTCACGCGAGGAAGGCCATTTATTTGATCTAATGCTTGCTTGTACTGCACGTTGGATGACGCTCGGTGATGACTGATGTACGTTCAACTTTCCATGGATCCCTGGTTTAGCTCTGCATTGCCTCCAGTCACACACAAATATTCACATGTTCTAACATGCGCTGGTACTCATGCAGGGACATTGCTTTGGGAAGCTGATCCCTAAATTTTCTGTCACCCATATTCTTCTTCAGAACACGGTCTGACACGTTCGCTGTCCTTACCTGCTAAAGCAGCGGACATCTTTGTGGCTCAGTGTGCAGTGCTGGTGCCTCGAAACCCCCGGGTTGTGGGATTACACCTGGCGTCTACGTTTGCACATTCTCCTCTTGGTCTGGTCTGGTCTGGTCCCAAAGGTACAGAGTCCAGAGGACCCGGTGATTCTAAATAGCGAGTGACCTGCAGTCGTCTGTCCAGGGTGACCGCATGCTCTCCTGCCTGGGAATTCCTACAGTTTGCAGCAATGAACTAATAAACAAATTAATGTTGGAAAAAGTGCAAATCTAGATAAATGTACAACTGAAACATGGAGATTTCACAACTGTAACTGGAACCTCAGTCGCTGCACTCCAGCAAGAGGACTGTGTCCACCCATCTTGGTCCACCTGCTTCTCCATCTCATAAGGAGTCCAAAAGCGGAAGTTCTCAGTCTGGGCCCCAGCCTGGTGAAATGATATCCCTCTGTCCCTCAGAACTGCTCAGTCTCCATATTTCTTATTCATACGTTACTTCCATCAGCAGCTCCTTGAATATGTGCACCAGAAAAGCGATGAGATCAGTTTTAGCTATCGGTGTTTACATCTACGCGTATCTCTTGGAGATACAACACCAGCAGTGACTTAATGGGCAAACACAGATAATAAGAAAATAAGTAAACCCCTAGGAACAGATATGGTGACGTAATCTGTCGACAAGAGGCAGATCGTGAAACAGGACTGTTAACCCTCGTCTTACCAGTTATCGACAGGTAGTGAAAAAGTTCCTAGTTTCGCCAGATGTCCCCGGAAATATTCATAACAAAAGAATTCACTAACCAGGAGACATAAATAATTAACCGTATCAGATTCTTGGCTAATCGCAGCGCCCCTAAATAATTCAGCAGATGCAAGCGAGCGCTTTGAAAGCTCAATAAATGAGATTACACAAAACTCTGTTACGCTGTTAAATTAAACTTTATTACACTGGATGATCGGTTTATTGTGTCTCAGAAACTGCGGCGTAGAAGGGAGTCTAAAAATATATGCGACGCGATGCACAAACAGGAATAAAAATGCAGATTACAATCGCGGCGAGAACATTCCTACCAATGGTATTGTTTCATAAAACTATATTACGGAAATCAATTTATGGCCATATTCCCTCCGGACAGTGTTTATAAAAAGAGGAAGGCCAGGATTATATGATTGTTTAAACTACAAATATCCCAGCGCAGAAAACTATTAGTGTGGATGGCTGCTTCCTCAAGCATTCGCGCAAAGAGATGTAACGTAAACCATGCTTCCCTGAGCCTCTTCCACGGCCCGTCTTCACAGGCCCTGTTGACAAAGGCCATTTATCGACTGGCTCCAGAACAGTCAAGAAAAATAAATAAATAACAAACCTTTCGTTTATTTCCTGCTAAAACAATGGCCTTCTCCGCTGAAAACTGATAAAGGGCCATTTGGGCCAGTTTTTTTTTTTTTTTTTACTTTTCTCTGCAGAGACGCTGGAAGCGACTCGGACGTCCAGAGCGACAAACAAACGGCGGGCTGCTGCTTGAGTGAACCTTCACAGCGATGCACAATGGCACGGTGGGAGTCCCTGCGCACAATGGAGCAGCACCGTTAATCTTTCCCGAGCTGCAGTCGCACTCTTACAAAACCATTTGACTCACTGTACTGCGGTCGAGGGCATATTGTAGTCCGGGATGAATTCTGCACGGCCGGAGAGAGAGCGAACCGCAAACACGTGGTCCAAAGTAATGTCCTAAACAAAGAGGCTGCTTCTGCATAATGGGGGAAAAAAACACACTCAGGGGCTTTTAGAGGCAACGGTTTATAAAAGTGCCAATAAATTCCATTTTGAACACGGGGGAAAAAAATCACCGATTTCTTTAGAATTGTTTGATGTTAAACGAAACAGTTGCGGTACTATAATTATAACTGGTCGTTTCATCGCTTTGGAAAACAACGCCGTCCACGACAGTATTACTGTATCTCCCATTGTAGTTAACCAGTGTTAAACACTAGACATGTATGCAATTGCTGGAATATTAAATTGGCCAACTGGGGAAAAAAACTGCTGATGTTTGAAAAAAGTTGAAAAAGCATGCTGGGAGGGACTTGTGTTCCGTCCAGGGGCCGTTTCATAGCCTAGTGCCCTCTGTTTCTGGGATGGACTCCAGACCGGCATGACCCTACTCAGGATAAGCAGTTTGTGGGTTAGGGTGGAGGATGGATGGATGAAAGTACGAAAGCAAAGTAGCGTCATATTTGGAGGTTGTCGATTGTATAGTGTTAAGGCTACATTAAGTTTGCAGATTGTAACACAGATTACAAGTTAGCAGCTGAAAACATCCTGTTTTGCTATAGTAAAAGATACTTTGTGGTCCGTCAGCTGCTTTTCCACCTGCTAGTTACACAAAAACACAGGCACACTATTACATATATTTGTAAATAGAGTTAGGAGTGGAGAAAAATAAGTGCTGGTTCTCCTATTATTCGGCAGTTGGTTGGTTTCAGCATGAGTAAATATTAGAATATGAATTCCTGCAGTAAATAAAAGACAGTAGGAGATAATGCTGATGCTCACAGAATGTGTTCAATAGTAAAGGGGAATCAAACTTTGAACAAACAGGAAGAAAGCAGCGTGTGAGCCAACCTACACCATAACTTAGTGCATCCTGGGTAATGAAATGTAGCTGTGAGGGCTGTTATGAATAATGGCCGCGTACTACAGCGATCTTTACTGGGAGAGCAGCTCAGCCAGAGAGTCCGGGTGTCTGGAGGCAGAAAGAGCACAGGGAGCTTATGAGAAGTGCAGGTCCTCCAAAGAGGAAAGCGTAGAAGTGGTGACACTGTGTGCTGTTGAGTACCGGCCCACTTCAAGCACCGAGGAAACCCATGTAAAACAAGAATTGCTGGTACCTCATGAGCCTATAGCTGCAATTCACATTCAAAATGGCTCACCAGCTATCAGTGTGTCGGCAGCTGAGCAAACGGCAAACAATGACCCCATTTGCGTAGTCTGTACCTGGAGAAATGACGACGGCTGAGTAAAAGCGGGAGGCCTTTGGCCTGGCAAACACATCTTGGTGTGTTTGGAGCTGAAGGAGCCGAGCAAGTGTGGAACAATGTGTCCTTTGTGCTCAGTGACAGCGGCAGGTGGTGACACAACAGACTGCGTGCAGCTCGCGGTCTCCACATGGGGGGGGGGGGGGGGGGNCACCCGGACAAACAAGCCGCAGGTACTTTGGCGAAGGGTGGGGGAAAAGGGGGGGGGGGGGGGGGGGGGGGGTAAAGCTGGCAAACGGCACACACTCCACAGAGTTTCATTAGTACCTGGACAGGAGCCTCTCCAGAACTGTAAACCAACCTGTTCATTTATTCATTTACACTTGTGTAGCTGACACTTTCCTCCATTGTGACTTACAGTGTTAAGCGGTATTAAGTGTAAGAATTTAGGGTAATTGCCCTACAGCAGGAGTTGGGATTCAAACTCAGGTGAAACCTGCGGTCCTCCAACATTCCACGTGAATACATCTGTTCTACTGCACATTCCGTTCTCCTCCCACACGTGAGCGTCGGGCTCACCGGGAGGAGGTGATGGTGCAAAAGCCGCATTACCTGCACCGCACGACTCGGGAAAACCCTCAGCGACTTGGAAAACGCCGTCAGGCTGGTAGCTGTGAGATTGTAGCCTTTTCATAAAACGCATCGACCCAGAAAAACAGCACAAATAAGTAACGGTCAATGAAGTACAAGCGCTGGGACACACTGACATTTGGAATGAAATTACGGGGCAATTAGAAGAAAAAATGGCAAATTATGAAATACCGCTCGTGCAGCCCCAAGTGAAAAGTGCGAGTCCACCTGTGGAACACCTGTATAGGACAAACTGGACAGAAGGGTGAAAGCAAAGCGACCTGCTAGTGTCCGGCATCTCTGGGAAGTGCTGCAGAAGAGCTGGGGAGACATGGCTCCTCATTTCCTGCTCAAACCTGCTAACCAAACACATAGCGGAGGCAAACTAGTCCCCTGTGGGTGTACTCAAACTTCTGACTGCCTTACTACAGTGGATGCAGATGACTGCCCGGGTCATCCCTCAGGTCACCCCGCTGTCCTCGCTGGATGGCTTCACCCTCCCTTCTGCAGCTATAATGCGCCAAGGTCTTTCCTGGTCACATTACAGATGAGATGAAGTCACTATATTTTCACTAATAATTACGGAATTGCATTTTTCCCCGTTACCAAATGATCGCTTACTTCGAAAGCATTTCATTTAGTTGTATAAACAACAGCATCTAGCACACAGCGCACCAAATGTCTCCGCGGACACTGCCGACGTTTCAGTCAACATATTAGTCAAATTAAATGGAGCTGCCATCTGTCCTCGCCAGGTAGAGGAGAGCGCAGCTACGCCTGTCGCAGCGAGTGTAAAATCACCTTCCCGATATCCGTGTCGGGAGGCCGCGGGAAGTGGCTCGGTGCGCAGGTGTGAATAGAGGAGGCCGCACGGTGCTTCCGCTGACCTGGGAAACCATTATCACTTATGAGAAACTGACCTGCCAGCTGCAGATGTGGTGGAGACATCCACTGGACAAAACCTTCACGCAATGCAACACCTAATGCCTCCAAACCGCTCTAATTGGGGCGACCGGGAAAGCGTGTGGAGAAAGATCTCTGACTTGGAGATAATTAGGTCTCTCACTAGTTACCTGAAAAAATCATGCTGTTATAGAGGCTCATCCTGTACATCCTAATAAATATGGGGGGGGATAAAACCTGCTTGGCACATAAAGGAAAGAAAATAAAGCAGGCAACACGCTGCGTTGTAGTCAAGGTAACTGAAAGTGGCGACTTTCCAGCGATAGAGCGCCTCACATGACTGCACGCTATCAGCATAACACCGCGAGATCAATAATGTGTGCGTTTCAGTCGATACCGTTTCCTCGGTCAGGCTCCTCAGGTGGGTTGTGGGGGTTCAGAAATACCGCAGCACATGATGGGATGGAGTCATTTGGGGTTAGGATTGAAAAAAATAACTGGACTGTCAAATTCTACCGGTTTTAATGCTGCTTTTCTTATTTTCCTCTAATCTATTTCACTTCCTCGGGAGCATGTGTTTGAAGGGATGATCGGTGTTCTCCAACAGATGGTTATATGATCTGCGTGGGGCTTAGGTGGTATAGGTCCGCAGTTCCTGGTGAGTGATTTTTAAAAATAATCTTTAAGGATCTTTAAGAGTGGCAAAGCTTTAGTAAAGTCCTTTCCGCAGGGTCGTGGCCACCAGCCTTTACAGGACTTTGTATCATTTTGCTCATTTTTTCACTCTTAGGTTTCATGTTTCTGTGGGCTGGGGGGAGGCAGCCTGACTGTGAAGGTCCTGCACCTGCACAGCACGTTCAGGAGCTCCGGGTCATTTACAACACACTTCCGCTGTGGCCGTCAACACGGGTCTGCACGGTTTGGGTGATGGACCAAAACGGAAATGTACCACGAAGACGCGTCATACACATTTATGGATGAATGTTCTCACCGCGGTCCCGTTTGATCTCATATAGCTTTCTGATAATCAGAATGAGACAACGCAGATACTGTATAACCCCAGAGCACACAGCCACCTGGGCCTCCTCACCGCGCCACCGCTCCCCATAGCGGGACGCAGGACGGTGAGAAATTCCCAGCGTGCACTGCAATGCGAAAGGCAGGCTTCACTGGAGGAACAAGGAACGGGGTTTCAGGGGACAGCGCTGCTTTGGTCCTCCTGCTCACGTAGAGAGACGAAGTGCTTCTAACTCCCCGATCAGCCATTCTCTTTGGCACCCCGTACACTCCACGTAATTTGCACTCCGAGGAATATACGTCCAGAGAATATAAACCATATCAGAAGGAGAAAACTGCTTTCATCTCAAAACTTACTTTGAAAAATTTAAAGCGAACACCCAAAGAAAGTAACTGCCATCACGTAAATGCTGCTATCTCCTCCCCCCGTTATTTTACTTTGTCTGAGCACCTTGAAAAGTCTCATGGAAGAAGTCAAAATCGCTCCCCCTTTATATGCGGCAGCACTTCGATTAGCCGTAGCGCCTCTTCAGGTAACTTACTGCGACTTACCATAACAATTTACCATATTACAATTTTCTGGGGAGGAATTTTATATCTGCCACTCATAAAACTGTTTCCTCTGTTTATTCCTTATTATTAAAGGCATAACTGATCTATTTTGCATAGATGTTATATTGGGCAGTTTTTTCAAGCTCCAGTTATACAGTACACTGTATTACTGACCTCTAACAGTTTCAAGTGTCGTTTCTCCAGAACACGTGGAGCGCTAATCCAGGTATCACCGTGTAGGTTCAAGGTTCACTTTATTGTCATTCTGCACAAGAGACTGAAATGCCGTTTCTCCTGGGCCCCGGTGCACAGGTCACTTCTACATCCGATGACAAGTTAAACTGTTTTCCAGTTTATCTTTAGCATGTTTTCTGTAAAGCCCATCGCCTCATTTGTTCTCGTAATTTCCTGTCTTTGTCTACACGTCGGTAAACACGACAAACAAGGCGGATCAGGAGCC
The DNA here is from genome assembly GCA_900497675.1 of Arapaima gigas. NCBI lineage: Eukaryota > Metazoa > Chordata > Actinopteri > Osteoglossiformes > Osteoglossidae > Arapaima > Arapaima gigas. Next base: position 336,316 of record UFQX01000028.1, read on the forward strand.
GCGGCGATTAAGTGTGTTCTGGCCGGGCTCTTTGAAGACATTGTGGATGTTGTAACGCACCAGCAACACTAGTGGTTCCTACCGACTACAGCACGGTGGGCACGAGGCCCAGACGTACAGCGAGAGATTAGCGAATGTATAAGGCTGCGTGTTCAGGAAAACGCTCTAATCTCCCAACACCCACACCAATTACCATCTATTACATCAACCCGCTTCCGCCCGAACCAAAATGGATTCCTGGTGAACGGAATTGGGCAGCACGTCACCACCCTCCCGAACACCCCAGAACCCACAGCGCACTCAGAAATGCGATTTTAGTTTTATCTAATAAAAAACAGCAATTAGGTCTAAAAGAGGCGTTTTATTCGCAGCGCCGTCTCTGTAATTAACTTCGTTTTGAGGAAATTTCTATTAAGGAGTCCCTTCATGGCACCCCCCCCCCCCCACCAGCTCGCGGTGCTTCGTATCGGCGAAACAGTCACATTCGTTGCTTGGCCTTTTAAAGGCGAGAGCAACGGGGGCAGGACGAGGCGCCTTCCGCGCCGCCCCCTCCATTAATCGGGATTATTTACAGGACGTGGCGATTCGCAGGAAAACATGGCGAAAGGGGGAGGGAAACACAAAAACACCTAATAACTCCGATAAAAAGTAAAGGCGATGGGTGGGGGCGGCTGTTAACACGGTAATGGAACAGTGGCGCTGAGCAGAAACACGCCATTTAATGCCATCGGGGGGGGGGGGGGGTTTGTTTGTATGTGCATGTTGGGGGGGTCTTCCATCCTCCGTGACAGCGTGCAAAACCCATTAGTCCGTCGGAGGCCGACATCTCCCAATCTTGTTATTGTCAACTGATGCAATAAGAATGCAATGCCTCCCCTTCCCTCCCCTTCTCTCTCTCTCTCTCTCTCTCACCCGCCCGGCAGCCTCACCAACGGCGCCGATTGCACTGCCACGCTGTGGCTCATCAACAGCGGAGGGTCTGACTTGGTGGCCACAGCGGAACAATACCCCCCCCCGACCGCCGTTGCCCACCAGGCCCCTTTTAATTACAGAGCAAAGGTTCGGCTCCGGGTCGCCGATGTGGAGAGCGTCTGCATCCGCCAGCGTGGGTGGTGAACAGAGGCGACTAACAAAAACGGTGTATAGAACCAATCAGCACCACAGAGGGGGCTATGTAGTGGCTGTACTGTAGGGGCAGCACAGTGCGGTAAGGAGGCCTTAACGCGGTAAGCTCTCCGGATATGGAACAGCTCGACCGCACACTAACAGCTGTGTCTAGCGGGATGGGAACATCACTGAGATCATGGCACAGTGACTCAGAACGACCCTGTGTGTGTGTGTGTCTGTGTGTGTGTGTGTGTGTGTGTGTGTGTATGTGCATGCGTGCGCAACACTAAAGCACCATTCCCCCCTCAAATACACACATATCCACCCCCCACCCCACAGCTCACCCCCCCACTGGCTGCTTACTACGTGTGTTAATAGGTGCGTTCCAGTGATGCAGAAGTTCACTGTGTGTCGCGAGAGGGGGCGGAGCCATGCAGCTGGATTAGTGGCGCCTCTCAGATTCTTCGGTGACCCAGTGAATCGGAGCCTCTATAGCTGTTCTCTCCAGGTGTGGGCAGGACGGTCCACACACAGCCAGACTGAGGCTGAGGCGGATTGACTGGCACCAGGTGTGTGATGAACGGGCCTCCCGTGTGTTTGCAGCGCGTGTTCATCACCAAAGGGGCCTCTGGGAAAGCAACACAGGGCCAGGTGGATGAGGAGGTTGAAGGAGATTGACTTTTAGTGCAGACAAATAATAAATACAGAATATAACGTTTTTAAATGCCATAATCAAGATTTTATTATTATTATTATTATTATTATTATTATTATTATTATTATTATTTATTACTACTGATACTTTCCTCAAAAGCAAATAGCCATGTTAGGTTTGTATAATTAGCAACATATTTGCCCATTTATACAGCTGGGTAATTTCCGGGTATTATTTCTCAGTATGTACTGTGCTCAAGGGTTCTACAGCGGGAGCTGGGATTCAAACCCGGCTTCTCTGACAGCCTAACCCATCGCTGACCACTACAGTACCTGCTGCCCCCAGGTTGGACCGCTGAGAACACAAATAACACAATCACCAATACACATTAAACAAATACGCAGTTCACATTCATCACTTCAGGGCAGCGAAATAAAAATTGTGAGCTGCATTGTTGTTCTCTAAGACCACAAGAAAAACAATAAAATAATTGCTCAGAATAAATCCCAATTCTCTAACTTTCAAAACTCAGCACAAAAATAACACTTAAGCATCCTCTAACATTAATAAGCATTAAACAAAATAAAACAAAGACCGGATTGTTCGTAAATTAAAAAAACGTGTTGGGGGCCGAACAATAATCACACCACAGTAAACTCGCACAAAAATCCAGCGACAACTGGACTCTGTGGGGTTTGGCTGGTTTAAGTATCTGATTTTCCACTTGCAGGGTGCGTTTGAAAGGCAAACAGAGGCAGACGTGCCGCTTACAGGCCGGTCTTTCACCACGGCTCCGTCTCCGGCTAAATCCACGTTCATCCACTCTTTCTCTACTGTCATTTATATAACTCTTCCTAAGAGCGACGTCTCTTAGACAGCTCTTGGACAGCAGCCCGACGGAGGCCCTGTGCTCAAGTACAAGGCCCGGCAGACCCAGGCCGGGGGGTAGAGGGTGTGTCCGTGATATACTGAAACCGAGAGCTGGCTCTCTGAACCCCTAGAGTGAACCTGGCCCCAAGGGGAGGCACGGAGAGGGAAAGGGGGGGGGCTGGGCGAGGTGGCTGGGGGCAGATTGTCCCCACCTGAGAAGGGAGCACCTGTCAGTGTCAACGAAGCCGCAAATCGCTCTCCTTTATGTCGCAAGTCGGCTCGGCCCCCACGCTCGGCTCAACCGGGGAAGGGGGACGGCTGACAGGTAGGATGTGAGACGTGTTACCTGCGCGCTAAACTTTAGAGCGCAAACGCCCAACACCTCTGCAATGCAGGAGAAGCTGCTGTGGAGCATTTAAAAGCCTTTAATTTGTTTGCCAAACACTTTTGTCTAAAGCCACTGGCAGCGAACTCTGCGCTGTTCAGCCGAAACCTTTTTATCCCCAGGTGACTTAAAATGCTAGACACACTGCAGCAGACAGTCACGGCTTCCCCTGAAACACATCTTTGGACTATGGGAAGAAACCTACGCAAACACGGAGAGAAAACGCATACGCTACACACGTTCGTCCGCACCATTCCGGCACTGAAAAATTAACATTTGATCTGCATGAGAATTCTAAGGAATTCGGGGGTGTCTGGACCCCCCTGTGGAACTTATTAAACAGTGCTGTGTGATCACACCTTTGAAATATTGCAGCCTTCTGACCTTTAGTCCCTGTTTTATGTATGTGGATGTATTTGTAAATTCTTGGTGTACTGTTTCTGTCTCTATGTTACTGTGACCCACCGCTGCTCATGAAAGTTAAAAAAAAAAAAAAAAAAAACATCGCAAGCTGTGTGCACCATCGCTTTAAATTTTAAGACTGCCTGAGGTCACAGAGGTCAGCTGGAGAAATATCTCCATGATCACAGTGCTGCTGTATACCATATGCTTTATTTAAAACAAACGTACACGTCTGATGATTTGGCTGGACTTCTCCTCTAGGTACAGAACCTGTTGTCATGGGCATTTTAGTTGTAATTTGGTCTTAAAACATTAATTATTCGGGTGAGACGGCAGCAAAACTGGATGCACAAAAGCGAGTTCACGTCAGACTAGAATGGAGAACATAGGCCGATGTGGCATCAGTGCAAAACTAATAAAAGTACACTAAAGAATACAATAAAGGAGTTTTGAAGACACTTGCAGCCAACTACAAATTACACGGGACAACTGGAAAGACAAAGGAAAATCGTACAAAAACAAGATACATCGTGGTTTTCCTTTCTCCATAAAGTGACCACCGGAAAGAAAAATCAAAGCATTTATATTGTGGACTTGCAGAGCTGTTTAACCCGTTACGTAAGACACAAACTCATCTGGCAAACACACACGCAGAGAGAAACTGTTTCACTTACAAAATCTAGGATTCGGCGAAATATACACAGCGTTATCTTCGTCTCACTTTCTTGGACCAACTTTCTCGACGATAAAAAAAGCCATTTCTAGAAGCTTCACTGCTCTTTTCAAGAGGAGGTAATGGTTATCCTAACTGTGTTTGTTTTCCCTGTCTGCACTGTTTTGTCAAGTCCCCGTGACCTTCAATAAACCTGTTGAATGTTCATATCTTGAGACCTGGAGTCAACAGTATAGTACAGGAACTCTGGGGCACTTTTCATAAACACAAAGCTTCCCGTCATTAAACCTTGTTTTCCAAAGGTGCACATTTCAGCTTATTTTTGAAATAAACCAAAGTTCAATCACACGCAAACAACACTCAAAGCTGGGATTCGGCAAATATAAAGACTGCAGAAGAATGTTGGTAAGAAGTAAGAACTGCACAAAATTAAATCAAAATACTTACAAATTCACAAGAATATGTGCAGCTTACAGCCATAGTTTTTTTTTTTTAAATTGCTTTGCTTCCACAATTGTAGGGGTTTGAAGACAACAACATATTTCAAGATGGGGCATTATAGCACAGAGTTACATGAATGAAGGTCAAGATCGGACGGGTGCAGCAGGGCTGGAACCTGCTTCTCTCACCCTGGTAATGTTGGATGTTCCCATGACTAGGTTACCAGTAGAACAATGTCGCTGGTTACATTTAGCCAACACTTTTCTCCAAAGCGATTTACCCATTTTTAAAGTTTGGCAATTTATACTGGAGTAATCTGAGGAAAGTACCTTGCTCAAGGGTACTGCAGCAGGAGGTGGGATTTAGACCCCTGTCTTTTGGGTCCAAAGCCAACAGCTCTAACCGCTACGCCACCCACTGGCCTAGCAGGGCCTTGACAACAGAATGAAAGCCACGCTGCAACTGAAATCAATCGTTTGAAAGAAAACCGTCTGCTGGAACGACTGTTCCGGAATTTCTACGCACACAAATAACTCTATTCCATTACACAGCAAACTAAATAAAACAGAAACACTTTTGGTTCAATAGAGCAAAAACGGCTCTGGACACTTTTTCCGAGGCAGCGGACCGGCTGTCGCGACACTTTCAGCAGATCAGGACTCTCCGAACTGGGCCCCGTCTCAATGGAAGCAGCGGCTGCATTGCAAATATTTAACACAAAGCTGTCAGTTTGGTGTACAATTTAGAATAGAGCCGGGCGCCACGCCAGAAGCGACGGCCTCCAGTGGGTAGTCTGCTCTCCCCCGTCTGCTGCCGCCTTTTCACGAAATTTGCACTCCAAGTCATCTGCGATAGTCACCGTTTTTGTGCGTCTCGCTCTCCACAAAATGAAGAAACTGCCTGTAATGGCCTCCTGCCTCACAAAAAGAGGGGGCACCCCGTTCAAATTCACTCTGACCCTTTTTAAGGCGACGCCGCGAATTTGGACGCCGTTTTTTTTTTTTTTTTTTTGCGAGGCAAAACGTTTCTGAAACAATGAATTTTCTGTCCCTGGAATAAAAGGCTGCCATGTTGTCCGTTAGCGTCTTCCCAGAACACACAAAAGCCGAGTCCCGCCGAGCGAGGGTGGCACACGCACCGCTCACATGGCGACTTGCTTTGAGAAACGGTTAAAAAGAAAAAGGAAAAACAGAATTTAAACCAAACACCCCGGCGGTGTTCAAAAACAAACCCGGTTTTGCCGAAATTAAGTCGTATTTGACGTGATTTAAGACAAAAGGCGACCCTGAAAACGCTTTTGGTGATCGGACGTCAACGTCAAACGTTTTGTTTGTTAATGAATGAAACCGTGTGATATGAAAGAAAAAAAAAAACACCCAAACATTACAGCGATTCCACCCCCTTCCAGAAACTTCTGCGTGCTTGTGCCACGCCGTCTATACCTGCCACACCACAGACAATAAAACGCATTTGTTTACGTTTCTCTTCCGCCGCGTCGTCGCCCTCGACAGCCTGCCACGCCAGGCCGTTTTCTGGGGCGAGGAGCGTTTAATGAAATTGTTAAAAAAGGAAAAGAACTGTTTTAATTTTTTTGCAAGAATCTGTTTTCATTCTTAACTCAGTGGGAGATAAACAGCTTGAAATCACTTTGACAGTCTGCGTTACTCTATCACATACCACAGGGGATTTTAATTTCAACCTGTGAAATTGTAATTGCTTCTCTAGGAAGGACCAAAGGATTGTGGGTAGCCGTCATTGTAGAACTCGGTGTCAAGGCTGCCATATCAGATTTTTTTCCCCCTCTTTTTTCGCTTTAGCAGCTTCTGTTCCCGGATCAGTTCGGCTCTCTGTGTGAAATGCAGTCTGAGAGTTGACACTAAATTAACTAGAGCTGTCAGGAGATGGCTACAGAGAGCAGGGGCAAAGCACATGACAAAATAAGATGAAAATCTCTTTGGGCTACATTTTAAGTTGTGTTTTTTTTTTTTTTTTTATATTTCTATTTGTTACATTTCCCCCCGTCCCCGTTCACTGTGAGATGGCTACATAAATAACTTTAATTGCATTTTAATGTTTAAGCCTCCTGCTCGGTAAACTGTCACGGCACGCCGGAACGCGGCAAAAGTCGAACAGTAGCTAATTAGCGACGATGATGTGGAATCATAACTCATCGCACGCTGTCGCCGGCCCGCCTCGGCGGCCTGTTGAGGATGACAGTTGTGTTTACATCGCTTCCTCCGGCAACTCCTCGGAGAGCCACGCGGGGCTGCCGGTTCGCGGCGAGCCGGCCGTCCGCCTGCCGTTCGCGTCGACGTCCCCCGGCGCAAGGCGGGACTTTGGGGGAGGGGGGGGGGGTGTAGATATCCCAGGGTGCTCCGGTGCCGCTCCTTCAATTACCAATTGGGCCATAACAGGAGAGGAAGCAGCCAGCGCCCTCCCAGCACCCCCACAGAGGCCAGTAATTGGCAGGGACAAATGGCCGACGCCTAGTGCTGGGGGAAACTAGGGAAAACTGGGAGTTGAGGGAGACGGATGCCGCCCCGGACACCGGTACCCCGGAAGCCGAAGACGCTTTTAATAAGACGGCCCCACGGACGCGCTGTGCGTGAGATAAAAACGAGAGCTGTCAGGTGGAACCCCTCTCTGTGCGACTCATTCATCTGATCTCACTGCCAGGGGTGCACGTTTCAGGGGGGAAAAAAGATCACAAAATAAGTTTAGCACATCAGCAGTAACACAAGTTCTGCCAGCCTAGTCTGCCTGCGTTTACTGTTGACGGGAGACCAGATATTGAATTAAATTTGAAAGCAAATAGCAACCCTTTAAAAAGTCTTGTATCATTTCATCTCGATCATTACGACACAATCCGAGATCATCTGTAATTTGTAATCGTCTTCAGATCTGCCCTGACTGTTAAAAGCCAGCGCCAACAAAGCAGTCCCGAAATAAGATTCCTAAAATTAACACTGAGAGAGAGAGAGGAAAAAACAAACAAAAAAAGAGCTTAGTTGTATTTTGTTGCTATTTAATTTCATAGTCAATTAATTTGCTTGTAAGAGAGCTGCAGTGTGCCAAACGCTGAGGCTAATCCGGCACAATGCTCCATGCAGTCAGTCATTAGACTGGTGTTGGACGCCGGGCTGCACTGCGCTTCTCTGGCTTCAGTAATTAGAGCATAATGCCATACGGGCTGGCGGACGCCCCCGGTGTCGCGTTCCCCCGATTAGCCGCGTGCTCCGGCTCCATGGGTGTTCGGGCCCAGGGCTGGGTTGGGGCCAGCACACAGGAGGTACTGGCCAAAAGGTTGCTGGTTCAAAGTCTGAGAAGGGTCCTGCTGCTCTAACCTGTGGGCAGTAAACTGGAAACTATGGGGTCACTTTGGACAAAGCAATCGAATCATTTGTCCATTCATCATGGATCTTGGGCTTATTGTGGGAGTACTGGGAGAAAACAGACGAGGTAATGGGGTGGATCCGTGTCTGCCGAGGGGAGTTATAGGACGGGGTGATTTTACGGTCGGTGAAGCACTACAGATGAACTTGGGGTCAGTGCTGTGGAGTGTGTTGCTGCTGAAAGCTGGGATTTTTTCCTTGACTGGACATATCTGTTGGGTTAACCTCTCAAATCTGAACAGATAGTTAATGAACTATACAGGTATACACGTCAACACGTTACATTTAGTTTCTTCTATTCCTGTGAATTGTGATTAACAAGAACAGAAGATGAAACAAGAATACTCCTTCTGAGATGTAGTGCGATAGAAGGGTTTTGAAACTATAATGGACTCAATGAGCAGGACATGGGAGATTCAAAGAACAGGTTTGCATAAAACAACCTTCTAAAGACGGCAGCAGACAGCAGAACCAAGTACTGTGGCCACCTTATGAGGATATGTCAGAAAATGATTAAATGTCTCTCCTGGTCTTCCAAGGCAAGATAAAGAGGAAGGGGTAGAATGCATGTAACATATACAAATACATTCAAATACAAAATTTAGAAATAGTATCTCCGTTGACAAACTGCAAGGGCCGAAGGAAACTTGACTGCACAAGAAAGGTGAGACAGAACATACTGGTGTTTAACAGATGAGCAATGAGGACCCACTTGCCTCAGAGTCGCCTGTACAGGTTTTCATTTCCATGTCGGAGCTGAAGACGAAGTGATGTAAATAACCGCGCCTCCCCCACAGCCTGACACCTGTCGAGAACGAGAAGGAGCTTTGTAATGAACTCGGTCTGAGTCGGAAGAACGCCGGCGTGATTAAACACACCGCCGTTCCTCCGCTTCACAGGTCAGAGCCTGTACAACCAGGAGCCGCCACACAAATTGTGTCTATCTGAACGGACCTTCGACAGACAGAGGGGGTGAGAAGCGAAGAAGGCAACTCTAGTCTGCGTCTGCAGCAGACTGCAGCAAAAGCAATTTGAGCGTTTTGTTGAAAACAATTAGAGAAACGCATGAAAGGCAACATATAAAAAGTGTTGCCGGTCTTGGCTCCACAAGGACGGACGAGTCAGGTGACTGTATTTCTGAGATGCTTGGGAAACTGTGTCTCAGCTCACAAAAGCCTTTTTAGAAGTACTCATAATAGAAAGTAATAAATAGACTACACTGGGCAAAAGAGGAGAAATCTTTTAACACAATTTATTGGATCGAAAAGAAAAGTAAATTATACTATATAGGATATCACAAGATCACTGTTGAAACATCGAGTCCAACACTCTGTACAGCAGGTGGCCCAGGGTTTAAAAGCCGACACCTGGCAATTGACAGGCCCAGGTTCAAATTCCCTCTTCTGCTGCAGGACCTTTTATTAAGGTACTAAAAATGAATCGATGCCGTAAAAATTGTTTTACTGTATAAAGGCATAAATCACTATATGTAGCTCGATGCTGTAAGTCACTTTGGAGAAAAGCACCAGCAAAATGTATTCCTAGTAAAACAGCAAATGCTGTGTATAAAAAACAAAAACCTGTATTTATATATTGACATAAGCTATTTGAAATTAAATATACACCCCAACTTTTGAAATGCCTAATTCTTTACCAGACTTTATCTTGTGAAACTACAAATACAGAAGAGAGCGGAGAAATGTTTTAAGTCCTCTCACAGAATCCATCCGTGACAAGCCTGAGTCACGAGGAACCACGGTGGTTAGTGGCGGGAGTCTGCCCCCCACCTGCTGCCGCCTGTGCCACTTCGGGTCACCACGACGACCGCCGCGGAGCGTGCGCTGCTTAGATAATGCCACCACGGCGCTGGAGTCAGATGCCAGCAGCCCCCCCCCCCCCGAAAGGGAAGGACTCGCAAGAAGGAGGCTGTTCTTTGCATACGTTACAGTGCTTACGGGGTCAACGGCTGTGTCGCGGCCTCCGCTCCACCGCCATGAGCGAGTGCAAATGTGCCAAGAGAGCGGGCGGGTTGCGGATGGAGCGGTGACGTCCCCCTCAAAAACACCACTGCTGTCAGACTTCAAGTAATTCAATTAGTCTGATAAAATCCATTCACGTTGGTCTACGTCCTGCTAGAAAACACACGTTCACATTATTTAACACACTTAAACGCAGGAAAACTGTCATTTTTTTTGCATCTTTCTATCAGTCCTCATCAAACAACGTGTTTCTTTTATCACTTATACTTTCTGTCACTACTAACTTCTTGTCAAAACTGACATCCAAAGCTGGGGACCCCTAAGAGAACAACGGAAGAAAAAGACTATTTGTATAAATATATTTCGTTCTTTTTTCTAACGTCACAATCCTCAGTTGTGGATGTCAGTTTTCAAGCGCTCAACATAAACACGAGCAAAGCTTTAAATGATCGTACTTAAGGGCACCGATTTGCCAAACATTAAACAAGCAACCCGTTCCAAATGGAAGCAGAAGATTATTTTCTGCTCCAACATTTGTTAACTTTGCGAAAAAGGTCCATGTTGCTCCTCAATGGCACGAACACCGTGCTGGTTGCTGGCAAATCTAGGCAGAACTTCCTCCACATGATAACAAGGTGCTCAGAGCAGCAGCTGGTCACAGCGCAGCCAAAAAGACTCATTCGTTTATGAAGCGTTTGAGCTCGAGGCGCAAGAGACAACGTTATTGAAAGGAACTCTCAGCAAAGCGCTATTCTAGGCTATAAACTTTCAACACCCATAATACTTGATAAAGTTTGCAGGTTCTGCAGGAAAGCAGCAGGCTGCTGTGAGTGCTCCTCACCCTAAAGCATGCATTTGTATGTCCCACATCACACGGCTAATAAAGTGGGGACGTGTCGCCTCTGTCCTGCTGCTGTTCGACAATTCCCCTTTGGCTGCCTTTTTACAGAGAACAAACAGAGGTTTGATGTTCGCTCACGCACACACATTATCCTGCCAATCAGCCACACACACACACACACACACACACACTCTGGAGATACCACATACGCTTGGTCTGTCAATTAAAGGTGTTTCAGAAAACTGTGGACTCCTGGCAGAATTGCGAGCCGTCATGCTGTCAACGGAAAACATGTTGATTTTAAATTAATTGACAAGGCCCCGGTCCGCCATGTGCTGCCGTTCGGCAGAGCAAACGTCTCCCCTTCCTCACACTTGCTGGTGGTGCTGCAGCAAATCGAAGGCCCGTGGGGGGTAATACTGAAAGGTATTCATGCCCCAGGATCATACACATTAAGAGAGCATATTGTGAGATGGTAAGAGCGGGTCGAAACCCAGACGCTGTCTACCTTCCCTGGTCTGTGTTAGAGGTACTGCTTCACTCCTGTTTTCTCAGCTAATGCCTCCTGTTTGTCAGAGAGGCAGCAGATGGAGTGTCCACAATAACCCCAAACAAGGCCTTCTTAGCTGAAGCACAGCAGTTCTGATCTCAGGGATTTGATCCACTCCCGAAGATCCAGGAGGAGGAACGTAGTTCAGTTCTGAACCAGGATCAAGGACCTACCTACCAAGCCCCCATGCTGCGGTTGGGACCTGTGGAAATCCAAATGTGCTGGTTTGCTTTATTTCCTGGGAGAGCTGACAGAAAGTTAGTTGAAAGCTTAAGAAAATACAGTGATAACATTACATAATTAAAACAAATACATTTGTAAACTCTTGGAAGACCCACCCACCGTGCAACGTGGTACATCGGCAGTACTGTCAAAGTACAATGGAAGCAGCACTTTTCCCAAACCTGAAAGTCCTTTGTAAGAGCTAAGAGGAACATCTAGGCTTTGACAAAGGAGCGACGCCCCCATGACAAGTAACATCAGGTAAACCAGGAGCTGGTGGTGTAATTCTCCCAGGAGGCCATGCTGGCTGACAAAAATCTCTTCACGCTGTGGACCTCCTCATGACTTCCCCAGGGGACCTCCTTGGCAGACAGCATCCGCTGTGGAGGTGCCACGAGGGCCGACTGCATCCCCAGAGGACCTCGCACCAGTCCCATGTGGCACTCCTCACGATCGGAGCGCCAGGCACCCCCCCCAACGGCTAGACGACCAGCTCCTCCGCCTTTTTCGGGTCTGGTGTCCTCCCTTGTGCTCCTCTTCTCTTGATCCAAACATTGTGGACTCTTACATGAAAACACATTTCAAAGGCTTTGCCATTCTTTCCTGCTTCAAAGGGTCTTGCGGGTAACATATGAGGCGATGCGGCAGGACATCTCCTTCGGCGTCTGTATGCTGGTCCGGGGCGTCCGCCACTGTCTGCTGAAGCTAAAAGGTGGAAAGGCACAGAGGACACGGGCGAAAGGCTTGGCTCCGTAGAAAAACAAACAGCGACACGGAGCTCCAGTACGAGGGAACGGCCATTCGGTCCAACTCTCAGCGAACCTCATTTGCGTGTATAAAACATTAAGTAAGATATATTTTTCGGACAACACTGCCAAAGCCATAAAGAAACAGCACAAGAGCGGACAGAAAGATTCACTGCTGAGTTTGACAGCAATCACACTGTGGGGTGTAATGTAACATGGGTCTCACCTTTTCTGTGCTCCCCGAGCAACCGGACTAAATTGTAGCGCAACATTATACATTCCATCAACACGTGTATCATATTTCTGAGTGTAACGCGTGTGGACATATATCAAGTCATGCGCAGCACAATATATTACCGGCTCGGCGGATGTGCGCCGACACAGGCACACATAACTGCAAATGGAGAGAAACCTGAAAGCATCAGTACCGAGTTCCCGACCGAGAGTCAGAGCCAGACCGAGCCAACGGAACGTTCCAGAAAATATCACCCAGGAGACGGAGAAGACCGCATGACGTTCGCTTTATTAAGGTTTCCTTACACCCACAAAAAGGGCGACGGTGAATGTAAGAGCTGTCCGGGTCTGACAGTAAGACACCTGATTCGGAAAACAAAACCGGTGCCAAGAGAAAACCAACAGGATGCCGGTTTTGGCAACGATTTCTTCCATCACAGAGCGGCTAAACAGCCCGACTTTAGAAACAAATCCGAATAAGCTGACAAAAATACATTCTTTTTAACAAAACGACGGGAGGATTTGTTACTTTGTTGTAAACTGATTACTGAAAATAGAAATCCAAATCCTCCACACATTACTGTACTTAAGAAATGAAATAAATATGTGAAAGTCGGGACTTTCCATCTTAGCTGTAGGGTACTGTGTGTGGGGCTGTTTCTGTGTGAACTCGTGAGTCCACAGAACACATGCCAGCTGGCACGGTCACGCACAGTGGCACCCTAACTGAGCATCTCCACGGCGAGAGCCACAGCGACGGCCATCAAGGCCAGGCCAGCGGACAGAGCTTTGAGTCCCACCGCATCCAGGATCCACGAGCGACGTACGAGCCCCGGGGCTTCCCGGGGGCTGCCGGGGGTGCTGTTCGGACAGGGCGTCTTCACATCCTGCAAGGGAGCAGAGAGATAACAGCAGGGGTCACGGGGGTGAACGGTCATACGCCGATTGAGGGTGCTGTCTGCGGCACTGGCAGCGTGATGCGGGAAACTTCACCTGTATTTCATTCTTTCAACTAAACACCTCAACTGCTCGACAGTATCAGCCGGCAGCGGCGAGCATCCGTACAGCTCGGTTTACATAGCGATTGATGATTGTGCTGACTGGATGGGTGAGGGACAACACAACCTGCCAGTAAAAGCGTGGAACAGGCCTTCCAATTAACAGTGTAAAAAGATCAGCTACCATGTCAACTGTTAACACGTTAATGAGACGAGGCTGCGACGGAAACTGACAGATTCTTACAGTACGGTCGGCACTACATTAAAATTGCTATTGTTATTGCAAGAGAAAGCAACTGACAATCATCTGAGACTTGCAAGATAATCGCGTGCATGCACACACACGCATACGCACACACACACACACACACACACACACACACACACACAGAGGAGTGAACCACAAATGCCGCCCTTCGTCCCGAATGAACGAACGAGGACCAAAGGGCAAAAGCTCATCTGTCATCGTTTTCCCAGCATCAAAATCCTCCAACGCCTTTAAACTTTGAAATTAGCAGATTAAAGACGGCTATACAGCAGGTTCCCTGAGGATAAAACAGGCGTAATTGGGAGTCCAGTCTCTCCTAATGCGTAGTCGCATTAAAGAGGCATTCATAACGGAGTTGGCGAGACGTCCTTCTTCAAAAAGGACAGTGGACAGTCGACCCGATAATACCATCATTTTACAGCAGACAAATCTCTTACGTTAAATATAGGAGATCAATCTGAGTGGCCATTTTACGAGCTCAATATTTCACGTGACAGTAATTTCCACTCGGCAGTAATGCGGACACGCCTCAGAAGATCCACTTTTTCATATAAGCAGTTTATCTATATTTGCATTGCCAGTACCAGCGAACGCGCGATGAAGCTTCGCGGCGCCGTCGTCCCTGAATTCTCACACGCGAATCTGAGAAATAAAAAAGTCACACTCCGTGTTGTGAAGATGTCCCCGTGATCCTCCAGATCATTAAAGACTATTAGCGGAGGTTATTGAAGATGTGCTCAACCAAGCTTTAGACAATGAGATGGATCCTTCCGGAAAACCGTGGGGAACTTCCCATTTCGAACCCCATCGGGCGCGCATAGCTAGGAAGCCTGTCTTTCGCAATCCGACTTCACCCCCTCCCTGATACACGTTCAGCCCTTTTTATTCTCATTCCAGGACTTGCTCATCTTGTGTCCTCCTCTGTCTTCTCATCCATGTCTGCTCTTTCATGCCTAATGCCTTTTATCCGTCGGCGCTCCCTCTCTTCCGCCCGCTTCGCTCCCATCGGCGGCACGCGTAATTGATACGGCTCGGAGGCCCATCCTTGCCCGCCCTGCTGGAGGAACCTGTCTGTATGGGAACACTTGTCTTGATCACCCAAATCAAAGGGAGGAGTGTGCAACCTGTCTGCCCGAGCTCGGGAAGGAGACGCAGGAACGCAGGACCCCAGCTGAACCGTACCGCTTGCTGGCAGAATGAGCCGGAAGGGGGCGGACGATTAAATGACATCTAAAGCTTTGATATGTCAAATCCAACGGATACTGTTAAGACATTGCATCTGGCCACACCAAACAATAGAATAAAGGAAGAAAGAGGGAAAGAAAGTAAGAAAGAACGAGAATCACGGGCAAGGGTCTTCCTCAAACCTGAACACACCCCTCCCATCCACGTCATGGGCTCCTTCACATCAAACCAACATTACAGTCACTGTAACACGACAACAACAGGCTCTCAGCACCATCAGCTGGCATCTTGTCGATTCGTTCACCATTACTAACTGGCTGTCCCATGCAGGGTCACGGTGGTAGAGGCCTGTCCCTAAAACAAGCCAAGATACACCCTCAACATGGTAGTAGCCCTTATCTCCTTCAGAACTTAAGCTGGGAGTCCATAACTGATGTCCTAGGTTCACATCATGAGAAATATTGGGCCCCATATGCAAAACAGGACCCTTGAGGCTACACCACATAGCCAGTGAAGCGGGCGGTGGGCAGGGCTCCTGGAGCGAGAATAGAAAGAAGTTAGTGAGTCACCCAACACAAAAAGCCGCTGCGGCTCTTTGGATAAAGACTCGCTGCACCACCTACCACCTGGGACGATATCCC
This sequence comes from Arapaima gigas, assembly GCA_900497675.1. NCBI lineage: Eukaryota > Metazoa > Chordata > Actinopteri > Osteoglossiformes > Osteoglossidae > Arapaima > Arapaima gigas. The sequence continues at coordinate 351,905 of UFQX01000028.1, forward strand.
ATGTACAGTTGCTCTTTTCTCCCTATCGCAGAATTAAGCAGCCCATATGTCATCTATTTAAACAGCACTATGGTTCCAGGATTAGTTTCCTTGCTTGAAAATGTCACCGAATAGCATTCTGTTACCGTAAACAATGAAAGCGATACAATGACACGCATCTCATCTGAAAGCAGCACTGGGCATTCCACGGCATCGTGCCACCGAGAGGCGCAAGATCTGTAAACATCCCTTTCAAAACCATACAGACGTGAGCATTCAAAGCAAGATGTTTCGTTTTTAAGGCAACAAGATGTATTATTTATCTAAACCAGACAAACACCAAGTACCATTTATATAGAAACGGACTCAAAGAAACACTGTTTTGTTATCGCCTCCTGCAGGAAGCAAAGACGCCGTGATATTAAAGAACAGTGAACATCCCACAACAGGCTGCATTTCACATCCCACCATCAAATACAACAATGAGCAAAAAGAGAAAGGAATAATCTCTCGCCATGTCTGCAGTATGAGCTCTTCTCACGTGACAGCTCAGTCTCAGTGTCTGCGTCTGGCTGGACACAACTGATCTGGCCACTTCAGCCACAGGTAGCAGAAAGACATCACATGATTTCAGCTCTTATGTCTCAAGAGCCTCTTAGCGTTGCTTTACGGTGATCAACGGACGGCTGGAGGGCAGCGTGCCGCCTGCCATTTAATGTTTCACACTCATCACGAGAATGTCTGTAAAATTATTCATACAGCTAACCCTCGATATCCGTTATCTCATTACCTGAAAATGGGCTTTTATGAAATTTGAAAAATTGCACCCAAAATTCACTATCTGTATCCAAAACCTGCTTTTCCGAATCTGCATCTGAAAGAATTTCAAAGCTCACGCTAGCAAAAACGTTTCAGTTGCACGAGTCCAAATGAGAGGATGTAGAGTGTTAGGAACACGAAAGTAGTGCTTTAAGAGAGTGGGGCATTATGGGAAGTGAACGTAGATTCAGAGGAGCGCCTGTCAGCCATTTTGTGTTACTTAATTTAATAAAAGGGAAGCAGCAGATATTGATTGAGCACAATTGAAAGTAAAAGTTATGTGGATGATTCTTCAGATGTATGCATTCCATAGAACGTGCACAGTTATAAAACGCCACAATAAATGCAACACGCTTAGTGTGTCCTGCTTCAGCACAAAAGTCCTCTGCAAGTTCCTGCCACGATCAGACACAGCCAAGAAAGGTAGCAAGAATGCGCTGCAGTTGTATCTCAGCTGTTCTCCCAAAAGGATCGCGTCTGCTGCTTGCATTGTTTAAATTTTGTTTAAAAGCTTGTGAAGAAATCCTTGACGGACTGTTGTATATGTGTTTAAGACTGCTTTACTAATATTTTTGGGAAATTAGTTGCGGGTTTTAGAAGGGGCTCAGAAAACATTACTAGTTTTCCCATGGAAAGTAATGAAATCAATACTTCCGCCTGCTATCCGACATGTTTCAGGAACAGATTATCTTCTGATAAAGATGGATAGCTGTATAGAAGGGGTCCTCTACTTTCCACGTATGTGACTTACAACAAACTGGACTTATAATGCCTGTCATATTGACCTTTTTATATATTTTTTTAGTCCCAACATTTGCACACAACTTCAAATGACAACCACTTTATCTGCTGAACAATACCATCAGCTGTCCGTGCTGCCACACGGCACCACCGTTATTGTTTGGGTCTCAACCTAATGGTCTCACCTACGTCGGTGTTTGAGTCATTATGTTTTAATGAACAAAATAATGAAACATTTTATTTACATTACTTTTACCAATGTGACTCCATTCCATTCAACTTATTATTTACGACGACTAGCAACGGTAGAGGTGTGTATTCTGGTGGTGCTGAAAAGGGAAACAAAGAGCTTTAGAAACCAAAGAGAAAATAATAAGACAGCAAAAAAACTACTGCATTTATCTATTACTATTCATGAATGTTCCTTGTTTATATAATATGTAATAAGTGGACTTGTGACTTATGACAAACTGGCCGACTTGTCACAGCTGAAGGCAGTGACAGCAGCTGCCTCTGCATCCTTACTGTCACGTAACTGTTTTAAGAGGTTAGTGAGTGGAGAGGAAATTTCCTCCAAAATGACAGTGAAGGAATCGGCGTCTGCGACACCTCCCCTGCAGTTCTATAAAATAATCTGCTTTTAGAAAGAGAAAACTAATTGGGGATCAGAGTTAAAAACTCTGTCATTGGCTTGGTGGAGAGGGGCAGCCGCTGTAGGGCAGCTCTGTGAACAGCCTTGTGCTCAGAAGTAGGCAGCGGCGCCCCTCCTTCCACTCCCTCCCGCAGACAACATGACCCACTTCTCCAGCTTTCCGCACCATCGGGGGCAGACGAGTCAAAACCCCCCCCTACCTTGGAGGACGGGCCCGGCGACGTGGCTCCGGGGGTAACACATGGTGCATTCCTGGCCAGGGAGGCCTCAGTGAACCCTGCCTGCTGTCGGCCAGAGCTGTCAATACGCAGAAATGTGACGTGACACATTTACTGGTGAAGGTGGAGGAACCTTTCTGTCTTTGGGTTACACTCACACACACACACACACACACACACACACACACACACACACACACACACACACACACCTAGTGGTACAGCTGCCACGAGCTTTGTTTTTTCTCTCCACTTCTCCGTTTTCAATAGCCGCTTGTCCAACGCAGGGTAGTGGTGGTTCAGGGTCTATTCCAGAAATGCAGAGCATGAGAGATGAAACACTGTACGTGGGATGCCGGCCTACTGAAGTCCTCCTCATTTCCATTTGTTTTTTTGTAATAATCACAGAACTCAACCCCTTAAAGCTGTGAAGTGTGTCTTCAGCAGAGTGTAAGAAATGATTCTTGCAGAAACACACATCAGCCGTGGCTCTTTGGCACTTGAATCCAGTGCACAAGTGAACAAAATCCAAGAGCTCTTAACAGTTTCTACACAGTGGCATCTGTGTGAGGTGAGGGAGGGTTAGGTCTCGTGCCCCACACACGCACCTGCGTGCCCCACCGGAGAGGAGGTGGGGCGGGGGGCGCTGGCTCGCGCGCTGTATGTGTGACTAATCAACACGGTGTCACCGCTCACAAGTGATACCTCGGAGTGCGAGTGGGGAGAGACGCTAATCCAGACAGACTGAGACACTCGCGGGATTCGGGGAGGGGGGGGGGCTGTGAGCACGCAGCCATTCACTGCACAGCCTGTCGCAAACCTCAACAGCACTGTTTTTAAATTTACGATTTAAAAGGGCTTTTACATTTCCCTGGTGCCCATGTCAACAAAAGTACACACTGTGTTGGACGGGGACACACACACATACAGGCGCGCGCACACATATACTGGATTTATGCTATTCTGAGTGCCAGTTATTATCACTGTTATTATCATTTATTTATTTAGCTGACAGTTTTCTCCAAAGCAGCTTATTACGTCAGGTTTCCATACTAAGCATCTTCACAATGATTTACCAATTTGCACAGCTGGGTAACATGAATTGAGGGTAAGTACCTTGATCAGGGGCACTACAGCAAGAGGTGGGATTTGAACCGGGTCCTGTGATTAGAAGGCATCTCTAACCACTATACTTACTTCCAGAAGAACCAATTAAGTCAATTATATCTTTAAACATAACTATTCAAGCAATGAACATATGTGGTATAGTACAGCACGTGTGTATTTATGCGGATCCTCATTCCAGTTTTTAACATTAACAGCTGCTATGTGTTTGATGATTTCACAATCGTCCTTCCATCCTTCCGTCCTTCCATCCATCACCAGCAACCGCTTTATTCCGGTCATGGTTGCAGCAGTCCGGAGCCTATCTTGGAATCGATATACATTGAAAATAATGCCCGCCCGCCCGCCCGCACGCACATGAAGCAGCACTGACAACCTCCAGTTCACTTCAGGCTGCCACTGTGCAAAAAACCTCTCATCTACTTTGCTTCATTTCCCCCCTCAGTCGGCATGTTGTGTCACTCACAGACGCATCAGAGTGTTTAAAAAAAAAAAGTCGGCTTTCACACAGCTCATATTTTTATGTAGATACAGGAAGGCAGGGAGGCGAGAAACAGGATGGTGAGGTACGAGTGACAGGTGGGATTTTGCGACTTCAGCAGTAATGCAGATGAGTCAGTTGGGTTAATTTATGCTCGGAGAACAAGTCGCAACACAGCCTGCCGTCACGATCGCGACGTGTTCGCAGGCCTGCAGCTGCACGCCGTCCCCACGTTTCCGCCGCTCCTCTCTCGGTCCTCCCTGGGCCCGTTTACCCAAATAAAACACAAAACATTACATAATTTTCGAGTCCACGTTCAAGAATTTAACAAGGCGAACAACCAAATATAAAAATTAGCATCTGTTACAAACTACTTAAATATTAAGGATGCTATTTAAAATATTTATCAAGTGTCTATAATTAATATTAAAAACATTAGATTTAATGGAAGGTTACTTACAAATGTAAATCCTTAAAAATAATGTTTAATAATATTACATATCTAATTAATTAATCTCTATCAAAGATTTTTCTGTTGTAGCAGAACTCAAAAGGATCTGAAACTGTGAAACTTTACCAAAAATAAAGAATTTCATACTTGTGTGTTATGCTCTTTACACACGCGCTAGATTGCGGGGAAAAGCGTGTGACCAGAGCCAAGTTATGGGGTGTTTGACAAATTATTATTATTCATTTACCTGATGTCTTTTCCTTCAAAGCAACTTCTACAATTTTGCTGTATCAATTCAGGGCAAAGTACTATAGCAGGAGGTGCGATTCAAAGGTGGCTCCTTCGAGTGCAAGGCAGCAGCTCCAACCATCACGCCACCTGCTGTCCCCAACCGCCATCCCTACCTCTGATCATTAGAAAGTACCGTGAAGGTGGGATGCTTAATAGCCACTTAATGCCGTGTGTTCATTCACCGATGCTGACGGAATGACGTGTCCCGGGCGCAGGCGGCCCCCTGCAGACAGCATCGTCTCGGAGGTACACAGCAGGGCTATTGAGCGTCGCTCTTCCAGCTCTCCTTACAGCGCCGAGAGCTCAGAAAGGGCCTTAAATGGCTTCGGTGAAGACAGCAAGTTGAATCAGGTGCTTCGCTGCCGGCCTGGAACAAAAAGGCCCCCCAGGAGTGAGGCTGAATAGCCCTGCTGCCGCTGCTGGGACATTAGCCTATTCTTCGACGCCACGGCAACACTCTCTCACTGGCAACACTCTGCTCTGTTTGGAAGGAGGGGTCTGAAAAGCCGGACTGGCTTGGCAAGAGAAAGCCGCGTGACACAAAAAAAAAAAAGAAAAAAGAAAAAGACCCCATTTTCCCGATATGATCAATTATTAATGAGACTCGCACATGTCCTTTCGTTTCCGTAACACAGCGGTTCTTGGCGATACATTTACATTTATTTATTTTTCATGTGCTTTTCTCGAAAGCAGTTTGCAGCATTAACCTGCTCACAATTATTGTGCCAATTACACAGCTGGGTAATTTTTACTGTATCGGCTGAGGATAAGCACCTCGATCAAAGGTACTACGCTGAGAGGTGGGATTCGATCCCAGCGGCTCCACCACCTGCTGCCCCAGCTGTTTTACTGCTCCAGTCTTCCCATCCGAGATCCTAACCTTTAAAGCCTTGTATGGGTTGCAATTTTTATCTTAACAGCTAATATTTATTGCTTTGTCCAATACAGGTGGATGTTTGCGGGAGAAAAACAGCTGCTCAGTGTGTTGCGGAGAATATAATGTCCCTCTAGGAACCGCGGTCAGAATGACCACGGTCAGTGGGTTCAAACACGTCCGGCTACAAATTGCCTGCGCCGCCTAAAATTGAGGGCATGCTTGTAGTTATTTCCATCAAAATTTGACATAAACATAATTCCAAAATTATTGATTTGGTTCTGGTCGGAAAAGTTCCGCAGCAAATGGACCGTGACACTTGGGCCCGGAGGAATTTAAAAAATAACGGTTTCCAGTAAACAAACCCCGAAAGCAATTCCATCCGGAAACGTTTAACACCGTTCAGACCATTTCAGGGCAAAATATTCTTCGAACAAAGGTAAATAAAGAAGCCACGCTGAAAATCTGAAGCAAAGCTCTAAGTAGATAAAGCAGGAAATAAATGTGGTGTGAAAAACCTGACGACTGCGAACCGCAGAGACACAACTTGCCGGCGGGACTGTAAAGTGCTGTGCATCCAGAACACGGAGAGGGGCGTGTTTCTCCACCTTCCCTCCCAATTCCCTGCACCCGATGCCGGCTGCCATCTCCCCCTATGGTGGCACCTGCCACATTGACATTTCTGCCCAATATCCTCCTTCACCTGAGATCAATTAGTATTGAAGGACCCTTTCCTGCCAGGCGGTGACACCCCACTCCTCCAGAGACCGGCTTCCAGCCCACCTGGTTTCATCCACCATCTGCAAATGGAGTGGGATGACACCGCCTGGCCCGCAACCCGCTCCGACAGGACGAACTCTCCTAATAGTGACGGCAAACACAGAATCCAAAGCACTGCCTTCTGCGGAAATCTAATTCATTACTAGTATGAGAAAGGAGGGCGGGGATCCCAGGGAGATGCTCCGGAAGCACAGCCACAATGACAAACACACACCTCATGGCACAGGGCCTTCAAACACCTTCCTTCTTCATTATTACTGACATTTTCACAAGTTATTCATTTATCTGATGCTTTTCTCCAGAACAACTTCAACTTTTAACCCATCTACAACTATTCAACCATTTACACAACCAGGCAATTTTTACTATCATCAATTCATGATAAGTACCTTGTTCAAAGGTTCTATAGTGGGAAGTGGGATGTGAACTCAAATCCTTTGAGAGAAAGGCTGTGTGCTTCAACCACTATGCCATGTGCTGCTTTAGCAACTTGACTCCTCTGTCCAAGGTAACTTACTGTATTAGACAGCTAACTTTTAAATTATTTACCCATTTATACAGCCGGGTATTTTGAGTTTCAACTCAAGTACAGCAAGTACCTTTACGGTGTCAGAGGCTCAAATATGAACTGTCACAGGATGCGCCTGCTTAGACTGCACCAATTCAAAGGATCCTCTAGTAAATAATAGTTATGCATCTTATAAACATGCAGCTGAATATTTTTCCACTGAAGCAGCTCAGGTTAAGCAGCCTGCTCTAAGGTGCAACAGCAGGGCTCATGATGAAACTCAATCCAGTGATCTTATCACTTATGCGTCCCGATCTTTAAACGCCTACTGGAGATTCTGGCCTGTAACTGTGGACGCTGATATCCCAGAGCTGTTTTTATTGCTCCACCCCTTTCTGTCCCCGGCAGCTGGTGGTTCAGCCACAGGATCAGCACGCCGAAACCTCTTCTGCTGAGGTCTCAAATAAGCACCAAAATGTCGGACCGCGCAAACGGCAAACTAGGTGGTGTGATGCTGGAGCTGCAGAGCAGGGGGGAAACTGTGGATGACCCACATGGCAAAATATACATTATTTTCAAATTACAAGGAGATGGTAAAGGTGTCTAACAGTACAACACAGGAGAGCAGGCCAGAGAAAATATTCCACTTCAAGGCACCGGTGTGAAAACTCTGAGCATCAGATCTGTTTGATTTTTTAGTCACAACACAATTAAACGTGAGTCAATGAGGAATATTTTAGTACTAAAAGCGTTTTTCCTCGATAACCTTGACAGACTTCTCTCAAATACAGTATTCAAACGCACCTTCACTCGCCCAACTTATGATAATCTAGTTATGCTGGGTTAATTACAGTTTAGAAAAGTGGGCAAAATAAAATGACCCAATAATAAGCATTTTAATTAGCATTTTCCAAAAGAACGTATTGAATAACGCAACTGCATAGCAACAAACTGTAAGAGTTGCATCTCAAAATGTCACATTCAACCTATTTTCTAAAAAAAAAAAAAAATAAAAAATGAAAAGGAGAGAAAAATGAGGAAGCAATCAGATTAAAAATAAACCCCAACGTGTGGAAGCGGGCCCTGGAGCCAGGAGGAGCAGGGATTTGCTAGCCAGACTCGGGGCTCGGCGCCTGCATGTGGACAAGCGGCTGTCTCTGGGCAGCAACTGGCTGCCGCGTCTCCGAGGAGCTGTCTGTCAGCGTGCATGATGCAAAGGGCCGGCAATAGCGCACCGGCGCGCCGAGTAAACACATCGAACGGTGCGCTTTAGCAATTAACCGCTCCGCCATTTTAATCCCCGATTCCAGGTGTGTGGGGGGGGGTTGCAGGCGCCGTCTGTGAATTATTAAAGCATCATCGCCTCCATGAATAAATTCGGAACCCAGGGTTGGCAGGAGGTGCCCGGCAAGATGCTTTTTAATGGACATTTGATTTTCCATCGCGCCGTACTGTTGACATACATAATGCACGTACAGCACTGTGGCTTGGTGGGCCAGGCTGACCCAGGCCCCAAAGACCCCCCATGCACCCCGGCAGCCCTGCGGCTTGTGGTGCTCTTGCTGCCCAAGGAAAGACCTTGAAAGGAATAAACAGAGAGAGATGGATAAATGAGAGAAAGACGAGTGCGGGAGGGGCGCGGTGGGAGGAAGCTGAGCAGTTTGATGTGGCAGGACTCGGGAGGTCTTTCATTTGTCAATGCCAGATGAAGTATTACCCCCCTCAACACACATGCGCACACACACACACACACACACACACACACACGCACGCACGCACGCGCTTCCTTTCCCCTCCCCCAAAATCACGCTTCAAATTCAACTGTTTGAAAAGACCTGATTATTCGGAGGTGCGCTTGCCGTTTGCGCGGCACGCCGGCTTACATTTGTAAGTGTGCTTGCAACATCCTTTCCTCCCCCATTCAGAGTGGCACACGTGCCGTAATGAGTTCCCCAGCTCGGCACAATGGCTCCAGCTCTTTTTTTGCCATCAAGGTGACTGTGGAGGCTGGGCGGCACACACTCGGAGAGGGGGAAAATTGGGAGGACTTCAAAAGCCATGGAGCAGTTCTTCTCCTCAAAGCCAAACCGCTTTTCATCAGGGGGAAAAAAAAAATAATAATAACACTGCACAATTCTAATCCACTGTTTCACAATAAACGGAGCCTGGTAAACAGAGAAAATGAAAAACCACTCTGAAAAGGGGTGTGTGTGTGTGTGTGTGTGTGTGTGTGTGTGTGTGTGTATAAGAATGATGTTATGTTGGCTCATCAAGAACACACTGTTTAATGTCCACTGTTTTTGGCCTAACCCTGTTAGGTATTCTTGAGGTCTGCTCTTAAATACAATAATGTGTACCTCATCCATCACGGTGAAAAAAGTGAAAGCCGTCCTCAACCAGACTCCAGCTTTGGCGTCTTCTCAAGAGAAACCTGGCAGGCCACACCATCGTAAGAGCCAAAGCAAGCAGGGAGACTCCTGCTGAGTGTTGCCTCTGTGTGTGTATGTGCGCGCGCGCGCGTGTGTGTCCATGAAGGAGAGTCAGACTGGGGTCTGCAATGGGACAGTCTGCCTCCTTCCACATGGTTTGGATTTGCAGGCTCCTTTCCATCCTTAAAACATCTTGAGGGCTTTCTCAGGTTAAGTGTGACCTCAGGTGACCCCTGACACAGGCCACATTAGACACACACAAACAAAACAACTCTGATGTACTATCAGAAATGATATCCCAGCGACAACAGTTCAGGCCCATGTGAATGTCTATCCCCACAGGAGAAAAGTTGAATATCTCTGTATACATTTCAGAACAAAAAAAAAGAGTTGAACGCTCATGTCAGCTTTCTGGAATTTACAACTGTTTGTACCACCCCACCCCACCCCCCCCCGATTCACATAAGCTGCTTTAAGGTGTGACAAGGTGCAGCTGAGAGCCAGTGATTAACACCTTCCTCGGCTATGTGAAAAGCACTGGATTGTGCCGTTCGTGCCCTGTAAATACCACACCGATTCTGTCAACTTCTGCTGGGTGCAAAACATCCTGAGGTTCGATTCTCCCTTCTGACAATACAACAAAATGCTGCGAGATATTCTCATCCTCAGAGAATGTGTTCGTACCCCCCCAAAGATGCTAAAATTTATCAACTATGACTTAATGCCAGAATTTTGCTTTGCTACATATTAATATTATTTATATGTAAACAATAATACAACATAACCTCCAAAGAACTGTTAAGGAGATGTTCTCTCCCGGGCGCTCCAAAATGTCTGTGCCAGTCGAAGGTAAGATGATGGAAGTGAAACTCAAGGTCTTGGTATGCAGAAGGGGGAGCCCAGCCCAACAATGGTTTATTTGTCATATTCATGTTATATTCATCATAAACATGTAGCCTCTAGAGGTACCAATAAAAACAGCAACATGACTGAACTATGAGCTACAACAGTCCACCCTACAGACGCAGGCTGCTCAGTGTCACTCTATACCTTTCAAGTGCTGTGGACACCACAGTGGACATAAGACGACACATGTGAGATTGCCTGGTATTGCAATGACACATAAACACCAGAATGCTTATAGAACATGGTGTCTTTCCATTAAAGCACACTGTATATCATAAGCCAGCCATCCATGATCAATAACCACTTGCCCAGTTCAGCACTCTGGTTGTCCAGAGTCTATCCTCGAAGCATAGGGCAGAGGCAGGGTACAGCTTGGACGGGACGCAATGACACCCTCATTCACATACACACTGGGAAGTTTGGAGTCACCTGTCCACTTGAAACACATTTCTTTAGACTGCAAGAGGATACACACGTGAACAAGGGAACAGGCAAACCCCACACGAACTGAGCTGGCGTCTGAAGTTTGTGACCAGTTTCTTCACCTCCTCAACATGCACACCCACAGAAACCCAACTATACCCCAAGTGCAGCACAACTAACTAACTAACTGAGGCCTTCGGTATTTTGCTGCAGTCACCACGATACCCGAAAAACGAGAGCCCTCAGCAGTGACCAATAACGCCACCTGACCGCAGGGAGACCATCAGGACAAGTGGCGGTGCTGAGTCGCTGTGATTTTCATAATGGCCTCCAAGGCCACCCATTTTCACAGGAATGCTGGTTTAAGTGCTGGGCAAACAGATCCCCGCACATGCATGTTTACATGGACCGCCTCTAAAAATAGATGTGGTCCCAATTTCACACTCAGGCGAGTTTAACTGCGGTTACTAATTGACCGGCGCTGGCTAACCTGAAGGTCGTTTCGGATCCAACTCGATACAGCCTGCGAGGCACCTACTGCTGCTGGGGCAGCTTGTACGCGAAAATTCAGACATGTGCAATGAAAAGCAAATCTCAGCGTTTATGAATACTTCAGCATATTTTCGCCAATCGATCTGTCTCATAAGTAGGTGTCAATTATATATCCGAACTTCCACTGACTACAGGGAAAGCAGCCGACTTGTGGAATCAAAAGTGGCTATAAATCTGCACTGTGCGCGTTGAATTGGTTTACAGGCGGTGGTGTGAAGATAAACGTGCTCCTCTTTACTAGTCTGAAAGCACTGGCTTGGATGAAAAAGAAAGTCGTAACTGTCCCCCGTCTCAGAGGAAAGTCGTGGTTATGCAGGAAGGATCTGAACAGAAATTGCCTTCGGGCAGGTGTTTTTAGTCCACGTACTACTCCAGTGCAACAGGCCACACTGGTTCTCGTCTTCATTTTCTTTAATTAACACCGTGCTTCGCGTTCAAATAGGTTAAATCATCTGTGTCGAATCAGTGGCATGACTAATAGTACAGGTGAGGGGAATCCACATTGGGCTTGATAATATTACAGCCTGGAGTCTACCTGGCAATGAAAAATCAACACGCAGGTTTTGCCAACACACACAACGCTGGGAAAATGTATTTACCTCTTTCTAATGTTCTGCATTTTCACTATTTTTTCCCCACACCTGTGAAATGACATGAAAACAACACCTGTGTCACTCTTTATCTCTCTTGCTCCATTCAATGTCTAAAAGCTGGAGAAGATAGAGAAAATGGAACAAATTGGGGACAAACGTTTTGGCAGAACTGAACTTAAATTTAATTTAAACAAATAATGATCTGTGTTCAAAATAATATAAAGGAATCAAGGAAGAACACATGAATAAAAGTGGATGTCTAACAACCCTTGTGCTCTTGAAAATGTAATTAACATTTGTAGCAAGAAGCAGTGCAAAACGTCCTTCGCCAGAGAAATACTGGACATGTAAGGTGGGGCAAATGATCTTTGAGGAACATCTCAGAACATTTGTGCTGTTTGATGAAGAGCTGCTCTCCTTCAATCTAACAGTCACAGGACTATCAAAGTGTAACGGTGACAATGCAATGAGTCACCAGACATCTTCAAAGGACTCAAGTTCTCACCCACCTCCTTGCAGGTAATTGCGGAAACATTGTACAAATGTTTACAACCTGGGAAACAAGCAAGAGCTCAACAGGAGCTTTGTTCACACTTGCTAGAAAGGGAAAACAGCACAATGTGTGCACACCTGGGTTTCTAGTGTGTAGTGAAACATCCAAGTGAAGAAAATACCTGGTTATCTTCAGTAATTTCAATCATTTAAGTCTCCTTTAAGTCTCCTCTGCCGCTGTTCTACTTGATGAACTCAATATAATAACTGTATTAAAACAACATAAGTCAACAGCAAAAATATACCATTGACAGATACTGGAGCAATGCATAAAATAGCTTTTTACTGATAGGTGCATCAAAGAACATCTTTTATAACTGAGTTTCATCTCCAATTTCTATGAAAATGGAGTCTGAATAAGACTAAACAAAAAGTTTAATTACTACGCTCGGTAATAAGCGGGTGCTAATAACATTTTTTGGAACATCTAATTGGGAGTAAAAATACAAGCTGCCTGTGTCATCACAATAAAAGTGCGGATTTCACATGAACCGGGTGCCAACGCGGAGCCTCAGACCCCTGTATTTATCACATGTCAGCTTATACCCTGGAACATGTTTGCCTTGCAAAAAAGTCTAACAAACGTGGTCATAACAAAGCTGTGGGAGTGACGGCGGAGAAAGCAGAACCACCGGGTTTTTCTTTACATCTAAGCGTGCAGGCGGCCGTCACTTTCACACCTGCAGAGTTCGGGTTCATCTACGCTGCAGAAATGCTTTCTTTTCCTCAAAGAAACAACAATAAATCACTCATTTCCTTAAAATACACACTGTCTTTGAATTTCTTTGAAAAATTCCCTTTTATCTTTTGTCACTCATAAATGTCAGCATTTAAGCGCTTCCCCTTTTCCTAGTCATGGCTGTCTTTCAAAGAGAAGATCACTCAGATTTACTTTGCTGTTATACCGTTACACATTAATCTCGGAATTTTAAAAAAAAAAAAAAAGCTTCTGATGTTATTCCTCACTTAAACAGCCACATTTACAAATAAATGGAATTTTTTAAAAGTTAATTAACATTTCACTGCTTAAAATCTTCTTGCATGCCATCAGTGGCAAAGTACAACTTTTGACTCTGTAAATGCATACAAAGAAAAACCATGTTCAGTGCCTTTGCCAACTTGCACAATCTGCCAGAAATCTGTAACTTAGCTCCTTCAGGCCGTCAAATCTCTCCTCCCATGAGTTTTATAGAGTGTGCTTTTCACGGAAGCTTCCAGAGTCCCTGCAAATATCTCACTTTCCCCTTCAGAGCGCTGTAAGGGAACTGCTATGTACGAAGTCCAGAACGAAGAGCGGTTTATTAAGCAAACAGAGCCATGAGAGTCCAGGGTCCCCTCTCAAAAGCTGGGTGTCCCTTTCCTGCCCAAAAAAAAAACAACAAAAATACACTAACACTGTGCATACATTATTAATAGCACTCCAGCACCAGTATTTTTTTTAATAAGCTGAAAGAAGAGTAAGTGTTCACAGAGAGCAATTTGGAAATTATACGGCTGGATAAACTGTCACTATTTTTCTTCCATATGTTAATCTGCGGCTCAGTGTTATTTTTCAGAGGAGCACCGAAGAACATTTGTACTGGAAGGAAAGGACATCAAATGATGCTCAGAAATGTGATACACATTTTAATTTCACACTCCATCAGCTTTTACTGCCAGCCTCAGCACAAAGTTTAAAAAAAAAAAAAAAAAAAAAAGAGATCTGGCAAGCCGCCATGTCCACCTACACACCTAAATAGAGGTGTCGTGTCAGTAATGCGTGAGGAGTTCAAGTAGCCTTTTGGCTTTTCCTGGACCACTCCGTAGAAGGTCCCTATTGGCCCTGGGGTTGCCGGCACCGCCCTTCCTGTCCCCGTGCTTTCGGCTTCTCTGCCGGGTTTCAATCACTGCGTTTCCACACACTCGAATGTGCAGTCAAGTCATTGCCTTGACCTTAACTGTCACGCAATAATTACACTTCATCAGTGTAGAGGCGGGGTCAGAAAACCACTCCGCCAGTGTGTGGTTTTATGGAAAAATGGCTTAATGGACTGGAAATGAGACTCAGGGCACAATCTATCCACCATCCCACAAGTTACTGGATGCAGCAGTTAACTAGCTAAAGTCCATCTCTAATTACCGCACTATTAAGGAAGGTTAATTAAAAAAAGCTTAATCATTTGCGATCTTAGCAGATCTTTTGACTGCTTTTCTAGTTTGCAGGAGGCCTTGTTATCCGGGCAGAGGACTGAAACCCGTGCACACACAGGCACCAGGCCGAGCTGCCGCGGAGGTCTTCCCAAACAGCAGTTGTTCTCACACGCGCCTTCACAGCACCGAGCTCCCGGCAGCAGGTACGATACGACACCAATACATAGGTGCTGCTTGCAAAAGTGCCCTTTTGTATGAAAGAACAAAATTAGTTAAAGTTTTGGCCAACGTGACCGATGAACATAGCAAGCCCAGGGTCTTTGTGATTCACAGAAGTCAATAAACTCAAAAAAAAAGTTTCTTTGTTGTTTACTATCAGCAATAAGCAGTCCAGCATGGGGCAGCAGCTCTGGATGTGGTGGATTGAAGATAGTGCTTGAAGTGGGGAAAAAAAGTGCCTGAACTACATTTCTTGGCACGTTGACATGAGATCAGTGTCAGCAAATTATTACGTATCAAATTTGGAATTTCGGCAGTGAATAAAAGATACTAGGAGGTTTGCAAGATATATTTATTTAATACATGGAACATACATTTTGAACAAACTGTACGAAAGGAACACGTGAGCTGACTTGCAGCAAAACTTAGTGCACCCTGGGTAATGAAATGTAGTTATGAGGGATATTATGAACAACTTCCATGTACTACAGCGTCCTTTTGCTGGGAGAGCAGCTCAGACAGAGAACCTGATTGTCTGGGGACAGAAAAGACCACCAGGAGCTTATGAGAAGTGCAAGTATTCAAGAAAAGATCTCAATAAAGACTTGGCTAAAGATCAAGTTAGTTCCAGATCCACGTATGAAATGCCAGGTGAGGCAACTTAAAATCCATTTAAGTACTTGCTTAGAGTGATTAACAGGCGAGGAAGAGTGAAAAGCAGAACGACAGCAGCCAACCAGACGTATCCCCTGCACTATGGTCTGCTTTCACATTAGTAACTGTACACTGCAGGCAGAACGCAAACTTTAAAGGCCAAGCTGCTAACATCACTACACTGTCATCCAAGATTCAAACCCTCACGTGTTCCCGAAGCAGACCTATAGAGTTCCGCTTCCCTGTCGCGGTGCGAGACGGAAAGAAGCTTGCAGAAAACCTCACATCTTGATTAAATTCAGCAGAGTCACTCTTGTGTTTACCTTTGTCTAACTGAGGGAATACTGCCATGGCGAATAAAGTAAAGCGAAATGTCAACTGTAATTTCCTGACCCTGAGCAATAACCTTCAGCCCAGAGCATCAAAAGCACTAACTCTGGTGGAGTTCCCACCGAGCAGCCACCTCTGGCCTGGCCCAACGTTGGCGCTACAGTAAGGTGGCCGGCGCCCTGTTCCCAGCACCAGTGGAGTTAAACAAGGGCCTTATCAGTGAAACTCACACAAAAAGAACACAAACAGAAAGTGCTTGGGATGAACCTGCTGTTTGGCCTTGCAGGATGTGCGGACGCCGCTCTGCGGTGCCAATCAATCCTCCTCTGGAAGCCCTTATTAAGCGCTGGACTGCAGGCAGGAGTGAGTTGAGCCCGCAGGGTGTATGGCTATTGTGTTCACAGTGTGCTCATACAATTCAGAGAGGGAGAAAACACACACACCCACACCCACACACACACTCACACACAGGCATTTATTTTACTGGATCAGAGCGGTATGTTAAATTGTGACAGTGTTTGTCACAATCACAGGATTCACCTGCCTGTTTGACTGACCTGGGCAATATTTTCCATTGGATAAGGTGTTATTTGGACACTATCTGTGTATGAAAGTACAAAAATACCATGACAAGACATGTTGTGCTCTACAATAAAGTACCTACAAAAACATTAGTACAATACAGTAGCTACCCACCCTGGGCTCATCGGTATTTCTAGGGATATTCTGTTCCTTGGAAATCGCTTTATATTCTTCCCTTCATTGTTACTCCTTGTCATAAACTTGTTCAGAACGTTCCTCTATACTCATGATGTACTTTTTGTTTGAAAACTTACTAATCAAATGTGGGACCTTCTACATACAAGTGTATTTATCCCAGAATCACTTTAATCATCCTTTTTGCACACAGATAATCTCCATTCAACTTTTTAAGTGACTTTTACAAAAAAAAAAACAATGAGATGCACCACAGCTGATTTATATGATCTATGGTAAAAGGGGCGATTACTTTTGCACTCGGTTTATTTTTTGTTTCATATTTGTAATTATTTCCAAATCGTTTTGCAAAAAAATGTCTTCGCTTTGACGTTAAACAGTATTTCTCTGTTGGCCACTCTCAAAAAATTTAATCGACTGTGATGCAGTGTCGTGAAACAATAAAATAAAACCTGAGAAAATCCAAAGAGGGGCGGGGGGGGGGGGGGGGGGAA
>UFQX01000028.1:368877-476098 GCA_900497675.1 Arapaima gigas
GGGGGGGGTGAATACCTTCTAAAGGTAGCGAAACGCAGTGCACTTACTGTATGGAGGCCAGATACTTCGCCTTTCCTCAGAGGCTGAGCTATGGAAGGTGTGAAGACTTTGGAATCCTCAACTGGCTGCCCCTTCATGAAGTGTTTGCCAGTTTCATAGATCTCCACTTCAATCATTTTACCTTTAAACTCTGGCCTTTTAGGCACCAGAACCTGTCATGTGGAAAGAAGGAAAAAACAAGTGAAGGAGGGAATGGAAACAGTACATTTGGAAAAAAAGATAATGGGACAGAGGATGTGTAAATATGGAGATGCATCAAGGAGGAGGACCCTGGATCACAGCCATGTGTGTGCTGAACACCGCTGGATCAGCGTATCTCTCTGAGAGATAATAGAATTGAATACAGATACAGCTTCGGGGAAAGTTTTGCTCATTCCCCGAAAGGCCTTGAGTTAAAGAGCAAGTTTCAACCGTGTTCTGGGCCCACGGCTTCTGGAAAACGCCATTGATTTCCTGCTGTCTGCTGTGATACGAGGGCTCCTTTCCATCGATAGGGATCAATGATGCTGAGTATGTGATTTCTGCAACAAATTAGCAAAGCCAGTCAACAGAGCGCCCTACCTGATCTCTGACCAGGCTGCTCACTCTCAACACAGGAGAACTCTTTCGCCATACCATGAAGACCACCCCGTACACCCAAAGGCCCAACAGCACTGACTGCTCCTGCTAATCTCAAGGTTATGTTAATCTTGCAGGGTCTCAAATCTGAGGAGATTACTGAAGTAAGTTCAGAAACACAATCCTGTGTTGAATTGAGGCACGTGCCTCATGCTAGTAAAAGGTTTAGAATGTCTTCAAGTCGGGAGTCTCGGCTGCTTGCTGGACATTATGCTTACTGCGTAAACCGCAAATTATGCTGCACGGCTCAGTCCAGAGAGGCTAAAGGCTTTTTCCTTTGCGTTCCCAACCGAAGGCCGCAGGATTCCCAGAATACTTACAGCTGCGTGTTTAAAACTTTCTTAGACAGCACTGCAAGATTACAGACTTCTTTCTGCACCATGTCTATTCAAGACATTCTTCAGTGAAATGGATTCAACTCAGGGCAAAGGCAGAATTGGATTATATGGCTTTGCAGAGAGAACTAAAGGGTTTAGGCTAAAATTGCTTTTATCAAAGCATTGGATACAATAGGACTTCTAAAAGCAAACTGCCTTCTACACACGGAAGCTGAGTTCTTTTATTCACGCAGCTCACAAAGCCTTCCAACTTGCTGAACGCCTGTAGATCTGTCAATTACATTTTCAATTAATTTGGAATTAAATGTTTGTTCTCGCCATGTCACGCATGATTTCAGTTCTGCTCTGTGGATTAAAAAATTATGAAAACAGTTTCTCCTTCAATTATGCTAACTGTTATCAGGAACTGAAGGTCAAATCTCAGCAGTTGCTGCAGATCGCCAAAATTAATAAGGGTTTCCTAATCTTAAAGATATAAACAAGTGACATTTATGGCTACCATTGATTCATTTTTCAAAGTGACTTACAGTGTTAGATTTGTATATAAAGTGACTTACACTGATTTACCCATTTATACTGAAGGGTTTCTTTTACTATACAGATTCAGAGTAAGCGTCTTACTCATGGCTACTGCAGGGGGAACGGGGATTCGATCTGTGGCTCTTTTGCCTGCAAGGCGATGGCTCTTACACTACACCTCCTGCTGCCGCCTGACCAGGACGAATCCCACAGTGCACCGCAACATGTCCTATGGACTGTGGAAAGGTGTGGCAGTTCCAGCGACAGGAAACTACAGGAAGAAACTGTCTCCGTCAAATATCACCTGCTAGCTGTAAGGGACGGAAACCTGTCCATTTAGCCTTTCAAGCCAAATCGACTGCATTTATAAAGCACCACTCAGTCATGGCTGGATCTGAGCAGAAACAAACAGGACTCCCTCCTCTGAATGGCGGCAACGAAAGACAAAATGGGTAGAAAAACAGCCCTCGTTTGCATCTTAGATTAAGCTGGCCATTATTTAACACATTACTCCTCTTCATTCGATTGTCCATGAGATGGGCTTTTGTTGGGCCGGAGAATGGAAGGATCAATGGGAAATCGCTTGTGGCGCGACCCGCCTGACCCCCACAGCCATGCTAACAGCCAGCTATGTCTACGGGTCCATTGTGCAGCCAGACTTGGGCTCCATTCCACACAAATGAAGCAAAGGAGCACTCATGCAACACAGGAGGTGTTTGGTAAAATACCAAAACAGGTAGGGGCGACTTCTACATTTATCTTTTTCAATATCCTCACTAATCATATCATTCTAAATGTCTGAGACATTCCAGCGATGAGACAGCATCCTTCACAGGGACCCAATGGGGCTGTTGAGAGGAGCTCCCTGTACTCAGAAGGCTATCAAGCAGCAGCCACCCAGACAAGGAGACATGTTTTATGTGTGACCAATTTCCCTGTATGACTGCAGCACTTTTTTTTACAGGGCTTTTCTAGGGAAGGAATGTAAAGGAGGGCAGGGTCATACATGCTTTCAAAAGGGTCTTCACAGATGCATGTATCATATGAGATGATGCACACCCATTTAGGCTTCAACCCATCCAGGTCAGAGCCTCAGGATGTGGTTCTCCACCTGGTGACAGGTTGTGGATGAATCATCCTGGATATGAAAACCGACGGCCCTCGATTCTCCCCCCACTGAACACCTGCAACACTTCACTATGACGATTTACCTTGCCTGCTGCAGGAAAGAGCGGGAGGAGGCTGTTTGATTTTGTGACAGATGTCGATTACTTAAACAAGACCGCCTGCAAACAGAGCGGAGTTGTGTGACACGCTCGAGTGACAGGCCGTGATTAAGGACGCTGTGCCAAACTCTTCTCCGGGCACGAAATACCAGAGGAATCACTGGCCAAGATCAAACCTGCACACCGACTTCCCCATATGCAGAGAATGGCATGGCACTTGTAACTGATGTTTGTAGCCTCAAGACAAACCTGGGAAAATTACTAGCCCTTTTTAAGAGCCCAACTTCAATCGCCTTTTTGATGGCTGCTAAAAGGAGAAAATTGATTTATTTGAACACTTTTCTAACGCAGAAGTTTTTACTGGGACTCTTTGAAGCCAGATGCAGTGGGATTTATGCAGGAATGTGACTGGAGGCCGTCCCCATATTTGCACATTATAAGACAGGAGATTATCAGGTGGTGAAGTGGCTACTGGACAGCATCCATGTTTGGGTGAATGTTACTCCTCCGAAACACAGGTGTGGACAGAGGCGGTCAGATCCAGGAACAAAGAGAGAGCATACCGTTTGCATCCTGCTTTCAACATCAATCTTGGTGGTAGACACCACAAATTAAACAAACTGGTGGAAAGCTATCACAAAAACTAAAACAACTGATATTATTTTTTTCAGTTGACTTTATATCTGTCATTATTAATTTAGCACATGCTTTTTGTCCAATGTGATGTAAATTTCACAGCAAACAAAAATGCATTTCACAACAAAGAGCTTTGGACATAGACACATACTTCTCAAAGTCCAGTCACTTCATCCAATCCCGTAGTTTCTAGCAGTGTATATTACATGAGCAGCCGCCTCTTCAACTGAGACTCAGATAGGAACTATGAAGGTGATCTTGAAAGACTATTTATATAACTGGCAGGAGATTAGGAGTGAAGCTGGTCTGAAAGAAATGTGTTTTGAGATGTTCTTGAAAGGGATTCAGCAGCTCTGAGGGACAGAGGGAGCTTAGTCTACCACATAGGACCCAAAACCAAGAACTTACAGATTGAGCAGGAAGAAGGAGCACAGTGCTTTGGTATGTATGGAATGATCAGGGCATTTAAACGCAAGCAAGGATGGTGCAGATATCCTCGGTCTTACGTATGTCAACAGCCTATCTACATATTGACATCTAAAATGTTTTGACAATCAAAAATGTTTCCCCTTACCTGTTCGTAGAACTTATTGTGAGCCACGAAATACTGGGCATCGAAAGACTCTTCAGTGACGAGTACTTGCTGTCTCTGGCTGACCTGAAAAGTCCAGAGAGAAAGAGAGACAGCTCATTTACAATGGTGACCCCCTGACTTCCAGGAATGATGCCTCTTTGGTCTGAATCACAGTGCTGCGCTGGACATGACCGTGGCGACCGCACTGCCCTCGGTCGATACCGCTTCATCACTCAAGCCCCTTTAGTGCCTCCCTGCTGGACAAGACTGCATAAATATACCTTTTACTACCTTGTGGAAAAAGGTGACACCAAGGCTGCATCTCACAAGCGTTTTCTGTGTGTGGCTGCTAATCACTTTTTTCTTTTCTTTTTTAAATAATGTCTCTCACACTTACATTCTGCTTCTTCAGTTCTCATTACTGACACATATTAATAAACAGGGGAACTTAACAGGCAACCAGGGAACTGCCAGATTCATCAGCGACATTGATCCAGACAGCCTGCTGACATACGTAAACAGATATCATTTTATAGTTTATAACTATACAAAGCTTCCAACTGCTTTGATGTTAAATCGACTAATTTTTCCATTAGCTGATGAGTGAATCTCAGCTATGGCTCCTGTAACAGCAGTGTGGCGTTTTCGCTGCAGAAACAGCAGCTCAGTAACATCCCCAAAAGGAAGCCGTGGCTGTGGCCAAAGCGCCTGTTACCACCCATCTTTCTCACCCAGAAAGAGGAAGAGCTCTGTTTCCTAGGTGAGGCCACCTGACCCCCTGGTGTTGATACAAGTCCCAGAACGCACTACGGTTTGAATGTGGCCTGCCTGTCCACCCTGGGTCTGGGTTCTCTGAGCTCTGGCTTTGTGCCGCCTGGGCCTGGTAAAAACCGCGATAACAGCCTGTCCCATGAAGGCGAGACAGCTGCGGAGATGCCAGACGCACGTGCTTAATAAGCGCTTCAATGCCGCACCACTTAAAATGAAAGCAGAGAACTTATTCAGCAGTTGGAGGAGGGAAATTGCCCCGCAAATCCAAATGTCTTTCACTTTATTTAAAGGGAGGGTAGCATCTGGCCCTTTGAAATGACAACTAACAATGTGCATCGCCAAGGCACTCGCCCGCAAAGGGGGGTGGGCTTTTTGTTACTCCTCCACCACCATCGCCCCCACCCGTCGCTCCAATCAGGCCTTTTTTAAAAATTTTTTCTCCTGCAAGAGATGAAAAGGCAACTTGAGGAACAAGAGGCACCACTCGCTCCGCAGTCCCCTCGGTGTCAGACAGGCCATCTTTCTGCAGCCCCCCCAGGTTCCAGAGCTTATTAAAACGCGCCTGGGCCTCACTCCTCCTGCGCCTCCTGCATCCTGAGCAACACAGTATTTCCATAGATGAGACAAGGGCGGGGGGGGGTGGGGGAGGTGGGTGGCGTGTCCTAATTACACGAGCACGCTACACGGCACACACAGACCTCGGCGGCACAGACAGGTATGGGCGGCAATGTGCTTCTGCAGCAGCTCTGCCAAGGATGCAGAACAGCAACGTAAGCTCATATGAGACAATTACAAGGATGCACTGCAGCCCAGCAATGCAGCAGAACCGGCTCTTCCACTCCTGTATATATTTTTATATATATATATATATAAAAATATAAAAACACACACAGAAAAAAGTGTGTTGATAACGTGTGGTCCAGTGCAGGTGACTATCTGCAGCGAGTGTCCTTCAGGAGTATAAATCTGTCATGTTTGTGCTATGAAAATGGATTGTGCTTGAACTACTGCCCTGGTCTCAGTACTCTGATGATAGTTGGCTGAAGGTAAGACAAAGAAGAGTAGTGTGTCCCACCTGACCTTAGAGGTGTCACACTTGTGTCTGTGTGGAAAAGCACAGCCTCACCTGGCAACGGCGACACAAAAATAGCCAAGATTTACAACATGCCAGTGTGCACCAGGTTGGCACAGCAGGTACGGCTGGTACTTCACAGCTCCTGTGCTCTGGTTGCAGACACGTGTTCGAATCCAGCTCAGCCTGTGTGGAGCCTGCATATTCTCCTGGTGTTTGCATGGACTTCCTCCCACAGTTGCGATGAAGGCAACAGGAAACCAATCCCCGCATCACTAAGAGTCCACCTCAACTCAGCCACGCTTACCTTGCACCTAACTTCTTCTCCCACTGCTGCTCTCAAGCTCCTGTCTGCATTCTGAGGTGCTGCTACACACCACCGCGAATTTTACTGGGCCACTAGACAAAAGATTACGTTAAAATTACTACGAGCATAATTCCTCTCAAGGGTCACAACTACATGACATCAGCAAGAAGGCAGGACAGTACATTTATTAATTTAAACTGGGTATGCTTTTACTGAGCTGATATAAATCTTCTTTTCAGCTTCTGTTCAATACTAGAAGAAAACACACCTTCTGTCCTTGAAGAAAGTCTCTCCTTTCTGAAAGGGTTCACCCTGAAGCGGGGAACCCCAAAAAAAGAAGGTTTGCATTATTAAAGCACTAAACCCCAAAAATACTACAGCAACAATAACAAAAACAATGAACTCAAATTCCCATGTACTTGGAACAAACTATTTACCAGATAAAGAGGACTGCGTCCAGGATTATTTTTGCTTCAGTGGGAAAAGAGGAAACAAACGGTCGACCCGTTTGCCTTTATTTTTAACCCTCACACATCGCAACTGAATAAACAGACAGCTGCCTGTTATCAGGTTTCCTCACTCGGACTTCATTTACCGGAATACATCCCGCATATTGCCCATCTGTATATTCACACTTTCACCGGATTAAAATGCCAAGGAGCAAATCCTTACAATACACACCTTAAACCACCAGTTAAGCCAGTCGAGTACGAAACACTCAACTCCTGACAGCAGGTTCCAAACAGCGCTGATCAAGTTTCTGTGTAATCCAACTGTATTTGTGAGAATGAGCCAGGATCCAGCACCCCCCCCCAGATAGAGTACAGAGAAGATATCTGGACAACTTACAGTAATGCTCCAAACACACAGTACACATAAAAAAAAAGATCAAGAGTGAGTACCTCTCTATTGGACCTTTCACCTTTATTCTCAGCTTTCCAACAAAGATAGTACATGACCGGTACTGTGGGAGTTTGAATACTCAAAACTGCACTGCATCTCTCACCCAGAAAACCAGGGAAAGCAGAAACCATGGTGGTGAAGGCTCTTTCCATTGCAACCTGAAGGTCTAAGGTTCAATTCCCTCTCCTGGTGTAGAACCCTTGCTCACACTACTGTACTTGTCCTACATAGACACAGTAAGAATACCCTGCTGTATGAATAGCCTGCTGTATGAATAAACCATTGTAAATTTGACTGTCTAGCACCATGATTCACCTTGGAGAAATGAGCTGGACAAATAAATGTTGATAATAAAGATAAACAGTAAATTAGAAAAAAACATTTCAACAGGTGACAGCAGAATTCCAAATGCCCTTCGTTCTTCACAATCGGGTGCGCTTATTCATGTCTAAATACATATATTTACAAAGGTTCAATAATTTAAATATTCTTTGATAGAAGACAAGGAAAGAAATCCGATCTATGCATTTGCCATACAGATTAAACAATTACTGAATAGCCAACATAAAGCTTGATGAATTTTAAAACAGCGTTACAGTTTGCAATGCGGCGTTCACGCGGATTAGACTATGCTTGTGTGAATGCAAGCTGATCGCAGCTTTAATGGTGATCAAATATACGGCTTAGCTGCATGTATACAACTTTTGCAACAAAAGACAAGCAGGCAAGTTTAGGAAACAAAATCCCCCTGGACACAGAAAAAACGCCTTCCTTTGGAGCTCAGCGTGAGCAAGCAGGAAGCCTGGTGGTTAGAGCCATCGCCTCTTGCTCAAAAAACCCTGGTTCGACCACCGATCCTGCTGCAGGACTTTTAAGCAAGGTGCTTACCCTGAACAGCAAAAAAAATACCGTGCTGCATAAGTGGGCAAATAATTCTAAGTAGCTTACTGTAAAAAGCGAACATTTTAAATCACTTTGGAGAAAAGCATCAAATAAATTAATGAATAATAATAATAATTGATTGAGCTTATAACGGTAGGGTCCAGGCGATTAATCTATGCTTATGACTACAGACTTTCATTATTTGAAAAGGGATGGTAGAGCGTAACACACCGCAGTATGCTGCAATCGCGTGTGAGATCAATACCGCTATGGCACCACGACGATCACGGCAAGGGCAGGGAACTCTTCTTTTAGGACTGTCACTGGATCTTACGGTGAGCTTCCTTTTTTAATTTGCCATCTGATTGATCGTCAACTGGCATTAAACAGGGTGACAATGTGATCTCGGTGTCTGCCAGCTGAGAAGCGGTGCAGCCCGGCCGACCGCATCTGCCCACGTGCACCTGCGAAGACCCCAGCCTGACTCCTACCCTCCCCCCAATAATTGGATGGAACAGGTTTGTCATTTTAGATCAGAAAATTCCCCGAACCCATTTCACAGGAGCTGTCATTTGTTAAGTGAAAGTGGCGTTGGCTGTTCCGAGGCCGACTGGAGCTCAGTGCTATTCCTGTTCCTATGGAGAGGAAATAATATTGACATGCGGTGGGATTTTTGTGTTTTTTTTTTTTTAAAAATCATCACACCAGACACGTTGGGTCATTTGAGTCCCAATTGAATAGCAGTGAGAAGGAACCGTGGAAAATGATGGGGTGAAAAAAAATCAAGCATCATATTTGGCAGGGCAAGATAAACATATTAAGACAAGGGTGCAGCGTCTGGGAAATGTAGCAAGTGGGAATTCATTTATTTTTCTGAATGAAAAAAGAACATTTCTTGAAAAAAAATCCATCATTTGAGTTTGTGAACATGTGTGTATTCTCCTGTGCATCCTCAGCTTCCAGGATAGACTTTAGACCACTGCAGTCTTGTATTGGACAGGCAGTTATTGATAATGGGATGGTTGGTTAAATCAAAGTATAATTAGTGAAGAATCCATCAAATGCAGTGTGAAAAATGGGGAAAAAGGCAGGTAACAAATAGTCAATGAGAGACATTGTATTAGCAACTGGATTCCCAGCATTTAAAAAAAACTAGGATTTCTTTAAGAATGAAGTGAGAGTATAGTGGTTTGCAATATTATATGTATTTATTTACCAGATGCTCCAAAGTGATTTGCAATAATATTTAGGTGACACCTTTATCCAAGGTGACTTAGTGTTAGATTTGAGGTCCAGATGCTTAATCAATCCAGCCTTGTAGCAGACAGGAATGTGGGCTCAGTTTAGAGCTAGTGTTAGGTTGGGAAGGGGGAATGGTGGAGTGGGTGACTAGTTAAATGGTGGATCAGGTGGGGTTACTCTTCTTAGTGTTTTAGGGCTGGAGGTCCATCTGGTCAGTCTCATCGCAGAGTCCAGTTGTGGCTCAACATCTTTAAGTGCCTGGCTTTTAATGTACTTGTGTTGTACTGAAAATGCTGTACCACTTGGACCACAGTTATGAATAAATGTCATAAATGAAATACAAATGACTGGATTTGAAGAATCAAAAGAAACTATATCACAAAGCCTAACAGGAAAAATAGGAAGAAAAAAATAATGTAATTTAAAAATCAGCAAATACTATTGAAGCTGAAGCCATTATAAAAATTTCTCATTAATTTCTTACTGCACAGGTGAAATTTCAATAATCACATAGCAAAATAACTACACAATTCAAGCGGAAGTTCATTTTGTGGGTGGAAAAATAGCTGACAAGAAGGGTCTTGTTAAATGTAAAGGCAGTACACTCCTGGAGTTCTTATTATATTCAGCTTCTGAAGGCCAGACTGCATTAAGATTTTAAGATAAATCAGCCCCAAGGCTGATGCCAGGTCATGTTTTCACCCTGCAGCATAAAGACAGTGAGAAAAAGCCCATTATTGCATTCTTCCTGAGAAGTGTGCAGGAGCGCTGTCAGCGCACGGGAAAGTGAACTTGAAGGGAACATGAGGAGGTTTAAAAGTGAGAAAGAGCTTCTTGAGAATTTATGATATATCCACTATTGTCATATTTACACACGCAAATATGCCCCTTTAATCACCTTGTCAGCAAGACACGGACACTGTGTGTGTGTGTGTGTATAAATATATATATACATACACACATTGTATATATTAAAAAAACTCTCCTAATGCAGGACAGTAGTGGTCCAGGTCCTCCCCTTGACAACATGCCAGTCCATCACATACACTCAAGTGCACACTAGACACACACACACACACACACACACACACACACACACACACACACACACACACACAGAACAGGCAATTTAGAGTCACCAATTTAGCGGAAACACACAATGAGAACATGCAAATTTATCAGACTGAGTTGTATCCAAACCTGTATCCAACCTCACAGAATACCTGCTGTGCTGCTGTACTACCCCACAAGAAAAACAGCCCGGCAGAAACAAAAATTTCGCAAGTGGACCTGATAGGGTTATGAAGAATTGTAATTTGTATTAAAGTACTTGGCAGGGTTCAGTTGCTGTAGGAGGTATTATGTGAAGAACTAGGGTGTTCACGTGGCCCTGAAAGACAAGTGAAATGGGAAGCTTTTTGGATCCTTTCTGTTGAAAACAAATATCCAACAACAAATGTGTATACAGAAATGATCTGCCCCCCCTGTGTGTTCAGATCACAAACCAACAGGGTTTAAAGCCCATAAATAAAAATGAAACTTCTTAAATTTTGCAATCATCCAGAACACAGCCTTGCGTCACCAATGAAAAGTGGACACTGTCAGTCCATAGCTAAGTTGACAGAATTTGACAAAAATTCAAAGCAATTCAGTACTGTGTAAAAGTCTTAGGCACCTGTGGGAAAAATGCTATAAAGTGAGGATGGTTCCAAAAAAAATGCCACGAATACATATTAATCAATAAACCTTCTAAAAAGTGCAGTAGACAAAAAAAACCTCAATCAAGTCAATATTCTCTAAAACAGCATCAGGTGACCACCCTTTGCCTTTAAAACAGCATCAATTCTCTTATGCAAGCTTGCATGCAGTTTAAGGTAGAGGTTGGTAGGGTCTTCAGCAACTAGCCACAGTTCTTCTGCAGACTTTGACTGTCTCTGCATGTCCTCCCAGACTGACTTGATCATGTTGAGATCAGGGCGCTGTGGGGACCATAGCAACTGTTGTAGGATTCCTTCTTTTTGCTCAAGATAGTTCTGTATGACTGAGGTTGGGTGTTTGAGGTCATTCTCAGGCTGCAGAATGAATTTGGGACCAATCAGAAACCTCCCTGATGGCAGATAAGAATCTACCTGTACTTCTCAACAGACATTGAAGTTGCATGCCTAAGACTTTTGCACAGTACTGTATGTCANTCAGAAACCTCCCTGATGGCAGATAAGAATCTACCTGTACTTCTCCACACACATTGTGTTGCACAGTACTGTACAAGCACTTCATAATTAAGACTAACAAACAATGTGTTCAATTCATTATGAACATCCTGTCCTTTCTTGTTCAGTGAATTCAAAAAATTTAATTTATAAATGTATGCTCTTACAGCAGCTTCCAAACAGCAAAGAATCAGTCCTTGGCCCCACAGTTCAAAGCTAATGAAAATGTTAGCCCCTTTTCAGGTAAATTTCTCATTCAGCCAATGTAAGGAATCAAAATACTACAAATGCACTTTTGAGAGCCTCCTGTCATTTCCTGCAAAGATTCGGAGTGAAAAACGGACGAAGAAAATTACAAAACAGGACGTCATTCAGGCTTGCAAGAGGACCACATTCACATTCAAACATAAATCAAATAAGATGCATCGCTTTGTGGAACAAAAACAATTAAATAAACAACAGACAGCCTGTGTAGATCTGAAAGTAAATGAACTTCAAAACACATCTGAATGAGGAAGTCACCTTGATGGTTTTTGAAAGTGAGCAACAAAGTAGTGCCCTTCACAGAGTTGTTCTTTTATAAAAGAATTATATCATAAAGCTATAAACATTGATGAACTCAAAAAAGAGGGAACAAACTATCAAGACTATGCTGCTGCCAACCAATGGAAACAGGATTACGGGTAAATTTGACTAACATCAATGTTTTTAGTCTTTAGAATTGACCTTCATTCCTAGCTAGACATCTCATCATCGTCTCATCTCATCATGTACACACAAAACGTTCTAGCTTAAGAAGGAAACCACAAAGCAATATGTAATAATGATCATTTTATACTTTGCGAATCAGGACAAGAAAAGGCCTAGTTCAGTGTTAAAAACCTTGCAGTTTATATTCTAGACTGGAGTGCAAAAGTGGCTAAATGCCACATGCAGTTCACGTACTGGCTAAGGAGGTGGATTTGGGACCAGTGTTTTGTTGGTTCTAGTCCCCAGAGTCGCTGTCATACAATTGAAACTATTACTAAACAAATTACTAAACAATTTTCCCCGAGAAGAATAATGATCAAGTCATTTGCATTAACTAATCTTGAAATCTGCAAATATAAATAAAATGTCTAGCTGCACACACGGCAATGCACAGTCACCAACCCACCTGAAACACTTCTGTAGACTGTGGGAGGAAACCAGAGGACCTGGAGAAAATAAACACAGACATGGGGGCAACATGCAAATTCCACACAGTCTGAGCCAAATTCAGACTCAGGTCTAAACACAACAGCACAGGTGCTGTGAGCCAATAGCACTACCAACTGCACCATCATATTGGTCCTAAAATATTCAATAAATAACTAAAATTACTAAATCACATTAAATGCTCATTCCCTCCAATGACAACACAGTCCACAACAACCAATTAACTCCAAAGCTGCTTCACTTCACATATCAGTAACAGGATTTTGAGTCAAGCCACAGGTGTGGCAAATGAAGCATGAAATTCAATATACTTGATTTAAAAAAGAAATTGCTCAAATGAATTTATTCAACCATTGTTCTAACCACTGGGTCTAACCCAAATAACTTTCAGTGACCCAAAATCAATGCGAATCCCTGCAAATTTTTCACCTGTCCATCAGATCAAACTTGGCAGAGCATTGGAACTTGGCCCACATCTCAGCTCTGCCTCTAAGCTCCTTTCTAAAACTCCAGGTTTACTTGATCAAAGTTACAGAAGAAAACATCGAGTCGAAGAGTCACGTCAAATCAAATATTGAAAACAATTTGGAAAACGCCAATTTCCAGAGGTCTGCTGAATCAAGTGAGAATACAAGCACCCCTCATGCCAGGCTGTGTAAGTGCTTGCAGCACTTCTCCCTCCTTTACAATTTACAATTATTTTATCAAGTTACAATTTTACATAGCGAATACAACACAGTATCGTTCAACGGCCAAAAAGTTTACATTGATCGATTCAGGAATCAAATTCTCTCCACCATTTTGACTAATCTGCCCACATTTGGTAACTCTGAAAGATGTTCTTCAACTGCAGTTCTGTGGCATTAAAAGTATGAAATGCAAATGTAAATTGTGACAGTGAAGCTTCTCAGGCAGTAAAACCAGCCTTTGTGAGTCACAGAATAAAGTTAACTGAATTGTGGGGCTGCTGGTCATCTAGAACTGCACTTAAACTGCACTCCTGCACTGTGTAAAGAAAGCCAGTCCCAGTCTAACAGTCCAAAATCCAAAAAAAAAAAAAAACATCCAAAAATCTGCTCATATACACACTGAGAGAAAGGAACATATGCACATTTGTAAATAAATTAATAAAAAGCGACATCTTCATACAGCTTCATCAGAAGAACAAAGAGATTTTAAAAAAACGGATTTAAATGTCTAGAATTTTCAGATAGGGATTAAAAGCTTACTTCATCTGCCATTCAACTAAACAATCATGTTTATGTATTTACTGCCACAATCTCCTCTTGGATGCTTTTAACTTGGCCTAACAGGTCTACTTAAGCACGTAGTTTGAATGATGTTTTCGACAGGAATGGTTTTAAATTAAAAAGTGCCACACAATTACAACTGCAAGCTGAAGACAAACAAGTCCCAAAATGGCCTTGTAAATGTTCGCGCGATTAACACAACACCTCATTCTAGATGATTTTACGATTGACTTTGAGCAGCAGTTAAAAAAAAACTATGTATAGTTTACTATCTACATATATAATCTCTACAAAATGGACTGGGGATTGGAAGGAATATATAATCCATCATCAAAATGAATGCAGTTTCTTTCCCCAGTCGAAAACTTAATGCCTCTGACAGGACCCATTCAGAGCCCCTGGCGAGAGCGAGTGGTGGGGGCCACAAACTGACTGGTTCAACAACAGCACTCTCCTCTTACACAGCTCACTGTACGTTCCCAGTCGTCTCCAACACATCGGTGTTGAGGGGGAAAAAAAAGGCCTGGATTTGTTTGACCAGCGAGAAAGCCTTGTTCATATGGTCCTCAAAGCAAATTTCTCTTCTAGTCGCAGGGCAGTGATCTTTATGACTCGAACCGCAACAATGATGCATTACATGAAAGTGCTCGCTCCCCTTCTTATGGGTCAACCTGAAATCATCCCAGCAAGGTTTTGTTCACAAGGTCTCATGATATAAAAAAGAATACTACTAAGGAATTAATGTGAAATGAAACAGAGCAGAGGCAAAAGCACTCCCGTCTCCCGTCACCACGGGGTGTTGGCTAAGGGAGAACAGGTTATTCGGGGTTAACAATTAAGTTAAAACCACAATCCTGGAAAAGATGTTATGCTGGAAAAATACATGCCAACAAGGCCAACTATTTATGTAAAACATACCACAGATCCACATACTTATGTTATTCCTACTTAAGGGGAAAATTCCTGTTTTATTTTTGAAAAGTCCAAGTAAAGTGTGGTCATCAAACTGTAATTCAGCAATTATTTCAGTCATTGACTTATTTAACTGACACCTTTGTCAGTTTGGGTTTGCTTTGTACATGAAACTACATGCAATTATTTTATAAAGCTGTGTAATTTCTACTATGTCAATTCAGGGTAAGTACCTTGATCAAGGGTACCATATTTGAACCCTGGGATTCGAACCCTGGTGTTTTGAGTGCAAAGCGACAGCTGTTACGCACTATGACAACCAAAGCCCCAACACGGCCGTTTCATAATCTTTCAGAGAATAATAAAATGTCGAAGGGCACCAAGGCAGCTGGACAATAATACTTTGAATAAAGTACTATTTTCAATATTTTAACAATATTTTAAATCTAAAATGATGATGTGACGTGTGGAGGAGGTAAGAACATGTGCATTATTAGCACAGCTGTATGCTGGACTGTACAACAGAAGTGAGTGTGCATTTCTGCTGACTAATGTGAAACTTTCAGGTCAGTGGGAGAGGAAGCGATGTTGTACCAGGGACCGTAATAGAATTGTCGTGTTTCCGCTTATGACTTCAGACAAGGAGAGTGACAAATCTCCCCCGACTGGGGCCTCAAACCGTTCTCCTGCTGTGCCTACTCCACCCTCCTCGCAGCTAGAGCCATCCCCCAAAGAGCCTGAGCCCTCGCTTCCAGAGCCTCACACCTCCCACCTGCAGAGACACACGTATGTCGCGGTTGAAACATAAGGGCTCCAAAAGAAATAGTCACAAAAACGGCCCTAAACAAAACAAACAAAAACTTAATAGTGTTGGTGGGGGCGGGGGGGGTCCCGGTCAGACAGGGCTGTGCAACGGCGGCCGTCTGCAGGGGTTCACGACATGCCTCTCCCGTCAGCCACGCTCTGGGGGGGGGGGCGGGTATGAGAGATTAGATGGAGGAGAAATACAGCCCGGCTCTAATGGTGCCTAATTAGCATAACAAAAGAGAGGGGGGGCTCCGGTCCCTCACCGCTGGGCAGCGCATCTCATTAAGGACAGCTGAATAACAATTATCGAGTCCTCCCATGAATAGCGCTTGGCAGGCCAGTGTGTGTGCAGCTTGAGACCCTGTCAGCTTGCTAATGCTTTCCTGGCTCTTCATAACCCTCTGCTTTTCACGCACCCCTCTCTTCAGCTCAGGCCGGGGGCTCGTGGAGCGAGAGGCGTTTCTCTGTGTCCTACCCTGCACCTGCGTCTGATGTATTATCTCCCACCCCCCTACCCTTGCTCATTCGCTCGCCCCACCCCACTCCACTGTCCTACCCAGGGCTGTAGATGCTCGGCCGCTTTAATTATTTACTATTACCGGCCCACTAGTCAGAGCTGGCCCCCGCGCTGTGTGATGCAAATTATGTGATGGGGAAGAAGTCAGATTATAATCATTAACAATGAATGCCAGAACAATCCGCATGAGATGCAGCTGGCCAAGCTAAGCGTTAATAATATTACTTTAATAAAACCATTTAATTGGGCAAAATGATCGTGATACCAAGCAATAACAATAACTGCAAATAGAAAAACTAGGGATAATAAATAATAATGATAATAATAGTTAAAATAATAATAATATATTTAGGGTATTTTTATTATGATTATTATTCAGTCTCTTTACCAAAGCGACTTACAATGTTAGAATTGTACCCTAAGCTACTTACAATGATTTACCCTTTCATGCAGCTCGGTAATTTTTACTATATCAATTCAGGGTAAGTACCTCGATCAAGCGCAATACAGCAGGAGGAGGGATTCAAACCCAGGCTTTTTGATTACAAATCAAGAGGTCCAACCATCACGCCACATGGTGCCCCTAATAATAACAATGATAGTTGATAAAATCACACTTGTAATGTAATTTAACCACTGCTTTGCTTTTTGATGCAGTGTTCTGGTGTGTCATCGGTTCCAGCACGATGACATAAGTGACAAGTCCGTCAGTCAGCTGTGTGACAGATCTGTTTTGTCACTGCCAAGTGCGATGGAGAAGCCATCAGCATGCACACAGGCCCAGAGGCGGCATGTATTGTTACAGTTGCTCCCCTGAATTACATCAGGGGACGTGACAACAGTACCGCCGGTGAGGAGCTGCCAAAACATCCGTCAAGTTCAACGCGCCAGGTACCCTCCTCCACGTACGGCTCCGTGAAATGGCGCTTAATGATCCAAGAAAGCACTCGGAGCGCCGGAGCTCACAGCCCATTGTGGCGGACTAATAACAGGCTGCAGAATTCCAGATGACTTTAATCATTCAATCGCTTGTCTGAAGGAAGCCAAGGAACGATGCAGATCTGCCGACAAAATGAGGTGTTCTTTAGGGACAGCATGTCTGATGGCGATGAAGTCCGCTGTGCATTTTGATTACCTAATAAATCAGATCATATGTAGTGATTGTCTGTGGAAGGAAATACTGCTCAAAGAGATACCAGCACATCATCAATATCCCCATTTTATGGACAAACAATTCAATTTAGCACAATTCAATTAAGTTTATTTTTTGTATTTCACCCTTTCCCACAAGACTGCCTTTGAGCTCTACGTATCTATCAAATGTAAAATCACAGCTACAGAAGATATTCTGTTGATATTATGAAACTTTGTTGAGAACTTTAGAAGATCAAAATCAATGCCGTTCACACGGTCTGTGAAAAATAACAATCTTTCAGTCTTTTTACAAGATATAAGGACTTTCAAGGCTTCTCAATGCATCTCATCTGGCAAACGCTACCATTTAAGCTACACTACACACCTTTGAAGTGCAGCTTTGACAGTGTTTGTTCTAAGTATGATCTCTAGCTTCCCCATAAACAACTTGATCCCTATATGCGTTTGCTGGAGATGTTATCAATCTATTGGTGTCTCACGCTACTACTTCCATTTAAATGGCTCTGAAGAGTTTTTGTAAGACCCCAGTGAGAACAACACACACTGTATCCTGTGTAGAGGTGGTGGTGAAGGGCTCTCTGAGGGCTGCCTGTGTCTGAGGGGGAGCTGGAGACAAGTTTCCTGTTGATCTGTGACCTAAGTGACTGTAATTGCCGAGCGCGGCGGATTATTTTTCCAACCATTAAACTGTCAGCAGCCACTAATTTCCACGGCTGCGGGAACGAGCTGTCGGCAAGGAAGGGCAGCCTGACAGGACGATGCTGAGAGGAGAGCTCAGGTGAGGGGGCTGCGGAAAGGAAAAGTGTGAGGAGTAACTGGGAATTGTGGGAATTGTTACAAACTCTATTGAAATGTGGAGCTCCTGGTACTTTGGAAGCTCCTGGATTATCCATGAGGCAACTGCACACTCCTCACCCGTAAAACTGCCATTCAGCAACTTCATTTTTCTTAGATGCTTCCACATGATTTATCACTCCATGCTAGGAACATTTCTCATGAATCCACATAATACCAGATTAACACAACACCAGGCAATTTAATTTTCTGTTACCAATCCAAAAATAATGCACAATCCAGTGTAGGCAAGAGTTCTACAACCCATTCCAAGTGCCCCCGTTGGAAAGGAAACGGCAACTCAGGCCTCAGAGATACAGGAACAAAAATAGCTTTTTCCCTCAAGCAGTCTCCCCTTCAAGGTCTGAGGTGCACATTATAAACCACATCAATCCTGAATGGACATTAACATCCTGTTATTTGGTTCAGCATTCCTCTAACTAATTGCATTATTTGCACAGTATACAAATACCGCGTCTATTGTGTCAATGTTCTGTGATGTCTGCAATGTCAAAT
The DNA here is from genome assembly GCA_900497675.1 of Arapaima gigas. NCBI lineage: Eukaryota > Metazoa > Chordata > Actinopteri > Osteoglossiformes > Osteoglossidae > Arapaima > Arapaima gigas. Next base: position 387,424 of record UFQX01000028.1, read on the forward strand.
TCCTTGTATGTATGCAAATGAACATGTCTAGTTAAGCATTACCTGTCTTAACAGAGAACTCAAGCTATTTATAATATAACAATTGCTATAACTGGTAAAGGTCATGAAATCCAATAAAATTTGAATACCGCAGGCATTACTGGATATCGGTTAAGGTATATATTTTAACTATGGTTAGGATCAGACACACATACCATGCAACCTACTGTAGCTCATAAAGGATGGGAGAAGAACTTAGGGCAGAACAGTTTATGTGAATTATTTGCTTTCAAGAACCTATTTACAACACGCACAAACAAACTACAAGGTACACATACAGTTTACAAAGCAATCTTCCCAAAAATCCTAAAGAATTATGGCAGTCCTTAGTCAAATTAAAAATCAAAGCTACCGTATATGAGATTTGAATGAACATTATGCAACAATTACTACACAGCAGAACAATAAGGAACAATTAGCCATCATGGTGGAATGAATATTTCTGCCCCCGGGATTTGGTATTAGACATTAAACTGTCAGTGTGATCCAGTGCTCACAAAGACAGCAAATGTAAAACACACGGCCTTGCAGCCAAAGAAGCCGTTGGTGTTCTTGTTGCTAGGCAGATGATGGAGGCATTTCAACAGGCCCCTGCAGACCCCTCAGCCCCCCCGCCCACACCTCCCGGGATGCCCGATCCCTGGATCTCTCGCACAGGAAACTTAATGAGGCCTCCCTGACCAGCGAGGGCATTCGGGGGCAGCCCGTCTCGAGCCGCTGCCAGGAGCGCGAACAAGCAATTCTCTGCTGTCCGTGCGGCGCTCGGAGAGCGTCATCACTCCCGAGGTCACCGACACAACGCTCGGTCATCGGAACGAGAACGCCGGCGTGGCGCCGAGAAACACAACACACAGAACTCTCGCTTTCCTTGCACGGCTCTCCTGCCAAAACAGACGGCTTTACATGGTGCACGAATTACATAAGGGACACTGTTAGCGAACCCCAGCTGCAAAACATCAGTCGCTGGGATTCAGGACATCGGGACCTGTTTACTGCGGTACAAAACAGGAGGCACTTAGGCAGGAACGCGACAAAGACAGGTTCAGGGTAGGGTCAGCCGGACTCCTAAGAGGAGATGGCAAAGAATAAAGGAAGCGTTCAAATCGCCCCTGCCGCTGTGACCGCGGGACGATTTGGGGGTAGCGAACGGACACGGCGAGCGAGCGAGGCGCTTGTTAAGGTGGCTGTGAGTCCGGCGGCGATGAAGCACTTTTTGTTGTGTGACTGCCTCATCAATCAGACCTCAGCTGTGAGCTGATCGCCCTGCCTCCCCACCCGCTCCAGACAGACGCCGCCCGTGTTCGCAAGTAAACACAGGATAACCGCACACAGCACTGCGCTCGCATCAATCTCCATCTCACCACATAAATATTCAGACACTTTTTAACCAATTTGCCCACATAGACAGAGTCGCGTCCATGTTCGCAACACATTTATATACATGTAGTTATCTAACGCTTCTCTCCAAAGTGACGCGCGGCGTTTAGTCTCTTACGATTATTTACCCTCAGTTGACCCCAGCTGTTACTGTATCAACTCGGGATAAGTATCTTGCTCAAGTGTATTATAGTGGGAGATGGGATTCGAACCTCAGCCCCTTTACATGTGAAATCCCACTTATGACGCTCACCAAAATATGCGGAACTGGACACCATCGGAACTGGCCTAACTGCGCGATCTGACTCGCAACAATGATTCAAAACAGGAATTTCAATTCAGCAGACGTGAATTATGTTATAATATGATGCAGCAAACAGCACAACTGGTAAGCAGCAACAGTGAAATGATGACAATATAAGCACTCAGCAACCTGTCCCCTATGACCACTCAGCCGCACTGGCTGTTCTCCGATTGGACGAGAGGGTCACGGGGGGTTGGGGGGGGGGCTCAGCACCGCGCTAAGCTTGTTACGATTCCTGAGTGATGCAGACATGCAAATGTAGCTCTAAATGGGTTTACATCATCTAAACATTCATCTGTCGTCTCTCCTGTTTTCCCTAGAATTTATTCAAATTACTTTGCATAAATTAATTCTGTATGTCCTGCTGAAACGCAAAAATGATGACAGCCATGGACAGTGCAGAAATGAGCATGAGCATCCCGGTGTGGCCCCCCTCTGGTGGGGGGGGAAGGCAGGGCTCAGAATTAACAGAAGGAGGGGGTCATATGTAGGTGGGCGGAGTGTGAACAGGAATGGCGGACATTCTATAAATCTCTCCTCGCAGTGGAGCGCAGGTGCAGGTTCCATTAGGTGTGATGAATGGGGCTGGAGTGGCCAAGTCCAGCGTGGTCCAACCTAGCCTACTGGGGCCACCTGAACGGCCTTTCTGTCCTCCACCTCCCCCTAGATGGCACAGGGGACCATCTATTGGGCATTCAGTAATATCTGCAAATGGGCAGCACCATTAACACCTCCACAAGGCGACTGTGTCCAAAGGCAGGGTGCTGAGCACAGTGACACGTCACAGTCACAATAGTGGAAAAAGGAAGAGGTGTGGCCAGAGGTTAGGGTAAGATTCAAGGACATGTGCAAGAAACGATTCACTCCATGTGTGGACTTCAGGCTCCACTCCTCCGCTGTTCTTCAGCAGCTCTTCAGGCCAGAGAGAGAGCTTCAGCCCCGCACCCCGCAGTGTTGTCATCGATCTAAATATCCTATTCATGAACATATAGGATCATTTTCATAAATTACCGCGGTATGGCGGGAAGTGTGAAGCAAGACATTCATTTTCCTTCCATCTCTTAACCACTGGATTGAAATGTCACAGTGGTGGTGAGTTTTGCCTTGAGCTAAAGCCTGTCTTTACACCCAGACCGAGGAGACTTTGCTTACGTAAAGCCGTCTCCAGTAGAAGTCACTTCCATTTTTAACACACCACACGGTTTCATATATTTGCTTAACATTTTTATTTTCTCGGTCTGCTTACCTATCCGTATTACCCAACTTTCAGATCAACAGTCAGCAAAGGCAGTTAATGATCAGCTCAGCTAACTACCCTGTTTACTTCTTTTAGAAAGAGGGAAACACTCAGAAGAGATCCAACGGGTTCCTGGAAATCCCCTCACATTGTCATACCCTTACTCAATTAAATTATTTAAAATCATTCTCAATTTCTCTCTCCACTACCAAGAAAAGATAAAAAAGGGTGGAAAAACACTGAGAACAAGATTTTTTTAAAAGAAATGTCTTAAGTCTTTGGCGGTACCTTTAGTTCACTCAAGATAAATATCAGGGTGTAACACAAACAAACCACAATTATTGACTGTGTGCAGTTATGTGTGCAGGACTCGTATTGAGAAATCAAATACGTATTTTTTTCACTCAGTCTGAGTCCTGCTCCCCAAGAATCTTAATGTACACCCTGGAAATAAGTGTCAACTGTCAGACCTCTGGTGGACAGTGCAGTCCCTTGACTACATAGGGAGACCACAAACAAAGAGCGGATGTCCTCTGGGCTCGGCAGAGAAGAAAGACGGCAGCAGTAGCCACTCCTGACTCATAAAATCAGACAGGAATGTGTTATTTGGAGAGTGTAGTCACACTGCTGGCTCATGGTGGACAGAGCTGCTCAGCTGTGGGCTGCGCTCCTTTATAGTTTGTTGGAAATGGCTACAACAGACACCCTCCCGGGACAACAATGGTTAGAGGGAACATGACATCAAGTAGTGCAGACATGAGCTGCAAGCTAGAGCTCCCTGCATGAGAACTAAAGACTGATTCACTCGGCACCAACAGGCGGAAGCACCTGAGACAGTTTGCCCTGGCCAAGTGGTGCAGCGTCCTGATTGGACGACTGGCAAAATCCAGGTGGTGCAGGTGGGAGGTTGTGGCCAAAAACATGGCCAGTTGGTTGGGCAGCAGAGACCCGCAACAGATAACAATTCCAACAAAGAGCTCATGTGATGGCAAAGAACATCTCAGCAAAGTGTTTGGGTTCCATTCCTTAAACCACTAGCTGCTAGAAACACCACAAACTCCCTACTGGACCACAGTTATTAATGACAGAATATTACCCACCACCTTGCCAACATTTAATCATCACCTTACCACCACAAAAGACATCACAGACAGAACATATCTCCTCTGTTTATCTACATATTTATTCATTTGTTTAACTCACAAATATATGTTTGTTATATGTGTTGGTCTGTCATGTATTTTTTGATAATGGATGAATATAATAAATTGTACTATGCTTCTGAGAAATTAAGCCAAAAATGAATAAACAATGGCAACCATGAGGAAAAAAGAAAAATGATCAATGAAAAACAACTCAAACTATAATATGAAGCCGAGACGGCACTAAAGTACCTATTTTGGACAGATAGGATAGACTGGAATTTGCTAAGACCACAACCTGAACTTGCATGTCTAAAGTGGGCATCTACGAGACCGAAGCAGCCTGACTCCACAACACACAAACAGATAAACGACAAACAACCAGAAACTGTTTTGTTAGTGAAATGACCCAGCAAAATAGTATATTTAACAGGCGACACGATGGTAAAGTTAAGAGCGGCAAAGTGGAGGGGAAATCAGCCTGCGGACACTGATCAAAGCGGCTGAGACCCAGAGCTTCGTATTAGCGTTTACCTACTGTTTCTGGGTTATACAAAAGGAACCTTCTGACATGCCCTGGGCCAAGGAAGAAGTGAGATTTCATTAGAAATCAAATAGATCAAAAAACAACAGTAAATGCTAGACTACATATCAAAATCAAAACAGTTAATGTGCAGTGCACGAATGGAATATAGAGTTGTGTTGCTTAAGATAGGTAGATAGAGATAGAGACCAAGATAGAGACCTCTGCAGAAAAAAATACACGTCTTGGGCAGTTTAGGCCTCACCAACATTCAAGTACAGGTGGGAAATGAGCTAGGGGCCAGGTTTGCGCTGACAGTAGGTCCCCCCCCCACACAAAGATTAATGCATGGAATATCATAAGAGGGTCAGTTTAGAAGTCAGGACACCTTTGATCCTCCAAGGCCGAGCTGACGCAGTGTTGGATGTGCTCCAGATTGCCGGATGCACCAAAATGTGCTGAAGTGAATTTTCTGTCATCTGCATGCTCTTCTGCGCACCATTTCTTGACATTATGAAAGAAGTGAGAGTGTATATGGCTCGAAAGACCCGTGAGTCCGCAGGGGGTGGGGTGGGGGTGGGGGTGGGGGAACCGCCATCAAGAGTGGGTGGGGCCTGACTGAGCGAAGCCACACAAGCTCGCCCACCCCAGCCACTGGCTCAAGCCGCTGCTGATCAAACGCCGTGCGGGACGTGTTGGGAGGCGACGGAGCGCCCTCGCGCTGATCCGGGAGCGCTGGGCGCAGCACAGTGGAAACGATACTGATAAAAGGATTTACTGCTTCGCAGACTTCTTTGGGGGAATAAATGAAAAGCTTGCAGTTCTTGGCTACGGGAGGGGAAGAGAAGGGAGAGGAAAGGAGGGTGCACTACTTCACATTCACCACACTTCACCCCTCCCAAACACACACACACACACACACACACACACACACACACACACACGCAGCCTGGTCCTTCATTACACACATTACACTATCAGTGGACCGAAGGGGACTCGTCCTGATGTGTAAGAATTAGCCGACGCCACACTGAACGAGAAATAATCACCTTTTTGTCTCTCTCTCGCCCTCTGTAGCTCTCCCCAATGCCCCAGTCATCCTCTGTGACTGAAGTAAGAAGATTACTGCGGCAACAGCAAGACTGGCGTCTAAACTCGTTAATTTAATCCCGTAATCCTCCTATAATTGGTGAATCAGAAACGGACATTTCGCTGCCCGGTGCACAGTTCATAAAGGGGGGAAAAGAAACTGTGGGGCCACAACAATTCTGTTACAACAGCTGAGGGGTTACCGGACCTGAGGGGTACCACTGGAGTGGACCGCGGCAAGCTTCCAAGCCCTTGCCATGGAAACGGGAGAGGGCGGCCCACGGGGAGCGGCAGGCAACGGGGGAAAGGGCTCCAGCTTCCTGCAGACGAAGGGTGGAGATATCTGGACCCCCAGAGACCACTGAAACAACCACAGTTTCTCTTCAAAAGTTTTGTTTGTCCTTTTAAATAATAATCAGCCACAATCCCATCCCATCGCTCTTTTACACTGTCGATGAGCACATTTACAGAATCACTGAGCACGATTTCTGCGGAAGTCTTTTTCCTTCATTACTTTCTGAGACTATAACATACATAACTAAATGTAAAAAAAAATGGCTTGAGGTAATTCAATTTAAGATCAGTGAATTGTACTGTTTGCTGTGTGAAACACTGCTTTTACTCTGTGTAAACAATAATTCAATTAAGATGTTGATAATGTGTTTTCCAAATGCATCTTTTACAGCCTATGGCCAGAGTTTATCTGAAAATGTACTCTGGCTAAAAAACAAAATAATCAGTATAATATACATAAATTACCATGAGTTCTAAAATAAATATCTGCTGTCTGGTTTTCTGCATCTTCAGCACTGTGGGGAATGTAAACTTTAGCAGGGTGCCACAAGAATGTGTTTTGTAGTGTATTCAACCTCACCTGTACGTCAGCCCAGTGTAAGGTGATCTCAGTGTGTTGTGGACCGGAACCCAAGACTGTGTGGATGTTTCGCTCTCTGCTCTTTTCGCCAATGCAGTTCAACGTTGGACATACAGACTGGAGGGCCCCTGGCACCTTACGTGACTACTGCTGGTGCAAAGTGGCCACAGCAGCCTGATGCACGTTAACTTGTGGCATTGTAACCGGAGAACTAGAGATCACTGAACAGAATGGAGCCCTGTTGTTGGAAGGATGTTATGCTCCACTAATCCACTTCAACATTGATATGTCTCTGTTCACCAGCTTCAAAGCTGACATGTCTGTACCAACCAGCTACACTACTGACATGTCTTTGCTAGCCATTTTCAACCCTGTTCCATCACCGCCAAACATCTTCAAGATCGCTATATTCTCCCAACCGGCATCAATGCTGCTGAAAGAACTGAGGCTGAGAGCTGTCCAGAGTTCAGGGAAGGAAAAATCAGGTCTGTAACCGTGACCATGACCAAAACAACTGGGTGCACAGACACGGCAGGAGGAGCAGAAGAGAGACGAGGCGGTCGACAAGCTGTGAAAAGGAAACACGTGAACCTCGTTCCACCGGTGGTTTGTGGTCCTGCGTGCACTGAAAATAAACTCTCGACAGAAAGTGATTCCAAACAGTAAGACTGACTTAACAAATTCTTTTAATTGCAGCAAATGACGGTTAAATGCCTATATTAATATGCACTCTATTTTAAAAAAGCACAGAAAAATAATCTCTCAATGAAAGTAATAATTATCTGTAATTTACTGCATACTTCGAAATAGGCTTTGAACGCGGAATGTTTTTGTAAGCTGAATCTGATATTTAAAGTTATTCCTTCAGGACTAACAGAAGAGACGGCAGAGCGAGCCACTCCTCCCCCTTCCTCCTCCCAGCTGTCTCTTCAGACCGTCCGCTTTCACACTCCAGGGGATGAGTCACCACCCGGGTGCCAGACAAAAGGGGCGGGGGGTCTACGGAGATGAGCTCCGGGTCTGACCGTGCCGCACCCCGAGGGTGACGGATCGCATCCAACAGGCCGTGTTCGGCTACTGCGAGAGCTCCCCCTTTCGTCTCGGGCGCCTGGGGTGGACCGAGTGGGGCTGGCCAGTCAGAGGAATTAAGAGCAGAGCATGCTGGGAGAATCAGAATTGATAAGAGGAAACGCAGATGAAAACATGTTGTGGTTGTGGCAGGAAAAGGAGGTCTAGTGAGAAAAACTACAAAGCACCAGTAAACCTGTCAGTTGGACCTTCCGAGCTTTTTTGTTGCCAATTATGCTTATTGCAGCTTAATAAATCAATTACACTTATGAGCTGCATATCCAGCAGATGCCACTTATTTATCATCATCACCATTTATAAAAATCACAGTATAAATGGCAGCTTCCTGCTTCCATTGTTATAGGAATCTTAATAACTGAACTTGATTTATGTAATTTAACCACAAGTCTCTGCCATGAACTTAAAATTCTTGCGTGTGATTTAGATTTAGAAATACATGCTGGAGTTGTAAATTCTAAGTTGTAAATATACCTTTACTCTTTTTTATAACACAGTCACGCACATGTTGAATTATTAAGTAAACTACAGATGTTATACAGTTTATAAAAGCCCTGCAGTGGATTAAGTGCAGTATATGAGCAGGAAAGAAAAGTATTTTTCAGACATTTGAGCGGCATTAGTGCTGTACTGCTAAACGTAAAAATACAAACATTTCCGTTTTATCATCTATCATGGGTGCTTGCAACCAAATAGATGTCAGAAGTGATGTAGGATCGGGGGGGAGGAGTGACCCGGAGAGGCTGGAACGTGTCCAGGGTCAGTGGCGTGTTTGGAAAAAGGTGGGCAAATGCGAGCCAGCGCCTTTAAATAAAACTCGCAGGCACTGGAGATTTTTCAAACACAGTATATAATTCAACTGAGAAAAAGAACTCTCTCTCCCTGGCCTTACATTTCTAAATACACGGAGGAGCGACGGGCACATGGGAAGGCAGGCGCAGGCCTGTTGAGAAAAGCAAACCCTGTATATAGCAGAGCTAAAGCGGAAAGCGAGGCAAGGCTCCCTGGGGGGATGTCAAAGCTGAGAGGCTAGGACCTTCGGAGAGACAGGAAGGGGACGGGGGCTCTGACCACTGTCGGTGTGATCTAGTGAGACCCGTCCTGATGGTCTGCCAGGAAACCCGAGAGGGGAAAACTTCCCTAGCTCTTTTCCTCTGAGGCTGTGTGAACTTGGCGCGCTCACCACCTTGCAGTGTGTCCTTTCATCACCGTCCTGTGTGTCACTACATACTCACTCTTACAGGTGATGCCGCTGAGGTAAAGTGCCCACACCGGCTGCTTGACCACCCTGAGGCATCTCCTCCCCGATTAATTCCCCGCCATATCTGTCTGAGATTCCCTTACATTCACACTCCAGCGAGGAATTGATAGCTTTTAATTCAGCTGCAGGGAGGCACAGCAGGCAGCGCTGCTGCCTCACAGCTGCTGGGCTGTGTGTCTGAACGCAGGTTTGAATTCAGCTCAGTTTGTGTGGAATTTGTATGTCCTCCGTGTTCACACGGGAGTCCTGAAGAAGTTTCCTTCCACAGTCTCAAGACATGTATTTCAGCTAAATTCATCACTTGGCATGTGTATCTGTGAACGAGGGTGTGAGTTTGCCCTGTCATCGATTTGCGTCGCAGCCAGGGTGCACCCTGCCTCACACCCTATGTTTCCAGAATAGGCTGCGGACCACCACAACCCTGCGATGGATAGGCAGTTACTGATAACAGATGAATAATTTCAGTTTGTTTTGCTCTCATTACTATGTTTCTGCATCTTTGTCATTAGGATTAAAAAGGATTTCAGTTAACGAGTGCCATGTTACGCTTTTCACAAGGGTTTACTGCATTTTACTTAAATTAAACTATTTTTGTATAAAAGGAATTAACCAGGGATGCAAGTTTAGATGCTTAATTTCACAACAACAAAAGAATATTAACACTCCACATGGGTTTGAAAGAACATGCTGTGTAGAAATGTGTCTGAATGAAGAATCAACACCAGAACCCCCAAATCCCGCAGCTCCTGCTCTGCGGGTTCACAACGCTGGAGTACAAAGCAGAGCCAAGGGTCTACCCAACTCCGTGAGGACCTCTGTCAAGTCCAGGAGGCTCTCCAGCCTGAAACATCTTACGCAGACAAGAGCCTGCAGAGAAGAAAGAAGAAAGCCTCGCGAATGGACTAGCCCTGGTAGCTACACAGTCGGGACGGCCGCTTGCATCCTTCTGTCTAGACTGCTTTTCATCTTGCCGCAGAGGACTTCCAGTTCCTTCCAGGCGTTGGGGGGTTGAGGCAGATGCCTTCGCGGTTGTGAGGATTCACCTTTCGGAGGTGATCGTGATCAGCAGCGCAGGATCAAAGTTAGAGCCTTCAGAGGACCTCCTGGACATGTGCTGCGTCCATGAGGCCGATGCTTTCGCCGGTGTCCAGCGCGTCGCCTCGTCTGAAAGCTTCGCTTTACTCTGTGTGCCTCGGAAGACCTTGAGTACCCCATTGTTACTTTGAGCCAACAGATATTGTTCACTGCCACGACGCCTTGTTTATAATCGAGTGGCTGAAGTAGGGCACGGACGCCGTGGCTGCTTCTCGGAAAGCCGTCGAGCACCTCCTTCACGGCTTGGCATGAAGTTTGCCCGCCGACCATTTGGCGAGCGAGGCCGACGGGCCGCCGCCAGGAAGAGAAGGAGTCCATTTAATTACGGCTATTTGTTATCTGAAAAGCATGCAATTACGCACACTTATAAAAAGAGGCAAAAGAAAAAACACAACTAAATAAGTAATCTATAGAAAACACATTGCAAGGCCAACGGGGAGTGAAAGGAAGCCACAAAGGAGGAGACGGGCACCTGTGTCAGAGGCGTGAAAAGGACGCTTTGTGCTCCCGCTTCTCCTCTTTAGCGTGTAAAGTTGTTGGGGATGCGTCCATTCTCTCGAGCTGTCGCTGCGCCTATTCAGCGAGCCTGAAAAATGAAGCGGGGCATTTTCTATCGTGGCTCTGCGCACGGCTCTGTATGGCAGCCGTACAATGACGACTCAAAAACGTCCTTGGGGGGAGGAAAAAACTCTGCTTTATTGTGTTCTACACCCTCACCTCCTCCTGCCCCCTAAATAAAGTGATCTTAAAGATATTTTCAAAAGAGGTTTCAAGGATGACTCGATTATTTCCTGATATTACCTTAATGTGGTCAGCGGCTCTCCACCAACACCTTGGCACCTTTACCGGTGTAATTGTCCTTGTTCTTCTCCTCTGGCACGTCTATTTTACGGAGGGCACCGTGCCACCTGTGTCTAGATGCCCTCCACCCTTCCCCACTTTGGCTCCCTATCCGTGTCTCAGCGGGGGGAAATGATGAGGGGGGGGGGGGGCACGTGCGTATCCACAGCACTCTGTGCATTTGGGCCACCCCATATCGGCAGATGTAACCAGATGGCCTGGGAATGCGCAGACCAATTTCTTCAGCTGCTCAGGAGGGTAAAATAAAAAAAATTAAATAACACAAACCTGCTTCCCTTTTTTTAACCACCTTATTTCCCCAAACAACACCGTTCTTCCGCAGAAAAGGAGTGGTCTGCTTGATCACATGTGTTCTGAGCACAAGGTCACACAACTGTGTGTAGCACAAACAGAGCGTTCTGGTGCCGTACATGGCTGAAACTCACTTTACATGCCTCCTTTCAGTCCATCTGTCAAGACTCTTCTCTCTGCACCTCTAAGCTTTGCAAAGTGAGAGGACCAGGGTGCAGGAATATTGCCCTAATATGGTGTCTGTCTTTCCCTTTGTTTGACAAAGACAGAGGAGGTTGATTTTTGCGAAAATAGCCTCCCTCGGAGAGGTCTGCCCCCCCTCCAACCTGCACAGCAAACCCCCGACTGGACTCCATGAAGCACAAGTCAGTGTGTGGCCACCTGGATGAGCACCATGTGTTCTGCGCTTCATGCCCAAAGGCTGAGAGGGTTCCCACACGGTTTGAACCGCCAACAGCACAAATGCAGTTTTACATGCAATTCATCTAAGCTGCACTGAAACACAGGCAGATGAAAGAGTCTATCTACGTGCAACTGCATAGAAACTTTCACTGTTGCTTTGGATTTTCCTTACTGGTAGATAATTTCATACACAGTGATTCTGAAACAGTAAAAAAAAAAAACGTTTTTTTTTTTTTAATGAGGTAAACACGGGAACACAGCTGGCTCATTCTATGTGGGGTTTTCATGTTCTTTGTTTGTGTGGGTTTCCTCTGGGTGCTCAGTTTCCAAACACAGCCCAAAGACTTGTTTCAGATGAACTGGTGTCTAAATTGCATTTCTGTGCCTACGTTTGACCCAGTGTATGTAATAGCAATGTGATGGACCCTGCACCACACCCTATGCTTCCTGCATAGATTCTGGACCGCTGTAACCCTGCACTGAAGAAGCATTTATTGATAATAGATGGATGGACGTATTTAATATTATTGACAGAAACGTCTGGGAGAGCTGGGGAGGACTATTGCTGCCCATTAGCTTTGTCACATCACCTAACAGCACTACGAACCTGTTAGGACTGTTTGCCACCCACTGCGTATTTTTCTACAGTTTTTTAAAATCCTGTTTCACTCACTCAACATCTGCCTCCAACAACAGCTAAAGAGAAGAAGGCAAAAGGCCACGAGGTCTCCCAAGGGAGAGTTCTCTAAAGGCAGTGGCCAAGCTGGCAACAGACACCAGTTCCATACATCAGCTTTACTTCCACGTATAATTATGCGAGCAATGCAGCCATCAATGCAGCTTGAGAGCATAAATATACTGTTAAGATCAATTTGTGTCACGGCTAGTGATGACACGTTCAACGGAAGTAGTGATCCTGACTAGACAGCTATGATTATAACTGAGAAGGTTATTCTTTGACTGTCAGGAATTGTGACAATGCAAAAAAAGTCTTCTTTCTTAAATGTTGATTTGGAAATCCACACTGCGTGTAGAAGCCCTTCTTTAAACCGACCTCCTACTGCTAACAAGCCTCAAAACCGTCGGAGTAACTGATCTTTCTCTGGAAAACAGCGGAGACCTTCTGACACCCTGTACCCTGGTAGATAGGCCGGCATTGCCAGTGGGACAGCAAACACAGACCTTTGCGGGTTGCGGCGGTGGCAGTGGGGGGTCTGATTCGATGCAGCCACAGCGGGGGCACTATCGGGGCCTCCGCCTCGGTGTGGGCCGCCGCGATAAGGCAAGCCTTCGCCACGACGTGGGCTTTGGAAGCAGGTGCACCTTGTGATGCAGATGAGGTGAAGTCATCAGCGAGCACCCCTTCGCTAAATCCCTCTTTAGGAAGTGGCTTCTGCTGGGGGCGGATTAAAACGCGACTCGGCATCTGAAATGAAGTTGGGATCCTTCGAAGGCAAACTTAATCCATATACAACTGTGGCGTTTCCTGACTGGAAATGGTGTTTTCCACGCCACCAGTAGATAGCCGAGCTCCCGGGACAATGGCAGTCAATCAAAACAGGCCTGATAAATACGCTGTGTGCGGCGAGGTCCGTTTAAACTGTAACCACACGTCTCGTCTGTGGCACAAAAACGCATGTGTACAAATGTTGTATTGCTGGAAGGTGCCTCGGTCTGCCAGACCTACATTTTTACAATTAGGCTTGAGCTCCTACAGCCCTTCACAGCCACACAACATTCCTCCTCCTGCTGTGCTGCTGGTTCAACTACATTTGCCTTCTGAAAGTATTATTCACTTATGTGTTTAAGGTATTTGTCAGGCTACTACCAACTGATCAAACAAAAGCCCGAGTTAAATTTCATTTCAGTAAAACAGCCTGTGCACTTTTTATTCTTCTTCTCCTCAGAGTATAATAGCGAGGGCAAAGCAATTTACATAATTAGATTGTCACAGACTGTCTGTCCAGACAGGTCTCCTGGAAATTCACCTTTGTTTTCCTCAGTCCAGTGATCTGGTATGTTTTCATTATTTACTTATTAATTAATTTAGCTGACTCTTTTTTTCCCCAAAAGCAGCTTAAATTTCCTGTATTTACCCATTCGTTCAGCGGTGTAATTCTTACTGTATCAATCCGGTACGGACTTTGATCAATGTACTGCACAGGGAGGTGGGAGTCGAAGTTGTGTCCTGTTAAGTGCAAGGGGCTCTAACCACCACACCACCTGCCTGCCTTCTTTTTGAATAGTTCAGTTATTATTATCTTCATTTCTTACTTAGCTGATGACTCTGCCTTTGTGTGGCTTAGACACATTGCACTGCATTACTTAAGGTTATCTACCCATTCACACCACAGAGCCGTTTAACTCTCATACTCTCCTGCCAATTTAGTCACCATTTCACCCGAAACACATCTTTGGACCGTGAGAGGAAACCTATGCAAAAAATGGGCAGAACATGTAAACTTCGCACAGACTGTGCCGGGTTCAAACACACAAACTATGAAGTACCAGTGCTGCATGCTGCACCACCGTGCATCGTGAACAGTACAGAACAGACACTTCACCACAGGGCGAGCGGTTTCATTCCCTACAAAGGAGCAGACACATCGAGTGGAAGAACAGCCCAAACACCGCCAGGGAGCTGCACCAGTGTGAAGAGTACTGTATTGAATATTCATTCATTCAATGTTAAGTGCATTAACAGGGTATTAGTTCATTATGCATCCTGATAGTGGTATACAGAGTGTTTCCTTCTACAGACACAACAGGTTATTTTACTATGAGTCACACATTAATCCTACATTCAAAAAAGCTCCCGAGAAAGTTATAAACAAACCGTCGCACAGTCCTTTATGCATGTGTATTTCTGACACTTCTCCTTTTTTGAACCGAAACACAGACTGATTTCTTCTTTCCAGGCCTAGTACATTTATCTGCTGAAAGCGGTTTTATGAAGCGGGGGGCCGGGCGACCATTATGGGTCGCATTGTGATCTCAGGCAGCAAGGGCGTATTCAGGTGTCAATCTCACAGCGCGTTCAAAAAGCACCAACCGACTGTCGCTGCTCCCCGACTCGGTGCTGCGTTCCCCCCAAAACCCCAGAAAAAGGAAGCAATCAACAAGCCATTATTGCAGTTGCAAAGCAAAAAAAAAAAAAAAAAAAAAAAAAAATGGGGCATAATAACTCCCCTCGCTTGGGCTGGCAGCCGGGACGGTACGGTGAAGGGCCTTTGATTTCCGTAAGAAATTATCATGAGGGAGAAAAGCCACTTCGGCTCTGACAAAGACACCCCCATCCTGTAATCTGGAGGAGAGTCGGTCCCACCGAGTAAAATGATGGGCACAAACAAAACAGCGGCCCAACAACCGTGGCACAATAGTGTGTCTGCTTTCAGCATCTACGCCAAACAGTCAGACGCCGATGAAGAGATATCGGTGAAGAAAAAAAAACAATGAGGCTTCACACTTTGGTGAACTGAAAAGTCACCATGGTTTCAGTGTGTGTGAGATTATAGGAGCACAAAGACATCGGTTTTGCTGGCAGTGACAGTTTAAACCATGTTGGCCACTTTCTAGCGAA
This sequence comes from Arapaima gigas, assembly GCA_900497675.1. Taxonomy (NCBI): domain Eukaryota; kingdom Metazoa; phylum Chordata; class Actinopteri; order Osteoglossiformes; family Osteoglossidae; genus Arapaima; species Arapaima gigas. The sequence goes on from UFQX01000028.1 coordinate 402,585, forward strand.
GCACTGTGTTTCAGTCCGTTTTCTCACAATCTTCCCAGCAGTGGGGTAGAGGACCCCAGCTGCGGTGTACGGTTGAGCCCACATCTCCAAGTGCTGCAATGTGATGCGGGAATTTCAGTGGCCCGTGTGTAACGGAGGATGGACGGCCGCTGCCTCGTGCTTCTGATCACACCCTGAAGCTGAAAAACGCAAAAGGGGAAAAGAAGCATCCAGCCAGATCAACTGGATCTAAAAAATGGAACAGCAGGTTTAAGAACCTGGAGTTAAACACCGGTATGACCGTGTCTGAGAAACTGTTTGAGCACATTATTGGACAAATACATAAAACACAGAAAACTATGGACTGAGAAAATAAATAGGACCAGGATGATTCGGCCTCACCCAGGGCCCCACTTTTACTTCCTCTTACAGCGAACACTGCATTTAGATAAGCGGATCTTAGTCTGAAGAGTGAGAATCCTTTGGGTGTCTGTGGTTTCCCTTCAAGGGGGCCTACATTCAAACTAAATAAAAAATAAAACACATTATTACGCTGCCTGTATGTCTGACATAATTCTATGCAAAGGTCATCACGTTTCTGTGTAATAACTGACTGTGATATTCACATTTATTTGTGACATTTTTCTAGGAGACTCCTCAGCTGTCACCGACTTCTGAGTGGTCTGTAGCCTCAGAAAGGTTAAGAAAATCTGTGATAGACAGTGCCAGTGGACTTATCTGGACAGCGTGGTACGACAAAACCAGGCTGGTTTAATGTAGCTCAGTGCCTGCAGTCATTTCTGATAATCAGATTCCGTTGTGTAACGCGCGTCTGAGCACACAGACGCATACAGAACTGTAGCGGTACGCAGGCCAGCGTAGGCGGCTGGGTTTTTAATCCTATAATTCAAGGCATCCGTAAACAGTGGCGCGTCTTTCTCCACCATCACACCCCCTCAGCACACAGTGTAGTTTCTGTGCAGTTCTATCGCATCCAAAGACGTTGCGTGTTGCGGCGGGAAAGCACCCAGAATGCCCGTCGTCTGCCTTCCGTTTGCAGCGCAGGACGGTTCTGAAGACGGCTGAAAGGCAGCTGGTGGCTGATGACATGCAAGGAAAAGCCACAGCCAAGGCACTCGGGGAGCAGGAGAAGCACGGCAGCGGTCTGCCAAAGGAGAGGATCATTTCCTGACATTACGTGTCAATCAATGCGGTGCCATTAGACCCGCGGCTGTTTAATAGTGGCCATTATGCTGGTTGTGGCACGTGAAAGATGAACGGTGGCTTCCCCGCATTGCGCCTTTCAGAGCCACATAATGTCGCCTGGTTTGAGGTATGAGTTCAAGAGCACCGAGGTTGCCACGCTCCACCACAGCAGCATGTTAAACAGCACGGTTGCCCTTCTTCCTCACAAAGTGCCAAAATTGCCCCATTTTAACTATGATGGGCCCAAATGAGAAACTTCACATTTGAATTTCCTGTCTCATCTGTTTTGGGAATCTCCAACACTGTGCTGGTGCTGCATACTTCCGCAGGTCCCACCGAACCTCCTCTAATTACATCACTAGGAATGTAAGAACACAACTGGTATTCAGTAATTCATCACCCAAATGTTAATTGATTTAAAATGGTACTCTAGTGTACTATTAAAGTCAATATATTTATGTAAGTTTCCAGCGCCAAGAAAACGGGTTCAATTGAGTGAGCCAACAGTAGCACTTTACACTGCTTGGATTTCCATGTAGCAATTTTGAAAATTACTCCAATAATTGCACAACTGCATGATTTAGTGTGTAACTTATAGCTTTACAAATACAGGCAACACCTTTACCACACAGTGGTTGGCATGGTGGTTAAGGAGCTGGGTTTGAGTCCCCATCCCTCAGTACCATTGAGTGAGGCAGATACCCTGAATGGACAAAGTAAAAATTGCCCAACTTTATAAATGGTTCAATCACTATAAGAGGCTTAACGTACAAACATTACATTTTAAGTTGCTTTGGAGGAAAAGGTCTGCTAAATGAACTGATAATAATATAATAAAACTGGTAGATTTTTCAGCAACTACATTCTGAACAGGCCTGTCCTTTATATAAAAAGAATTAAGTAAAAAAGGTCACGTATGGTGTCACAGGGCTCACGGCTCCTTTCAAACCTAATTTTATTTCCAATTGCGAGGAACCCAATAGTGCAACGTTAATTGGTGTCCGTTCTTTCTGCCGACTGTCCAGGCACTGAAATGACGGCAAACGGAGACATAACATGCCCGGTCACTGAGGAGTAATTTCTTCCCAGCCTTCCTGTCTGTAGCCACCGGCCAGCCGAATCAGCGCTCATACACCACACAAATGGAGCCAAATTACATGACCCCCGGAGCCCGGAAGACATGACCTCAGAACGGCGGTAATTTATTTACTCTTAATCAGCGAGAAGAAATGAGAGCAATACTAACACTGGTGCTACAGCTCCACTCGCAGGGGTGTGCACAGGGTGGGGGCAAAGGGGCCTGGACACGGAAATGACGTGGACGCACCGAGACGAGGCGGTTCCCGGGACTTCGCGGACAAGCTCGGTGATGCGGCGATGGAGCACATGACATTTGCAACGAAATGTCAGATGGGGCCTTTTGTCCCGCAGATTACAGAGCCGCCCCCCCAGACTGAGACGAGGTCACATAGGAGCGCGTGCAATTACAGCCACTTACAGCGGGGGCCGCCGCTGGCCAGGAGGGGGGCAGGGCACCACGGCACGTTCCCTCATGATGGAATTCATTCCCATTTATTTTACCTTTTTGTACATTTGCAGGACGGTCGGACACTTCTCTATTTTTACACATTCATTTTGCTGACTCCACTGCAAAGCAACTTATAGTCTAATACTTGCATATCAAACAGCTTACAATAATTTGCACATTTATATAGCTGCGTCATTTTTACTGTATAAAGCAACTCCAATCACTATGCCCCTCTGCCTACAACATAAATAAAAGTAAATAAAACACTATATATTTACGTGTTTGTGCATATATGTAACTTCAACCACCATATTTTACTCGCAATAACAAATTAATATAAATTTGGTCATTTTGAAAGTCATCAATTAGTTCTGTAACAAAAAACTTATTCTCAAACCAGCCAAAAAAAACAAAACTCTTTCAAGTATCACCTTTCAGCCTCACTGCAACGGGCAGTCTGGTAAAATCAGCCTTTATGACAGGAGAAAAATATGATCATCCATCTAAGGAAAAATTGAAACAGTAAAATCGAAAAGCAAAATCTGAAGGACCATTGACTTTACAAGCCCTGAGAAGCTTTGCTGACAGGTGGGTTGACGGCCAGAGAGGCCAGTGAATCCCGAGCCGCGGCGGCGCCTTCAGCTGGGACCGGGTAATAAAGCTGGACCTGCAGTCGCGAGGAAACGCAGGTCTATGGCTGTTTGACTCCTGCCTTGCTTTCCCTGCACGTCTGCGTGATTAAAGTGGCACTCACTTGCTCGCTCGCTCGCTCGTTCTACGGATGTGCCTTCCTCGTCGCGCCCTTTACACAAGACCCCCTTGACTACGCTCTTCCTCACCTTGGTGCCTTTCTGTCGCTGCAGAGAGGAACCATTTCCCCTTGAGGCTAATACTGCTTTACCAAAGTGCTTAGCGAAGTGGCATTGTTATTAAACAAAAATCCGTTGCTGGCAACGTGAGGAAATAACAAAGGACGCTGCCGACGTTCAAGGCCTATTCAAGCAAAACTTGCTTTTTATTGGTGACACGTTTATAATGCGAAAAAGAAGGGAAACGTCCAAAAATGTGGTATTTGCTGGGAGTGGTGCTTCTTGGCCAGCAAACACACTATCAATCACCTTGCGGTAATTATAACAACGGCAACTGCGGCGACGGTAATGAATGCCACACACTGGACGCCGAGCTGCATGTATGACAATGATAATTAGCCCTGCGCAAAAGGGCCTGAAAAATCGAGCCCGGATCCGTGTTCGTAATGTGATAATTGGCGTGAGAAGGTAGGGAATACATTTAGAAGGACAGCATTTAAAGAGCACTTTATTTTCCCTCCCTGCATCTGAGCGCAGAGGACTTTAATGAAAAAGATGTTTGAGGCAAACGAGCCCCCCACTCCCCCTCAACCCGACGTTAACAGTCGTCTTAACCGAAACACTGATGGTTACATCCTAAGTTGAGTGCTTTAACCGGAGCTCCGAAATCACTGCTAAAGATAAATATCAAGAAAAAATATATATATTATATATATATATATATCCCTGCACAACATTACTGACATAACAGCAAACGTCTATTCTGCTTTTCAGGTTGTGAAGGAGGTTTTTTTTTTTAAATATTACCTATAATATTGGAATCTGATTGGAGGTGGTGCTACTAGACTAACCTTCACTCACCACGGCAACAGAGGAGCACACGCCCCCCCCGGGGGGATACATGTGGCTTCTAATTGGTTTGCTTTCCCCACCCACCCTCCTCATTTTCATTTACATCCCGAGTGCTAATGTATTCAGAGAATATCACACCCTGGCCTAACCTGTGTCTTACTTGGTAATGAACAGTCTGCTTATTGTGTTGGCGTCTCTAATAGGCAAAAGGGGAGCTGTCTCTCACATCACCCCCTCCATCCTCAGAAGTTCCCCGCTACCTATTTCTTTTCCCCTTAAGATACACCTGTTTCAAATGCAGATGTTTGCTGTGGTGCAGGACTCAAAGCTGAGAGATTACTTGTACACAAAAACAGCTGCTGTAATGAACACATGGTCCAAGGAGGAGCCGAATGGACCCCTGCGGATTTGTGTATGTCCCCAGTACTGGATTGTACACTCAGAAGTAGGTTTCCCTCGCTCATCCATTATCAATAACCACTTGTTCGCAGGACGGTTGTGGCGGTTCCGTGTCTATCCTGGAAATACAGCAGCAGGATTCACCCTAGACTGGACCCGCAGGGAGAGAAACACAAGGGTCTCTGAGATTCATGGACGAGTGTTGGCTTCCTCACAGACCTGGAAAGTACTTTTTCCACAGGCTAAGAGCGCCGTGCTGAGCGAACTCATGATGACCCCACTAGAGCGTAGCGTGCAGAAGTAAGGCGATCACCAGTACCATGCTGTGCCAGGTTCACATGGTTGAGGAAACTTTCCAGCAGAGCCTCAGAAGAGCCCGGGCAAACCGTAACGGGCACGGCCGTGAACCGTGGTGCATCCTGGGACTTCAAAGACAGATTATCAGAGTCACTGAATGTGTTTTCCTGCTGCTGGCCCCCATCCCCCATCTGAGGCGAAGCTGCCTGAGTGGTCATCAATTTGCCCAGGTTCCTGCGAGATGAATAAGGCACATTCGGGCTGTGTCCTTAGGAAGAGAACCATACACCCTGAGTCCTGTATCAGTGCTGTGCTGAACTGATTTTGGCGTTTACGATGTTTGGAAATATGTTCAAGCAATGTACTTCATAAACCTCTGAAGTGCACCTCATAATCGATATCCACACTTGAATGGACTTTAAAATTCCACTGCGGCCATCCGGCTCTAGACCAAGCGAATGCAGCTGGGAGCATGCAGTATTAACAGAGTGTATAACCTAAAGTAAGACATTACATTATAAAGTGTCACCGCTATTGCCACCTCTGAGCTCTTGTGACTTAGATACGCTCATACACATCACCATAAGTGTATGCATTGTTTATGTACTATTTATTTCTCGCATTTTCTTCAAGCGGTATTGCTTCATTAACTGTATGTTGGTGTGCCATGTAAAATGTATGCAAACAGCGATCCGTAATACTAAATTCCTCATATGTGCAAAGGTATTTGGCCATTAATGCTAATGTTAAAGTCATATCGTTTTTAAGCCTGTTGTTCTGAACTGGTTCCTGCAGACTCAGGAACGTCACTTCACTTCAAATACAGTTACTTGAAAAAGCGTTTACACCAGTTACAGCTCCTGTTCAGCAGCCAGTGCTACATTTCCAAAGGAAAACAAATCATTTCCAACATCCATTTATGCGGAGCTTGGAAAGCTGTTATTGTGAGATGTCCAGATGAGGATCAGTAGCTATGTCTTAGATAGTAGAGTTGAGGAAAGGAGGTAGAAGATGAAGATGCCTTTAAGAACTCTGTAGAAACAGTCCACCACCACTGACAGACACACAGACAGACAGGTGGACAGAGGGAGATAGACAGAGTGCCATTTATGGACCAATAATATGCCACAGAGCAGCCATGCATCCACAATGAGGCAGACACACGCATGCACTGATGATGAAAAACTCAGTCACACACACACACACACACACACACACACACACACACAACCGCAATCTAGGTGATGTTGTTCTGTGAGCGCCCCAGAGCAGCCAGTCCGCTCCTGTGTACCGCGTCGCATTTCTGCCTTTTCAGCTGTCCAGGAAACACACACAGTGATGCAGACGCTGCTCTGCTCGGTGCTGCCTGCTCTCACAACTGCTGTTCCTTCTGCAGACGGACGATCTGCGCCGTGTGACACGCGAGAAACTCATATATTTGCATTAATTCCAATGACTGACGTTCAGGACAAACGGAGGCAGGAAAGCGATCACTGAACGTCTGCTGCTTCCAGAGCTAATTCTCTGCCGCTCAATGGTGACAATGAGCAGAATTCCAACACTAAAGCAAATGGAAAACATTACTGGTGAGCCACAAGGTTATCTTTACACAGGACACAAATAAACCTGCTAATTGTCAAGTGATTAGATATGCTGTGGGCTGATATGACTTTAACAAGTGAGGGGAAGAAGAACCATGATGAACAAGAAGTCACTCTAGTCCAGAAAAAAAAAACTACTCCAGCTTTTCAATATGAAAATGTCTATAGTATTTCATATCAGGACTGACACCTATCAAGAAAACAGAGTGGTCCTGTAGGACAGCAGCTGAGGAGGTCCTAGGATTTACTAAATTCCACAGAACTGTAGGTAAAGGTGAAAATCCTGTAAAACTTTCAGACGAGGTCTACCCTGGACATCTTGGTAAATAACATTCTGATACGTGAGAAAAGTTCCCGAGTAGCTGACAGGCAGTGCCAGTTCCATGTAACCAACAGAGGAAGGTCAACAAACCCCAAACTTGTCCAGCAGCCAACGTATCTGTAGCAGGCACCTCAACAGACCCTAAAACTCAGCAAAGTTCATCAGTGCTCCTCCTTTCTCATTGAAATTTAGTTAAATTTCTCTCATACCACATACCATTAACATACGTTAACGAAAACGACTGAGCAGAAAGCTCTTTGTAGAGGAGTGCTTGGGTCCTGCATCACTAGTAATGATGACACAGATAGGAGCAGAGTCTTCAGCTGTAAATGTATGTAAATGTGTGCGCTTCTCCATGAGAGTGCATTCCAAGTGCATCTCGAGGCGCTTCTCCACAGTCAGTGGCTAACTGGTCTGACGCCCCCCAGACGATGTACGACCTTCATCGAAGAAAGGCAATGAGGTGGCGCCTCGCGGGTGGTTAGCAGGTTCATGATTACAGCTTCTTTACTGTTCACCAGTGGGACATCACCTGCGTTGCGCGAGTGCATGCTGTCTTGATCTCAAAGGATGCAGGCTTGAATCCCTTTCTTGTTGCAGAGGGTTATAGCATTAGAAGCGGCTTTGGATACAAGCATCAGCTGAACCAATAAATAAATAATAAAGCTTTGCTAGCGCCTCCTACGGGTCGGTTTTTGGCATGGCTCTTTAGACACATCAGTTCAAAAACTGTGTGTCAGAGTTCTGACTGTCACTCAGGAGTCTTTCCTCCCATTTTCCTGTATCACTCTCTGTTGGTCAGTGGACAATTTTATCCAAAATGCCCCAAAAATCTGGATCAGCTGGATATTTCATTGGAACAATTTTATGTGGCAGCAAGACCCCTGCTGGGACAAGAGCAGCGACCATGAGGTTAGGAGCTCTCAACCCCAAACGACTACACCGCCTGCTGCTCAGCAGAGCGCCACGCATGTCGAGGACGAGACCCGTGGCAGGAAGGCGGGGAGGCGACCGCCTCGCCTCAACAAGCCATTGTGAGGATTGCTCAATGGTCTTCCCATTTGATTGATGGGCCTTGTTCTACACCATCTGGCCACGGATGGACCACATTAATCACACGCCGCACCCCGAGCGAAGCTCAGCCTCCGCTGCTTAATATGCATCAGTGTACAATATCATCTCCCCTTGACAACAGCAACAACCCTGTCCACAAACTCACACACACTCTCAGTATTCCTTATTCCTCACACCTCAGCATCAGGAGGGCTCTACTTACACTTTTTGTCAGATGGCACTGTAATGCAAAGAGCTTAAACGTAAAGCCATCGTTTAAGAGGGCAGCAGATGGCGTAGTGGTTAGTGCTGCCACCCTGCAATTGAAGGACCAGGGTTTGAATCACACCACCTGCTGGAGTACCCTAGATCAAAGTGCTTACCCTCGATTGATACATTAAAGAGTAATTACCCAGCTGTATAAATAGGTAAATCACCATAGGTACATTTATATACAGACCTAAAATTGTAACTCACTTGGGAGAAAAGGTGTCAGCTAAATGAACGAATCAAAAAAAACATGCTTTCCGTGTCAATGCCTTTCCAACGATGGTGCTTTTTAAGTGAGATCCAAACAATGAGGCCAGCGTGGTCCAGAGCAATCAATGGAGAGCGCTTTACCCGACAAAATCTCTTTCTTTATTAGGAAACACAACTGCCACCCAACAACAGTGAAAACTGGGAGGGAGAGGGGGCAAAAAGCATCAAAATTTAAAATGAGGAGAGAAAGGCCCCTCGCTTCCTAGAACGCTTGTAATTACTCGCCTGTGTGTCGTGGGGGAGTGTAATTACTTCATTCACGCGCAGGACATTAGCATAGCTGAGAGAGCCATTTATTTGTGGCTGCGGCTGTCGTGTGTGTCTCCCTGTGAACACAAGCTATTTCTGCTACACATGGCCCAGGACCTTGCTCTGCCTGTAATGGGGCAACCCCCCCTGCAGGACTGCCACCCCCTGTTCCTTTCATATATTTACACGGGGTGTTCAGCCATCCTGTACTGAGGGTTTAGCATCAAAGTGCGGGGGGGGGCTGCACTAAAAATGAAAGTAAATCTCTTATTGTCATCAGTTTGTTTTTCTGCACAAATACACCTGCACACGGCCTGTCGCTTTTTTGAAATTGGCGGCTGGAATCTGTACAGTCCAAAGGCCTGACTAACCGTATAAGGAGAAAAACATTCAAAGAGACATGAAGGAGCACCAGACAGCTGGACTAAGCCTTCGAGGAGCCATATTCAGCAGCAAAATAAAACAAACAAGCCAAAAAATGGAAACTAGTGCACATAAATGGAGACGTAATAAAAGATTCATAAAAACAACTATGAGGATTATCATCCTTTAAACTTAAGAAGATCAGACAGTTACTGTGTGTTGTCACAGGGAGGAACCAGAACGGGTATTAAAAAGCATTAAAGTCCTCACAAGCCACATATTAAGTGTGTTTGCTTTTGCAATTTGAAGGTGAACACACACTTGGCTGCGTGTGAAATGGGTTGCCTGCAGGCCTGTACTTGCAGCTCCAGGGCTATCCTCCCAGTTGGTGCCTCCAGATTCCATGCAGGAGGCAGAGCATCAGAGAGAAAAGGCCTCCAGCAGACAGAGCAGCAGGCTTAGTATCACACTTGGTTAGTTAGTTACTCGCTCATTAAGCCGACACTCATCTCTAATGCAACTTATAATGTCCAGTCTGTACAGTAAGCTCCTTACAATCATTTATCTACATTTTCAGGAGGCTACTTTTTACTGGAGCATTTCCGGTCCAGTGCCTAGATCAGGACTACCACAGCAGCGGTGGGATTCAAATCCAGGTCTCTCCCCACCTGCTGCCCTTTGTGAAATCATTCAAAGGCTGGATGCTCTGCATGAGGGGTGTCCAGCCCTTTTTGGCTAAGGGCCACAACCATTATTGTGATCAGGTAAGAGAGCTGCACAAGTAAAAATCACAGTGACTACACGTACCAAATGTCTAAGCTGGAAAGCCATTATTTTATTATATTTTGCTTAGGTGTATGTTCAAGTGTATGCCTGACTAAAACTGTATTATTGTGTAATTCTGTAAAAATGGTAGCGTTTATGACAGACGGAGTCAGTGCTTGAAGGGGAAAAAACAAGTGTCAGCACCCCCCCTTATTAGTATGTCGACTGCATTTTAGTAGGTACCACGAAACTGTTAAATTCTGAATCTAAGAAGTGGCAGTACCTAAGGAAAAGTCCCAGTCCTCCAAAGTGCAAAACAGAAGTGTTGCTACAGAGTACTGGCACACGTCAGGCAATGGGTATAGTATATATAAATAATTCAGAAATGTTCTCGTCGGCCGCATTGCGTGAAACATCAGGCCAAACGCTGGACAGTCGTGCTCTGCATTGAGGTGTGCAACAGACACCTGTGACAGAGGGGAGGAATGAAAAGGAAAAGCTCATGTAATGAAACGTGACACTCAAGCAGTTATTCCTGCCACAAACCTCAGCGATCACTTGCTGCTGGTCCCAGTGTAGGGTGGGAACCAAACCAAAGCGGTTCAGTCGGCCGGTGTTACTCTTCAGCAGATGGTCTGGTGGTGAACACTTTTTTGTGTACTTTATTTTTTGTTAAATGTGGGCAGTTGCTGTGCTCCCTCTGCTTTTCCGCTCCTTCCAACAGCAGTGTAAATATTTGATCATGGTCCGCTGGCTACGGCCACCCTGCCGGTCCATTCTCTGCCACGATGGCTGCAGATGATCTGCTTGGTAAGAAGACGTGTCTCTCGCCATGAATTGCTAAGAAACTAGCCAGGCACCCCTGCTGCCGCACATCTCGCAGCCAAACTAAAGGCCCTCTTTGTGTGGCCAGCTGGGGCTCCTTGCCGGCCCATCTGCAAAGGGGTAATACATACAGACAAGCAGCAAGGTGTGGAGCGGTGGGGGGTCGTTGGGGATGGGTGTCAGGACAGAGTGCCAACCCCCCACTTCCCCTACCCCAGAGACTATGAATGGTAGCCCCCAGATCCTGGCAATGTGTGCCAGGCCTTGGCTCGCACCCTCACGGGTGGATCACACTTAGGCCGCTTGCTCTCCTCTTGTGCCGCAAACCGAGGATCAGGTCAACAAGGGCATCTTTTAACAGTTCCCCACTGAATGACAGAAGATTCGGGGTTGAACCTTCACCAGCAAAGCAAATTCTGCCAGCTGGCAGTGCTGCTGGGACAGTGAGCCACTATGGGCAACGTGAGACAGGCTGCCTTGCTGGGCACATGAACATCCCCCCTGAGTGAAGAGCCTCTTCCAGGGCAGACAATGGCAGATATGAAAGTAAAGGGAGCTGCACATGAACCCAAGCAGAAAGTGCAGGAAGAGCCCAACATCAAGCTGCACCAGGGGTCCGCGTAATGACGTTGCGAATGTGGACACATGTTCATGGAAGATCAATACCGTACAGGCCTCAGATGAGCTTCAACGCTGCCTGGTTGCTTCCTGTTAATGGTCTGGCCCGACGTGACCCAATTCAAACGGACAAGTTGGCGATGAAAACCCGCACGGCTACTGAGAAAAACGTGTTAAAAAGAAATGTAGTGGTGCTGCTGGTGAAAAATCTGAGGATGCACATAAAAAAAATCTTGTGCTTTTAAATATCTTGAGATGGTAAACAAGGAAGAGTTCAGTTCAGGTAGCAAAAAGAGAAACAAACACTGACGTATGATCAAAAACAAACAAATGTGGAGGAAAAACACTGCAATATCTGCATTTTGCAGCACCTTTACAGTCCAAAGACTAGATGGTACATAGACAAGAGCCCGAGGGATGAATTGCACAAGCGCTTCTTACTCTCAGCCCTGTGCTATAAAGGAGATTTACAGCAGAAACGCGTCTGCTGTTGTTCTTTAATTATTTCCTCAATGGCTTCTGATCTTTTCTGGGCGTCTAATTTTTAGTACTCAGATTAACAATAAACAGCAAAAGAGTAATAACAATTTGCCCGCTGCGTGTTTTTTGCACATGGCAGTGAGATGCAAGCAATGGAGCGTTTCTGGGCGAGCGGTCGACTCAGCTCTTATTTACGGCCACATTTCCTCAGGGCGCTCGTGTTACGAGCCTGGGACGCAATAATGGCCACGGACAACCAATGCTAGTTTATATAATTACAGCGGTAACGCCGGGCCCGGGGGACATGAGGGGAAGAAAGGGGGGCATTATCGAAATTATTCAGCTCTGTGTGCAATCTGGGTTTATTAGATGCAAATTTCAATGAGCTCTGCTTAACTTGCTGAGTATCAGCTTCCACAGAGCTTCTGAGAGATAGTCGTGCTTGTAGGAAAAACGAACCAAAGAGATCGCTGTCGAGCAACACATCCAACCACCTTTTTGTTGGCTGAAAAGGAAAAAAAATAGGCCTCTAATTCAAAACATTCTTTTTAAGGTGAAACGCAATTTTATTGATGCAGAATTCTGCGTTAAATCCTCAATCTATAAGCTGAATTTTTCACAGGGATTCATCTTGTCTTGTGGGGGACACATGAATAAGGAATATTATTAAATGATTCCCTATTATTTCTGCAACCAAGCCAGCAGTGCAAGATCTCCGCACTCTGCACAAAGTTACCTGGCAGGCACTAGAATTCATACTCTTCCCATGTGGCTTTCTGTTCTCACATCGGACGACACCGCTTCTTTCTTTAACATTAAACGTGTACTGGCTGTCTCAGCTTTATTCTTAAAACCTCACGATTGTGTGTGTGTGTGTGTGTGTGTGTGTCTCTCACACACACACTTCACTGGACCAGGCACACCAGTGTGTACTTACAGGGATTTTTTTGGGGGGAATTCTCGTACCCTGAGCTTCTGGGACAGGCTCTGGACCACCATGACCCTATACTGGACAAGTGGTTATTGATAACAGGAATTTGCCGTGTCAGTTGCGGGGACCCAGAGAATATTAATTAATAGTAAATAGTAGCTATTAATAAATTATGATCACTGTCTCTGCTTACTTGCAACAGTAAAAAATCAATGAGATTTCCAAAAAACATGGATTTGGACAAAAATGCTAATATTTAGCTGAAAATTATGACAGTAGTCAATCCTTATGATGATAGAGCAATAAGCAGTTGACCTTGTTTGTCGTGACTTTTCTGTCATGCAAAGATTCAAAGACATTTACTCATTTAGTTGTTAAACATACTGTCTATTAATACATGGTTTCAAAGAGTAGCCAGTATCCATATCTGAACTGTACTGTACTTTGCACCTGACCAAGCAGGACCCAGAAACAGGCCCCAAAGTCTGGAGCCCACAGCCACGTCAAGCTCAGTAATCGGCAGTGACTTTTACACAATGGACCCGAGCCCCCGTTCTTTTACCCTTCGTCAAGTTGCTTACCCTTGATAGCCAACTGCACAAATGAGTCATACATAATCATTATATAAATAAATAAGTGCACAAACCTGACAGCGTAAGTCACCTCAAAGAAAAACATCAGCTAAATTAATAAATAATAATAATTACAATTATTCTAATTCGCCCTTTCCCTGGGAAAGGTAGGCCCGCGAGGCGAGGATGGCTAAAAGCAATGCCGCAGCCTATTTGCATAATTGTTGCCAAGGCTGAATGTACCTCTTTCTTCCTGCTCATTCGGGGTTCAGGGCAGAATGTGTGGCCGGTGAATGCCTTCCACATTCAGATGTTTAACTTCATTAGCTTCTAGTTATTCACCTTAATTAACAACAAGGTGCATCTGCTAAAGGTTTACGAGACACATTAGCATACGAGCAACGTATGCCTTGTTTTATGCCTCCTCAGAAATGACAACACCAATTTAGTGTACATAATCTGTCCACGCACACATCACTGAGATTTATTTCCCTGAATGTCTAATGTATTATGCGTATGAATTGACGCGATTAGGATAGTTAATATTGGAAACCCCGCGTGTCAACCGGGAATCAGTTGTTGGGGAGTTGGGAAGGACGGTGCCGATTCGTTGAGACACGGCGGCCCAGTCGGCTGAGCACGTGACAACGTGCCCAGAAAGTGTGTGTTGGTTAATCTGCGTGAGCCGCTGAGCTTTGATCAGTCAGCTGAAAGGAAACATGGCTGCTGAGCCGAGTCCACACACACTGACACCGGCCAACGCCGAGTGCCACAAAGCATCCTTTTATGGACCCTCCCAGTCAACAGACGGCATTCTGGGAAGAGAGCTCCCTTAAGAAACAGAGCTGCTAATGCTCACTGATGCTGAAATTGCATTACATAGAATGAGCGGATTGTTCTGAAAGTGGTCAAAGATGTATTGTTTTATAGAAGATATTGCACTAAAACCAGAAAGAGAGTGCTTTCTGAAGGAAAAGGACAAGTGCAAAATTTTCTTTATTTGTGACTGTTCACACAAGATTCGAGGTCAGAGTGGGTCTTCATCTCCAAATGTTACCTTTGTGCCTCACCCCACAAAAACATAAAGTGAGTATAACAGTCACCACTTTGTAACTCAACTGGACCAGGGGTGGGCAATTCATTTTCCCAAGGGGCCACATGAGAAACTGGGACTGTTGCAGAGGGCAGAACCAATAGGCTGAACTTAATTCTGCTCAATATTAATTTTACCGTTTTGTAAAAAGTAGTAAATTATATGGTTTATATTAGCTGTTACTGGTAAGAATACATGTTACGATAAGGCTATGAAAATGTGGAGTAGGTCAAATATAGCAGTAAAAAATAGCAAAAATGCCAATCATTATATCACTGTTTCAATGTAAAAATACCAATTTCTGTTCAGGGTTCATTTCAGTCACTTTATCCCGCATCCGTTTCAAAAGTCCAACGTTTTTCCCCATCAAATTTCGACAACCATCCGTTTTAACACCTGCCAGTTTGTCCCATTTCAGTCCCAGTTTGTCCAAGCATGCGTTTACCTCGGTGAAACAAATCACTCCCTGTTGTCGTCCCTTTCATTGACCGCATTGCTGCCAGCACCTCCACAATCTTAAAGTCCTTCGTCATCCCGCGTACAAAGACAAGTAACTGGACTGTGTCGCGGACATCGCAGCTCTCATCCAAAGCCAAGGAGAAAAAGTCAAAACTGTCCGCTTTGTTTTGAAACTGAAGCTCCAGATTTCCCGCAATGTCCTCAATCCTTCTCGCTACGGTTCGTCTGGAGAGGGGCACGTTCTCAAATGCCTCTTTTTTCTCAGGGCATATTAGCACTGCAGAGTCCACGAAACACTCTTTCATAAACTCCCCATTAGAAAATGGCTTACTGTTTTTTGTAATTTTGTGGGATATCACATAACTGGTCTTGACTGCTCCATCCCTGGATGTGTGAAGCTTGGTAAAAAGTCCTTGTTGGTTTTGCAGCTTAGCTAGCAAAGCATCAGATGCCCGTGGCCGCTCTGCATTGGTCAAGTTCTCGTATTTCTCTGCGTGTTTAGTCACATAGTGGCGATTCAAACTGTAATCCTTAAACGCAGCGATCTGTACTCCACAAAATAAGCACACGGCTTTACCTTTGACTTAAGTAAATAAATACTTAGAAGTACATGTCTGTTAAAAACTCTACGTTCTGTATCAATCTTTCTTTTTTAACGTGAGCTGGTATTTTTGAGGGGTAACAGCTAACTCGGTATCTCTTGTAGACACCTGTCCTCCAACACATTACTGCTAAGGTGCGTAGGCGTACGTAAATTGAAAAAAAAAATAGCAGTTGCCTTCAAAATAAAAGCAATGCAGTTGTATTGCATGCATGGCGTACACTTATTTACATTTGATTTCTAACTTCCGACTGACCTCACACGGGCCGGACAGAGATAGCCAAAGGGCGGGATGTGGCCAGGGGGCCGTAAAATGCGCAGGTCTGAACTAGACCAAGTCTTGATCTGGCGCTCCTACTGCTGGAGCTGCCCGCTAACACAGAGAAAAAGGGAAAATGTCCTACCTTGTGGTCGTAGGGGTTGTATGAATGGAACAGCTGAGACAGTTCTTTTGTTCTTTGCTTTTTCTGTTAAAAAAGAAAGATTATCATGTTATCTTTCATTTAGTCTGAGACTTTTGTCCAAGGTAGCTTACAATCTTATGCTAATTTTTTACTCATGCACACAGTGGAGTAATTTTTACTGTATCAATTCAGTATCTTGATCAATGGTCCTGTGGCAGAAGCAAGGATTCAAACCTGGGATGTTCAAGTGCAAAAGGGGAGCTCTATCCACAATGCAGCTTGCTGCCTCCTTATTAAACATTTGTTCAAATGAGCATAGTGTCATTTTTTTATGGTAATTGTTAATGTAAAAAACATTTGCCACCAGTCAAACCACATAAGGTTGTACCGTATTATAGGCCCAATACAATGTAGGATCATTTATAAAGCAGTCAAAGAATAAATCCAATCCATTATTTTTATTTTGCTATTATTTTTAGATAAATGAAATCAGTTTTAATTTTTTTTTAACCGCAGTATTAATTTTCTCTTTTATCACTTTGAAGTTATTTGTATGTAGGTGTTTAACCACAGTTTCTGACTGGGGAGTGTATTGCTTTCTGTCAGTGGATGTAACTATAAATGTGTAAAAGTGTTAATGGTATAATCTGGCTCACTTATGACGTGGTGAAATATCTCAGACCAAAACATCCTCGTGAAATCATGCCAACAATTAAGTGGTTATCTTTTAACCTTCTCTTGATTCTTATTGCAGAGCAACTTTCAGTGCTCCCTTATGCTGTATGGAACACAAAGTAAAATATAAACCAAGTGTCTGAGGTAACAAGGGACAATTTTTATACGATCAGTCAGGAGAAGTTGGGATGTTAAAGAAGAATAAACTACAGACCAGACCGAGGAGAGGTTTTTCCTTCAAGAACCACAAACACATGCTTTTTCATACTGACATGTACAATTTTCTTTTAAACAAGTTCCCTTCCTAACACAGCTCATCCAAGCTGTGAACCCAGCATCCTCCTCCCCCAAATTCACTTGTCACAGACATGCGTGCAGCTGCAGCAGTGGTGTGAAAAGCCTGAAAGCACCACCTCATGTTCCCACTCAGCACCAAGATGGGCTTCGCTTTGTGTTGCTCCATGGAGGCAGGAAATGTTGGAGTCCGTCTCAGGATCCCCTAGCGAGCGTCGGCCGCCCAACACCTCCTACTAATACGCCAGCGGAGGTGCAGGAATAAGCTAAAGGAGCACCCTGGGTTACAGTTCCTAAACAGCAGCAATGAGATCCCTGCAGGCCGCTGCTCAATACCATGCAGACAGGGGAGGGGTTTGGGGATAGCAAGATCTTGCACATTTCTATCCATCCACTATGCCAGTTCTGCAGATCCCATTCCAGCTTCATCCCTTCAGGCTTCTTCAATTTCTCCCCCTGCTAGGAGGGCTGCAGCTCCGCGATAGCCAGCCACCGGCAAAAAGAGAATACATTTATTTTTCTTCAAATCACATATCTTCATTGTGGAAAACAGCAAAAAAAATTGATGAAAAGCGATGAACCCCAGCCTGACCTTGAGAGATTCAATATTTGAGCCCATTAATGCTGGGGCAGGAAAAGTGCCTTAGCCTGGGAGTATCCCACTACGGGCCAAAGTAATCTCAGTAAGTTGAACAACTGCTCCTCCCTCCTCCTTTTAAAAACCCACCGACAGCACAAGTGTCACCAAGGGCCAAAATGACTTGAGGGCTCCTTGAAGTATTGATGATAAGCCCAATACTTGGGTTAGGTGTTGATCGCTCGTGGAGTTTTGATGGATGATTTGTGTACAGCGTATGCCTTGACGCTGAGAGGTGAGAGATGGTGCTCCATCAACCCCACACCCTGGCAGTGTTTCTACTGCTCATTATCAACTGCCCATGTGGACTTTTCCCATGATGACGTCATACTGTCATATAATGGACACATTCATGAAAATGCCTGCCCATGTGGGTATCAGATAGAATATGTGGCATTGCACAGAGACATGGTGAGCAGCAAAACAAAAATAACAGACAACCCTAAGCTTTTAAAGAGCACACAACACTACATTTTAATCCATAAAATACACACTTTTAAATTAAACACTAAACACCTCAGTCTCTGTTTTGCACCATCACTGCCTTTTTTTTTTCCTGAGCGACTGATTTTTCACGTTTCACTGAAAATGTCATCATCGCGAGGGGTTAATTTTTACAGCGCTGCACTGCAATTTTCAACATCCCTGCACGGCATGCGTCTGTCACCGTAGCGATGATGAACGATCGCACCTCCGACGCCGTCCATCTGCTGCGTTTCTGGCTGACGTGTGGAAAGTGAAACTACGCCACACTGGGTGAGCGACCCTCCCAACCCCAACCCCCACAGCAGAAATGAAGTTCACACGTTGCAAGTGCCACAGCACACTTCTGCTGCTCAATAGGTGTAGTCATGCGCCGGAAAACGAAATGCACAAATTCAACACACAGTATGCAGCAAGGGGTTGGAATGAGGAACAGACTTGGGTGATGTCAATTACTGCCCACTGGGGTGTGTGTGTGTGTGTGTGTGTGTGTGTGTGTGCGTGCGCGCACGCGCAAACTTGAGACGGTAAGTGCTCACTGCTATCCACAGTTCAACAACCTGAACTCTGTCTCCATTTCAGCACTGAGCTGCAAAGGCCTTTGCAAGCAAAGAGAGGGGAAAAATAATAATTTACTTATCACATTTCTCCATAGCAGCTTACAATGATTTACCCATTTATACAACTGGGTGACTTCTCTTTATTCAGGTTGAGTATCTTGCTGAAAGGTCCTACAGCGGCAGGTGGGATTCAAATCAATCCTCCACATGTAAGGGGGCAGCTTTAACTGCTACATCACCTGCTGCTCCAGTCCAAACAGTACAAATTGTGAGGTGGTGCAGAGAAAGACCACGGTACAGGACAATGAGCGACAGGGCAACCAGTGAGCTGTGGTTTTAGACGTCGCCTTTCCAGATGCAGTAAACAGCTCAGTAAATCCGGTGCTCCATGTGGGCCTGGTCTGAGGCCTATTCAAACATCTGTGGCTGCCAAACATGGCTCTGCACAGGGAACATTCCATCATCTTAGCCTTACGTGATTTAACACGAAAATGAAACAAATACTTCCCGTGCTGCAAGATAGCTGGGAGGAAAGACCACCTGCAGGCCGGTCACCTGCAGAGGCATTCCAACTATTAAAACTTACTTTATCTTCACCAGCACCCCATTCTCAGTGTTGGGCAGCACTCACATCCCCCACTGCGGTCACTTGAGCAGAGTGGATCGCTGTGGCCTGGCGTGCACTGTAGGCAAGACTGGAGCTTGGCTGAGACAAAAAAATACTCTTTGGGTCTCGTCTGGGAAGCCTTCAGAGCACAGAGACAAACCCCACAGCATACTGGTGCTCCACAACCTGCCTTCATATTAAGCAAGCTGGATATTACCTTACAAAGCCCCATGCTTTGGTTACGCTACTGATCGCCAATACCTGAAACTGATGTGTTTCTCATGTTTTATAGCAGTAAAAATAAATGTATCTAACTCATAAATAATCTTCAAAAAATAATAATAATCTTCATAAATAACAATATCTGTCAAAAATCAGTTTTCTTTGAGATGAGTAGAAATTAAATGCTCTGTACATCTAATATTATGAACACAAATAGCATGAAAAAATATTTCAGAATTGGAACGTATGTGAAATCATACAATTCAACGAGTGACTTTTTATTACAGTAAGTACTGACTCAATGTTTTGCAGAAGGTCCTTAACGTCAAAGCCTCTGTGAGCTCACCAAGTGTCCATCAGCTTTGCCCACCAGCATGTGGCCTTTTCTGCCCAGGTTCTCCTAGGGTTCACAAGGTTCAATTCCAGACAACAGCAGCAATCTCTCCTCAGGTCCTCAACTCTACTTAAACTGGGACTGTGGCTGGAGCCCCCTGGGACCAAAATCACTTTCTTACTATTAGTCAATAAAGTGTAGCTATGCTCTGCTCTATGTTTGTAAATAATGTACAACATGGATCTGTAAGTCATAATAAGTAGATATAATGTAAATGAACTGTAGACTGTATATAAACAGGCGTGAATCTTGCACACACAGAGGGATGGCTCACACGCGATGGTGGCAATGTGATGTGGCGCAAAGCCTGACATCATGGGTCAGTCACACTCTACCGACTGAGAAGAACAAGGGACGTATGTGAGACAGATCGCACTCACAGACCAGAGAAGTGTAGGGTTAGATCAAAGGACTAGTGAAAACGCAGGGATCAGACGGCGATCTCACTGAGATCGGTGCCCGGTCGACTGCTCAGCACATACATCCCAAATAACACCATAGGAGCTGCACAACAAGCAGCCTTTCATAATTTACATAAGATCAAAGGAGCAAACATACACATTCTCTGTGATAAAAAAGTCATAAATTGTTTAGAAACGGTAAGGACAGCAGAGGAAGAAAGTGTAAGGGTCAGGGGAAACCGCTTTAGGGCCACTGTATTGTAGGCACACAACAAACAACAATACAAACGACTGTTTCAAAGGCCCGCAGCCGTCCTTTCCTGCTCCTCTCTTCAAAGCGCCAAGTCTGGCCAGCGAGGCCCGAGAATGGCTAAAGCGCGGGGCTGCAGCCCTGTCGTACGTGAGCGCAACATATGGGCTCAGAACCACGCAGTGGGAAAGCAGAGACGCCGGACCTGCAGGAAATCACAGCCCTAGAGGAAATGCCACCGCAGACTGAAGCAGCAAGATCCGCACTCCTGCAGTCCGGAACAAGCAGAAAGCTGTTGCTCCAGCTCAGCGGTCAAGAGCCCAGAGCATCTCACATCCCTGGGCTCCTACAACAATGCAGGCTGTTTGCAAAAAAGTGTTCATAGTATCAGATGTAAGCAGCTTGTTATACAGACATGGCAAGACTACTGAGAGAATGACGTGATGGATGAACACATGCATTTCCCCTGAACTTTGCAGGAAAGTGACCCAGGAGGAGAATGTTCATAATGCAAAGCTAGGTTAGATACATTCAGCTGGATTTCCTTCTATTTTTATCAGAACTAATGCTTTGAATTCGGATTATTTGTAGTAAAACCGGATGCCTCACAACTTCTGGACTGTGGGACTGAACAAAGGTTTGAATGTGGTTCAGTCTGTGTGTGGAGTTTGCGTGTTTTTCCCGTGTTCAATGCGTTTCAGGTAATTTGGTGACCGAAAACTGTCCTTTGAGTGTGTATATGTGAGAGAATGAGTGTGTGACTGCCCGATGATGGGCTGGCATCAAATATACAGAAAGTTTGCTAAACGTGTTTCAATAAATCTGCGGAGGTTCCTCATTTTGACCTTCCTTTAGTAGTGGAGGGGGTCACCGAGAAGCAGGTGGGTGGCACCACCGTGCACGTTGGGTGGCTCGCCATGCACCCACCATCTGGACCGGTTATTAAAGAGCAACCCCAGGGACACAGGCAACGGACGCCCTGCTGCAGGTACGGACAGGCGAGAGAGAGTCGGCCATAGACACCCAGACAAGACAGCCTCACAGACGTTCAGAGACGTAGTGGTTGTGGCTGCATCAAAAACGCATCTGGTCAAAAAAAAGTCTCATCTCACCAGGTTCAGAAGACAATTTCAGCATGTGCTGTGCAGTGAACAAGCAGGGCAGCACAGCGACCTGCATAAATGACTTCTCACGGTTCACATCACAGTCTGTGGCGATGAACACACAATAGTCCTCCTTCCTCGTGTGATGAAGGTTTAAACTATGCTACGTGGAGAAGACACAAGCTTGGGCACCAGTGTTGATAAAAAAAATAATAATAAATTAATAAGGCTACGGGTTTTATGTTCGAAATGCCACACATGAGCCCAGACAGGGCACCCTTGCCAAACTGCCTTAACCTCTCCAAACTACTTCAGCCCTCCATAAGTTCTTCAGCAGAGGGGACAATACCTACAGGAATCCATTGAACACAGGAGCCTGTCGATCTCCTTCGTTATGCAGAACATCTAGAAAATGTGAATGAGGTCACAATACAGTAAAAGAAAGCAGAAAAAAGAGGACTTGAGAGAGGTACACTGGAGACATTACATTATTGTGGTGCTGAACATAAACAAAGCTCTCTCTCATTAATTTGTCAGTTCGAATTAATGAGCGCATATATTATTCACTTTTTTATTTTTATATTTGCCAAGGGTAAAAAAAAAAGTATATTTACAGTCATATTTGCATATTTTTGCCATATTTTCTGCACTTGAGAGTCAAAATTTGAGAGAAAAACTAGCTATGAAATAATAAAGCATTGTTGGAATATATAAAAAGGGGAAATTCCACTGAGATAATAACCTCTTACAGTTTATCATCTCCCTCTAACAGCATTAGTGTCATTAGTCACAATAAATGTGTATGTAGGGTTCAATATTTAGATGATTCTAATAAGCAATCACATCTGGGCCTCTTCTGTCAACAGCTGGATTGCATAATGAAGAGTAATTGGAATAAAAATTCTGTGTTCTACCTGGCCAACTGCTGTCAGCTTATGACAACAAAACACTTCCTTTTGTTTTCCTTCTTATATTTGATCACAATAAATTTAATTTATTACAGAATCAATGACATGATGGATATCATTTTAAAATGAACATCATGATGACAGAGCGGGCACTGTAGCTGCTTCTCAGCTCCTGAGTTGTAAGTTTGGATGCGGGTTGGAATACAGTTCTGTCTGCATGGTCTCATGTTTACATGGGTTTTCTCCAGGTGCTCTGGATCCCTCCCAGCCCAAATATATGTGTTTTAGGTGAACTGGTGACTCTAAACTGCCCCTACTGTGTGTATGTGTGAGTGAATGAGGGTGTGTGACTGCCTGGGCCGGCTTCCTCTCCAGGGTGTACCCTCCCTCACACCCTGGGTTTCCAGGATAGACTCTGGACCACTGCCCTGCAGTGGATGAGCAGTTGCTGACAATATGTGGATCTTGGGTGGTGCGCAGTGGGTCGGGGTGTCATGTTGCAGCAAGGTGTTGTCGTTTAGGTCATTCACTCCATCTGGTGTGGGTCCCTGCTCGCAGCAGGCAGCGCTCACCCCGCTACTCTCCCACGGCACGCCCTCTCGTAAACATCACCGGGCTGTTTTTCTTTCCGAAGAAACAGCCGCAGCGGCACTGTCCGTGAACCAGGCGCAAGCCACGTCTGACATCATAACAGGCCTCCTAGTCACCATAATGGGACTCTGACACAATACACACAAACGTGCCAAGGACGGGAGCAGTTATGATCCAGAAGTGCCAGAGAGGAGACTGGCAGCCCAACGCTGTGGAGTTACACTTTCTGCAAGCGCCAGTCCTCGGACATCTGACTGAACGTCCTCTGCGGCCTTATGTGACCCTGTTAACTACAGTAACAGAGAGCGGCAATTTCTGAAACTTGGGACAATTGGAAAACATCCCTGGCTTTTAACAAGTGGCAAACAAAGAAATAAAATCTTTCCCCGAAGTGAACTGAAAAGAGGATTACTGCTGGCTTCCAGCAATCCACAGTGAAGTCTCAGCAAAGAAGTATATATTAATTACCGTAAAGGCTGGGTGATACACTGCACAAAATACAGCGTCTTTGAAGGTATTAATCCTCCGAAAGCTGTAATTCGTTCAAGGCCACACGCAGCAGATATTTTGACATAATTGGAACACTTTTTTCTCCACTTTTAATAGGCAAATGTTTTGCACATAAATATCTCTTAAATGCAATTTGTAAAAGAAATACACCGGAGAGTGTGTGTGTGCATGAACATGCACACCTCCAAATGCTACTGTGTCAGGGATGAAATTCATATATGATATGGCATGAACTGAAAAAAAAATACATTCAGTGAAAACACAGTTTCCATCAAAACTAAATACATTTTGTGTAGCTGAATGAATGTACACTAAAATAACAGTTTGTGCTGGTAGCTGTGGACATGAATAAACGCAAGGCTCAGGCTCCTCTGCGGTGATGTAATCACGTGGCTCCTTTGAGAAGCATCGTCTTCTCATGAGTCACAAACACAGGTAAGTGATCCTCTCCGGTCCGTCACCAAGGCTCCTGCCGACACACAGCCTCTCTATCAGTCCCCGAGTCTTTGGAGAGGAGCTCTGTGTGCTTTCTGTGGTTTCGGCACACACAGATCAAAGGAGAAGCAAACACACCCCAGGCCACAACTAAAATAATAATCACAGTAACCAGGCCAGCAGTGTGGACAGTGGCGAATAAGCCAGTGTAAATTTCCCTGATATGCGCTGTAGAATCGGCAAAGAAGCAGAGGGGGGAGTAAGGGGTATAGTGGAGAGAGCTGCTGTCAATGGACACAATGACTACAGGTTCAAATCCCAACTGCCACAACTGTACCCTTGATCGAGGCCCCTGCTTCTCGACACAGTAAGTTACCCAGGTGTAAATCAGCAATCAGTGCAACCTGTAGCTTAAATTTGTAAGCTGCTTTAGAAACAACCACCTGTGCATTGAATAAATAAATAATACAGGGGCAAGATGCACCTGTTTAAGTTGAATCGTGTCCACTGTGTAGACATCCAAATCACAGCAAAAAAAAGGACACAAAGAAACAGTTGTTGGAAATGAAATCTGAGATAAATTAAGTGAATCAAATTAAACTAATTCGTGGCCTGCTTAAAATCAAATGCCACCGAGTGTCATAATCTCAGCATGTAAAGCATATTCACTTGATTTATTTCATTATTTGATTATCACACAGTTTGAAAGATGTGGGTGGAATCATTAAGTTGCTCTGCTGCTCTTTGGGAGGGGAGGGATGAATCCCAATACAATCAGGTAAAGGAGTGATACTCACACACAAACATGCTAAAAGCCCCTCCCAACCCCGCTCCCCAAAAGATTTATGTTGATGCAAAAAAAAGGCTCAGAAGCAGATATAAACTATTCTAAGATATGGACTTGTAGCTTGTAGTTCAAGCTCCACCTCCTGTTCATGCTGTAGTACCTTTAAGCAAGGTAATTAACCTGAAATATTCTGGTAAAAAAATTCAGCTATATAAATTGACTCCAATACTGTAACTGCTTTGAAAGAAGCACCAGAATGCTGGATGTCTGATGGACGAAACAGCCCCTGGGGCAGCAGCCTCTGAAGAGAGTACTAAGGAAGAGCTAAGACAAGGGTCAGGAGTCTCACCACTTGGGCAGGAACCTGCTCCATCCTGGCAGCAGGGGTCCCAGGCCGTGGGTAGAACTGGTTGATAAAGAGGCTGGGGAAGCGGTACTCCTTCACCAGATCCATGGTTTCCTGGAAGTCATTGTCTGTCTCGCCAGGGAAACCGCAGATGATATCAGTGGCGATGGTGATGCCGGGCACCCTGGGGGAAAAGGGGGAGAAACATGGGTTCACAGAAGGATCACAAACACACCAAGGAGGCTCTGGTGCTCTAAAACACAGGAGAGCTTAAATTCTGGATTCAAAGGATTGCTCTGCAATAGAAAAAAACATTGGTAGGGAAAGATAAAGCAGTGCTGGGCTGAGTACCTCAACAGGGAGCTGTCTCTCTTTCACACACATACTCTCTGAGTAGTGGGCTCGATGGCGATCGATTATTGGCCCGGCCACTTGATTGAATTAGGGCCTAAGCCCAGAAAAAGATTCATTGATCATCTTCACACACATTCTATTATCACTGGTGCAGTGATAGAAAATGTGACGCAAAAGAACAAGGTAAAAGGGGGCCCAGATATCGCCATTATTCTAATGAGCGGTTTGTTAATGCACCAAGGAGACAGGCCCTACAGAAGGAAAAGGCAGCAGATACACACCGGTGTGTCAACATGTCAAGACAAGTGGCAAACTGAACGTGAACCAGCACAGAATTTGGGCTGAGTGAGTGACACAGACCACGCCATGTCATCTGCCAAGAAGGAGCAGGTAACAGCATCAAGATTAAAAACATAAACATCTGGGGCAGCGAGGGTGGGGGTGATGGTCGAACACCCCCCAAACTCTGACTGGTGGTTCTTGGTGCCATGTATGGTTGCCACTGACACCCTGGCGGCTGTTGGTGAGACCCTGTTGTCACAGCAGAGGAGGGACGTGAGCATTCTGATATGCTCTGCTGGTTAGATCACACCTCACCGTGTGTATTCAGCAGGGAGCAGTGCACACGGATTATAGAAGTCAGACTTGCATGCAGGGCAAAGACACAAAAACAAACACAACAGTTGGTACTGCATTACAAATTCAGAATCTCATCAGACATGTAAAGAAAACACTGAATCGTTACTGTTAACCACCTCAGTTGTAGCCCACTGTCATTCCACAAACAACCCACACACACACACACAGTCTCTCTCTAGCAGTCAAATTGTGCAGGAGCCCTGTGTAACCTAAAGGCAAACATAAGGCAGACTGACTTGTTTTAGTCGATGTGTTCGTGTGCAACTGAGTGCCGATTTACAACCCAAAAAGACAAAAAATACACGTTTCTGGTCTAAATATGTGCAAAAACTGTTAACCATGATGAAATTGACATAAATGCAGCATATTTCAGTTTTTAAATTCTGGTGCTACAGGAGACTTTTAAAGGCACCACGAACACCCAGGAAATCACATGGATGTTGGATCAGATCTTGCCAGAATTCTCACTGTAAGCACAAATGATGAGGTTATCACACTTCGCAGACATCGTGCAAATATCAGATTGTCTCAAAAAGAAGGGGATGGGAGGAAAAAGTGGGAGAAAAAGAAAAGGACGAGAACAGATGCATCAATGTCAGCCTAAGGACGAAATGGAGGACAGACCATCATGGAGGATCTCCATCTATGTGGATGGCACCTAATAACAACCCTGCTCCCCACCCGCCTCTCCGAAACGTGACTTGACAGGTCCTAGCTGACCTCCAACCAGAGTTTGACTAGAAACTTTAATGTTATTTACGAGTTGTGTGGAAGGCCAGAGGAGAGTGAGGTCAGGTGGCCAGAGGACACATTAAAGGCCTCAGTCTGACTAAACCAATTACCCCTCACTTGACTCCGGCACACTCACCATCTCCTTCGCCTTCCATTGTGCTTGCGTGACTATTTATCTTTACTTATTGACCATCCTGGGCGTAATGTGCATTCTTAATCACATTAGGTTTATTCTTATGTTTCCGCCTGATAACCTCTGACCTATTGATGCAGGTCTCTGTCTTCAACCATTAATATTCACAAGGATCCAGGGGCTGTTATGAATCCTTGACCTTTACAATTTAAAAACAACTAAATATGGAGCAAAAATAACATTTTAAAAAACGCAGAACCTGAAGAGAGGAGTTCTCAAAAGCTGAACACAGGCTTCCCTACTGCATTTCCATCTCCAAAAGCCTTCCACATGCAGCTTTATTACCAAAACCACTTAGAGGAGCATTTCACATTACGGTATCGCCTGTTTAATCGGGGACAGGCTGTCAATGAAATTATCATTCAGCAAAACTGCACTTATCCCCCTCCAGCTAAGGAATCACAACAGTTCAAGATGGCTGAAAGCTGAGCACAAACAGCACTAATATGGAATTCTGCAGCATGATATGACCCACTGTCCCCGCAGAGCTGAACATGTAACGGAGACACTGAACAGACACGTATGTTCAAAAGTGATCTGTGCCTGTCATCGGTTTACTCTGTTGCTGCTCCGCCGTTGGGTTTCCCTCAACCTTTTACCTGGATCTGTGGTGGTCCCACAGGACAGTCCATTACGAGAGGTTTACTCTGAAGCAGATTCCCCATTCGGTGCTGCTCTAACTCATGGACACTGAAATGTTTAGACTTGGTCAAAGGGAAAGTGTATTAGACCTACACAGTGGTCGGGGATTAAATTCTCCACCTGTAACAACAATAAAGAAACACTAATAACCTCATTAAAACACTTAACAGCTTAAATTAGTATTTTTTTCCCCTTCGATTACAAAAGCTCCAGACTTAATGACTTACAATTCACAAATGATCTCAGCAGCTGTATGTAAAACATGGTAGTGCAGGAAGAGATGGCATTAAACACATGGCATTGGTGGGATTTTTTTAAAAATCCTAAAATATGCTCTTTAAAGGTTACTATTTTCAAGACTATGGGACATTCTTGATGTCCCAAGTCCAATTATGAAGGTGACACAGCCCAGGAGGCTGCGGCGCGCCTTCTCCTCCAGCTAATTACCTCAGCCGCAGGCCGGGGGCCATCCGTTAAAACGCTGTTTTGTCTTGACACAGAGGGCTGGCTCATAGGCTTGAAAAGAAAAAGCAGGTGTGTAAACAGATAACAAGGAGGGTGATCATCTCTGCAAAACGCCAACGGAGGGCGTGTTCAGCAACCACAAAAACTCCGTTTGTTGTCTAAACACTGGTTTCATTCTGTCCTGGAAAGACCAAGAACAAAACTAGGCTAATGGACCTGCAGACCTTCAGACCCTGAAGGTCCCATGAGATAACATGACCTGACATGATGTGCTCACGTCATAGTCTACATGCTGGGCTGCACAGAAAAGGGAGGCAAAGGGGATCTCAACGGATGAAGGTGTCACCTTGGACATGATGAACCCATGTTTGGATCCCTCAGCAAGGTACTTAGCCTGAACTGATACGCTAAAATTACTCAGCTGTGTAAACAGGTAAATCGTTATAAACTGCTTTAGAAAAATGAAGGAGCAAAACTAACTTATAATGATAAAAATAACATCAATAGGTATGGGCTTGATGTGTTCAACAAGGAGAAAGATCAGGAGACATGTTCATGTTTTCAAAGCTGGTCGACCGTATGGTAATGGAACATTATCCACCATACGTGACTTCACATGCAGCCAAAGTAAAGAGGACCTTGTCCATACACTATCTAACAAAGTCCTGAAGCCACTTTGAGCTGTTGAGCAGTGAGATGTTCAATATTCCAAACCTGGCTCAAACCAAGATCAAACCTATACACAGACTAACAAGCAAAAAAGAAGCAGTCTTCCAAGCAGTGCACATAATTGCGCAGATACAGACATCCCCCCTGACGAAACAGAACAGAATTGGCATGGCGAGAAATCCAGGTGCAGGAGTGCTCCTCGCACTTGGGCCTGAAGTGCAGCAGGACGCGGTGCTCGTGAGAAAGACAGCCGCTCTGCTAGCCTAATCCATTACCTCTTCTGTGGCCCTTAAAGTGCCCGTCCCTGTGAAGAAGGATAGGTAGGGGGAAAAAAGGAGAGGAGAAAAGAGCGAACTGAATCCCTAATGCAGCGCAGGATGGGCTCGTGTCTGGAATACCACAATGGTGCCTTGTGCACCAAGGCGGATGGGAGTCCCTTTGATGCTTTGTTGGCTTGTCGGCGGAGATCGCCGAGGCTTTTGGAAAAACACGGTCACTCGGGCAGGCGGGGTGCGTCAGGCTCAGACGGTATTAAAGCGCTCACCCCCGCCTCCGCCCCCGGCATCGTGGTTACGGTTCACCACGGCCTTCCCCAGCATGCGACTGGCAGCCTTTCTCGGGGCCACCGTGGACACCGCAGAGCCGTAATGCCAAGAAGAAACGGCAACATGAAAGGCAGCACCCCTGCATGACCCCGAGCAGTTCAACTGGTGTTGTCTGTGAGCAGAGATTTAGGCGGAGGAGCCGAAACCCTGACAACAAACCTGCTGCATTGGAATGTATCATCTAATATAGAGCTTACAACACACAATTTATATATATATATCTATATATATATATGTGTGTGTGTGTGTGTGTGTGTGTGTGTAGTTCAAATTATACATTTTTATTTTTGTAAACTCATTGAATTCATACCTTTAAATCTGATTTAGCACCAATATTTTTGGAGATGCAAACGTTTCTATTCACATATGAAGAAAAAATGTGAACTTTTTTGGTCAGAATTATGTATTAAATTGGAACCTAGTAGTCCAGTGTTATATTACTATGGCACTGGGCACTGTGGGAATAAATGCCATATTTCGTCATACGTTCCCTCTAGATTAAGGCTTCTGCTGTGAAATGTGAGGGTTGACTGTTAAAAATCAAAATGCGGTTGGGTCCTGCCTCAAATGACTTAAAGTTTCCACAAAAGAAATAATGGTATTTGTCATTAAAGACTTAGGAATTTCCACTTATCAAACAGATTTCCATGAAAAAAATGGGTGAATATGTGTCATCCCTCAATTTGTGCAGTGTTGATTTACGTGTTTTCAACACGTGTTTTGATTTTTAATATCATTATTCAATCCAAGCACGTGAATATGTGTTAAAAACTTAAATTACAGAGTGTGTGTGTGTGTTAGCACACGGCTGGCTGCATGTTATGCAACGCGTACAATCCTTTGCAAGAGAGCTGCATTATGACAAGGAGCATTGGATCCAGGGAAAGGCAGATGTGATGTTCATGTAGTTACAGCTGGTGCACAAAAGTAACATTGAAATGAACTTGCACTGTTGTATCTTTAAGAGGAGATGTATATGCAAATATCTTGGTCATGACTGGTAAGTGACATCAGGCTGTGTAGCTTTCATACAAACTTGTACTGCAAATTTTATATTATGATTCTCTTACACAGTTAACAACGTTCTACGTTACTTAATTTGTTCTGTATTCTTCCACCACCGACTTTCAAGTGTGTCACTTTAAAAATTTCCATTTACTTGTGTTCCTCAAGGACACCATACTGGCAATCAACCTGGTTTTGTTTGTTAAAAGCATGAGTAGGTGTTTCATTCACATTGGACCAACTCATTACACTGACCAGCACGGTCCCTACATGCCTGCGCGTGGCCACATGTAACGTGTGCGTGCTACGCCACGATTTCGTGTGCTGTGCGCTACAAGGTGTTTTGATGATATTTGGGAGAGCATCACATTATTTTTTTCAGATAAATAATGGAAATAGCTGCCTCAACTTACATGGCCTTTTCAGACACCAATCAAATGCATAAACTGAGGGATGACTGTATTGAACGTATATACCATGCGTCTGTGTGGTGTTTCCATGTTCTCCCCATGTACGTGTGTCTCCTCCCACAGTCCAAACATGTGTGTGTCAGTTGAAATGGTGACTCTAAATTGCCCTTTGTGTGTGTGATTTTGAGGATGAATGTGTACATCTTTCAGAGAACTCTATCGCAACCTGCACGGCACTAAAAATCGATGATTAACTCATTGTAAGCAGCTTAGTACATAAACTTAACACTAAGCTGGCTTGGTAACATGAGTAAAATTATCATGTGAATGCACATTTAAACATGATATTTTGATCACAGTCTACATTACTTTGCTACAATGGTGTTTTTAGCTGCATTGATATTTTAAATGCAAAAGAAGATGCCCAGCGAGACAAGAGGAGTACTTGACAAAGATCTAGATGTGTTCAGTCTCTCAGAGGCTGCAGCACGACCAGAACTGATGTGAGACAAAGAGCACTTTCCAGTGGGTAAAATGACTACCACATAGAAGAGATCCACCTGCCAGCCAAAACCCAATGAATACAAACGACCAGAAAAGGAGCATCACCCAATGTTTTTAAGCCAGAGGAGAGAGCAGTCCTAATGGGATCTTCTCAAAGCTAGTGGAGTCTATGGTAGCCCGCCCCCACACACACACACACACACACACACACACATACAATCTCACACACACACACACACACACACACACACACACACACACACACACACACACACACACACACACACACACACACCTTCCTTGTGGGGTCAGGGTTCCTCCAGTGCAGAAACACACTCCTGACACATCTACCCCCTTCCAATTACCCTTTCGTCCAGCTGCCCTTCCAGGCTTTGTCTCCAGATAAGATCCAATTATGGCCCAACGGGGATGCGAGAGCTGGGGTTAGTGCCTATTCTATCCTGAGAGGGTGTGATGTGGGATGAGGCATGGTGGGATCGCTGCCGCTATCCAGCTCCTAGTCCTTCTTTCTTGAGCAATGGGTCTGAGGCTCACCAGATCCTGTGGTCCATAAATCCTGCTGGCAGAAACCAACATGGCCCTGCCAAGAGGGGAGCAGTTGTGTCTCCTGCAACAGGGAGGCCTGGAGGGCCTGAGAGGGGAGAGCAGCTCCATTTGGCCCCTAATGAACTCCAGCTGGGCAAAGCCCCAGTGGAGACCTCACTAAACGTTCCAGCGTGTTAGCTCGAATTAAGCTTTCAGCAAAAGGCAATGTCCAAATGTCACTCTCAATGGCAGTGTCAAACCTCGCCGCAGGGGCCTTTGATGGCATCCATTCCACGCTTATGAAGCACAATATTGTAGCTGCAAATGATAAAAAAACAAAGGTCATTCAGAACCAAATTAAGCCTAGGCCAGGATGAAAGATTTGACCCAGAAGTTAATCACAGACTCCCAGCGATTTGACATGCAACTCCACACCTTTTAGCACTCAGCTCCACTAACAGGGCCTTGACATTCGTCACTAGAGACTCACGGGAAATCAGGTTCACCAAAGCAGCCAAACCTAACCTGCAGAAGCCCACGCACAAGTACAGGAGCTCAATACTGTACAAACGTTGAACTGTGCCAGAAAACCAGGTAACACCCCTTTCACGTGAGAACTTTCATAATTCCAACCTTCCAGATATTCTCCTCCCAAAGAAAAGACCACGCAAAATAAACAATGCAAATATGTATTCATAACCATCTGACTACAAGGGATCATATCTGACTTCTTTCATAAGGCTTGTTTTCCCATTCAAACAGAAGAGAGCTATTCCTGGCTACCTCTCCGCATGCCGAGCCATTCATTTCACCTAGTGTTTACACTTCACACCTATTCGCATTCACATTTACTCAAGGCCCCCGCTCAACAGGGGATCAAATCCTTTTAATTAAAAACTAGCAGATACCACAAACTCCGAATTAGATTCTGCAACGCGGGATCGGGGGCTTACAAGAGGGCAGGATGGTGCTTTGTTTGTCGGTGCTGAATTATTCTCATTGTGAGCTCACGGAGAGAAGCGAGCGGTTGGCGGTGCAGCTGCCTGGTGCAAATGCTTGCAAAACAGGTGCAGGGTGAGCTGGGGGATTCGATAGCCCATCAGCCAAAAAAGTACACCAGCATGCAGAGAGCGGAGCAGGTACCCCTGGAGGTACAGCAGAGTAACCCTCTGCTCTCCATCGCGCTGGGCAGGACCAGACCTTGACGTCTCGCCGGAAGGACCATGAGCAGCACGGGCAGGAGATTATGCTTACGTAGGGCTGGGTGAACTTTGGGAGGAACACAACCAAGAACACAAAGCCTATAGAAACAGCTGTTCTGAAGATCTGAAACAACTCAGGTGCACATTCTCTGGGGAGCAAAGCTCATGAAAAAGAAAAAATACAGTGTCCATAAATGAAAACCCTGATTACAGCATGCGATAATGTGGTAATCACAAGCAGTTTTGCTCAAAATGAGAAAAATATAGTTTCCACACTCACATTTATTTATTTATCTGATGCATTAATACAGCATCACATTTTTCTATTAATATTTATTCTATTCCAAGGCAACGCATAGGTTCAGCAAAGCAGTCACAAGCAGTTATAAGAGTGGTACCTCCATTACTGTCAGCTTGTACTGCACTGTTTTGCAATAGTGCTTTTCACTGTAGCTCTTTGTGCATCATTTATCATATTTACATTTGAACATTTTTTGTTATTGAAGAGAATTGTCTGTGCCTATTTCTTATTATGAAAAGTACAAGTAATTATTTTGCATTACAGCACAGTTTCCAAGCTCCATTTATGTAATATAGTGTACTAATGACCTCTCACAGTGCTTTTTCATTTCCGAAGAACACATCTAGAGAGGCAGTCTAGGTATTCTAGCACCATACTGGGAGAGAGTAGCTTGTTACACGGATGCGTCGACCGCCAAATGAAAACTATGCGAAGGGCTCGGGGTCACCAGAACTTTACTGTCACCGATTGCGTGAAATCACATAACTTGGAACGGAAACCTTGCAATAGTTGAGAATTGAATAAAGGACAAATCAGGTCAAACAAACCCTAGCTGGACTAGCAAGGGGTGGTCCAAAAGCTGCATAGGTTTCTGCCCTGGAGGTGAACCCTGCAGCAGTGGGTTTCACTTTGAGCCTGATGAGCACCACTGATGGCGCAGTCCTGATGTCCACCAGCATCCTGTTCCACCACTTGCTTTCAGGTATCTCTGATACTTCTGAGCAGCACTGAAGGTGGGAAGTTCTCCCATAGAACCGCTGCAGCATATGTCAGAAGCGCTGAAGCATGAGACCTCCGGCTTTCCACTTTTACCGTAATGAGAAGCGGGGGGTCAAAGTTGAATCTGTGATTGGCTGCTAAAGAAAGAGCAAGGGAGGGGGTGCCGTCCCTCCGCCAGCCACAGCTTTAATCAAGCTGGCATCTGGGCAGGTGTGTGCAGTGCCGGAGAATCTGAACCGCAACACATGTTCATTAACTTCCCATCCCACAAATAAAACAAAGCGAAAGGCAACATGCGCTTGGGGAC
The DNA here is from genome assembly GCA_900497675.1 of Arapaima gigas. Lineage (NCBI taxonomy): Eukaryota > Metazoa > Chordata > Actinopteri > Osteoglossiformes > Osteoglossidae > Arapaima > Arapaima gigas. The sequence goes on from UFQX01000028.1 coordinate 437,028, forward strand.
GATCCGTAACTAGATTCAACACTAGTACCCCCCCAATCCCTGGAGAAAAAGTGTGAATTTGCCGCACAAACTGTTCAAAGGAGTGGAATTTGTAAATGTATGTTAATTGGGATAAATTCAAATTGAATTTTTTGAGGAAACAAAGGACATTTGTGCAAATTGCATCCAAGTCCTACAGACCATATGGAAGCGCCTGTGTACTGGGCTCGCCTTCCTCGAGATCCGCGTCCCACAGGCTGCCAGGCGCCTCGGTCTGCCTGGACGCTCTTTCCCAACATTATCCACAGCTTTATCACTCTGTTATGTCATTAGTCTGAAACTGGGAGAACTGTGCAGAAAGGCAGCGGGGTAAGACTGCCTCCTGAGCACCTCCTACAGGGCTGTGAGAGAGCTGCAGGTCACCAGCTGTGAGAAATGTGCCATTTCCCCAAAGACTGCCAAACCCTACCGTGGAGAATCTGCACAAAAAAGTGGGCACTGGCTGGGCAGCATCTAGGGGACACTGTGCTCAACCGAGTCTGACGCACATACAAAACACCTTAGTGGAGGTGAAAAGCAATGTTTCAGTTTAAATAAAAAGCTCAAAATTCCCAGCAATGCTAGATCATGCAATAAAGGAAAACACCATAGACTTGCAGGTAAACTAACTAAGCATTTTAAACATTTAAAATTATTTTTTTTAAATGATTATGATAACAGAAATTGGTAAAGTATAATCATTTCACTACATAAAATTACCCTGCTCTCCTTCTCAGTCTCAATAATTTGACAGCAAAGCATGTAAGCCTTCAAAACTGTAATTTTTTGTATTATTTCAAGACAGACTCATTTTGAAGTGTTATCAATGCTATGAAAAGCAATGTTCTCATTCAGTCAGTGAAATTCTTTGAGAAACCATATAATATATAAAAAATCATTAGCAAGCCTTTTATTACAACGGAAGACATATTCCTTCAAACAAAAAATGTACAACCTGTCTCCTCAAGGCATAAAAGAGATAAGCAGAAGAATTCTGATTAACTATTGCACTTGATAGGTTGTAAAGAGGCCTCAGGTACATCTCAAAGACTGACAGCAATTGCCAGGTCTCTTATTATAAAGCTTCTCCACAAGAGTGCCTGTCACTATAGTAACAGATGCACTTATGTGTGATAATTTGAAACGGTAACAGGGTGGCAATGAGCATGGAGACGCGCTCGACACCTCTCCGAGCCCGAACTCCCAGGAACCTGCGCCGCGAGCTTCAAGCCTGACCTGCGATCACACCCTGCCTTTAAAAACGGCTTCAGACAATCGTGGGCACATTTCCGACAGAATGCCTCGAATCGAATCCGCGTTTATTCATGCCCACTGATCTCCAGTCACGGCCTCATAAACAAAAAAGAGCACGCATTATGTTCTACACAATTGACTTGACATGTTCTTTACACATTTTGGAAAAAAAGATTATGAACATGTATTCAATTAAGAGGACAAAAAAATGAATGGTAAGGCACTCTATCACTACAGTACTTTTTCCATCACAAGGACAAAAAAAATTTTTGCCCATTTTTCATTTTTTTTCTCCACGCGTTCCAGAGAACTGAGGGACGCTTTTTCATGATGTGGCAGCCACATTAGCATATGATTTAAACCCAGCATCATTATCACAAAACTACTTTCAAACACCACAGAGCTGTTGTTTAAGCCTTATCTGATCTCACTATATACAAAACCTAACATCTAGCCAATGCCAAAACTGACAAGAAATTAGCACATACATAAAAAAACACAAAACATAATTTAAGCAAAAACAATATATAAAGGTAAAGTGTAACAGGAAATCATAGTGTATTGCTTGGAACTTGCTGAACATGTTAAATCCTATTTTATTAATGATTCTTTTGATATAATATTATCATCAGCACATATTGACACCTTGCAGCAGGCATATGGGGATGTGAATTAGAGCATCTCCACTGACAAATTTTGGCGTAATGACGTGTGAATTACAGGCAGACAACGCTTAGCAAATGAAAGGACACAGCAAAGCAGCGTCTCCAGCTCTATACATGTATGCTAAGTATGTCGAGTGAGTCTTCACATCATGAGGCAAGACGCCTTCCAGCGTAATAGAGTGTTTCCATTTCACTGGACACCAATGAGTGAAAAATGGTCGGGTCAAAGCTGTCTTCGCTTTGCCTGGTCGCGGTTAAACGGGCTTTCTAATAGTTCATTCTCTCCAAGTCATCTGTTCCCGTTGGAGGCAGATATCATCTCGTTTCGTGTGCCCATGTCTCGTGAACCGTGGGCGAACCCAGCCTTGGTTTCTCAGCTACCACACCACAGTCACAAACTGGGGCCCTTACTGAACTCTCTCTCAAATAAATTCTCCAAAAGTTCAATGGTTAAAGACAATGAAGGTTACTGGTTCTAATCCCATGAGGGCCTTAGTTTAAAATTAATTTAGATATATCCAGCCAATTGGGAGCATATAATATAGTGATCTGAACTGTAGCCTTACACTCGAAGGATGCAGGTTCAAATCCCCACTTGCTGTTGTAGTACCCTAGACCGAGGTACCTACCCTGAACTAACACAACTAAACTTACCTTGCCGTATAAATGTGTAAACCATTTATTATAGTTTAATAATGCACATTTCTTTGGCTGAAAGTATCAGCTAAATGTATTAAACTAGTTAAATATTATTTCCATTAACCAGTATTTTTGTGGTTTGAACATCAAGTTAAAATGTTTGCAGGTTATTTATTTTTGGTTTTTTCATTTATTTAAACACAATTTTGTACAAGTTAAAATGTGTAAAATGTTTGGATACAGAATTAAAAACAGTGCACATTTCAAAATTGTCTTGAGTCATTGCTTTTGGTAATAATAAGGCACAGTATAAAATTTTGAAAGGCCTGAAGACAAAGTTGAAATGTTGAGAACATTTTCATTTGAAATAAAAACAACAGCAAAAATAAAATTCAAAACTTAAAAAGTACAAAGATTGTAATTCAACACTTTTCTCAGTTCCAGGCTTCAAAATGACTATTTTAAAGCAGCCTTAAATAGAGGCCTAAAAATGTTGTCCCTCAGGTTAACCCCAAGAACTGCGCAAGAGCTTTCACCCTCCTGCAGGGCATCGGAGCTGCGGTCAACTTCTTGTCCTTCGGTGTGTAGTGAGAAGTGCTCAGGACAGCCAAATGCGGTCGGCTAACGTGTAAAAGCAGCGTGTGCCAACAGTAAAAGGTGCCCCGCAGTTCCACAGCAAAGAGCACTTGGCAGTCATATAAAAACAAAATATGTAACCTGAAATTAAATAAACAGCTTAAGGGGTGTCGAACAGCCTTCTAGCTTCTCTTCCTTGTCCCTAACTTATCCAATTACTGTATTAGAACAGCTCCAAAATGTCTCACCACCTGCCTGTTTCTTTCAAGGGAAGCTACCCAATTTTACTTGGTGAGAAAGGATACACATTAATTTAGAGACACTTCCAGACATCAGAGTGAAATAAAGGTGTTGTATGAGTCAAATGTTTTGTAAAATTGCAGCCACACACGAATGTAAATGCACCATTTAGAGTCCCGCTGTGGCAAGATGGTGACTCAGTCACTGGGAAAAGTGTTATGGAACATTTCCAGACACATTTTGGGGAAGTAAAGAGCCCAGTGGCATTATGAACTATATTTATATTAGTCACCTGACTAATTAGCCTTTGATGGTTAGGTGATATTTGCAATTCAACAAGTGCTGAAAAGACACCGCACACACGCACACACACACACACGCAAAGACCTCCAGGCCATGCGACAGGAGCCAAAGGAGGCTAGCAATCGTTTGATCTGTTGTGCTCCTGTTCTTTCCTTAACTCCCTTATTTGATCATTCATTCAGTTCTTGTTTATTTTAGAAAATGCAAGTTTGAGGTAAGCGTTGGCACAACTGATTTCAGTTTTAATTTCTATAGTAAAAAAAGCTTTGGTTCTGACCCCTTATGCTCTCCCTGGGGTCTGTTTGGGATTTGTTGCCGACACCCCACCTGCTGTCAGCTCCTGGTGCCCCATACCACACAACACACGATGCACATTCAGTCGCTTCCATACAAAAAGAAACATCTGCTCCATTGCAACCTTTCTATCGGGACTAACATGTCCCACAACTCTTGACCGAAACAAAACACTCAATTCTACAGCAGCAACATTGAAACAGCTGAAACGGGAGCAAGAAGATACCACATTTTGGACGAGGCACAGCTGATATTTTCAAACCAGTGAACCAATAAACCGAGACTAAACTATCGTGACCTTTCAGGCTATTTTAAACAATTTTTAGCAAAAAAAATATATATAGAAAAGGAGCAAGCATCTAGCATGAAATACAAGCGACATGTGTCAAGTAGCGCATGTATATTAATTTCAGTGACAGAATTGTGCACAACAGCTGCAAGCAGTGAAAAAAAATAATGTACTTAACATAGGATGTTATACAGGACAAGCGTTACTCCATCAACAGCCTCGGATCCAACAATTAAAATAAGGAAAAAAACAGGGAAGACAAAAAAGAAGCTTCTAACTCCAATTTCCATTTCCTCCCTAATAAATACCATCTGCTGTGGACTTTAGGGATATAATACCTGTCAAACACTCTGCCATATTACAGAAAGCAGCAGTGACTTGATCTGAAATGCATATTTGAACAGATGTGTTTAAATTACATCTCTTTCTGTCCGCATGCATGCGTGCTGTGCGGGCGTGTGTTGATTTTCAATGCGGAGGCAGGGGGTGCTGAGGGGTGGGGTGGGGGGGCTGGGACTCCAAAAGGTCACCTGTGAAAATAAAGTTTGCATTGATCAGCTCCGGGGGGAGCTGTGGTTCGGGGGTCTGTCCGTACGGAGGCAGTGTTGCAGGTCCACGCTCCACCTGCTCTCCACCTCTTCCGACACCATAACAATACCTTGGACAGTGTGACCCTGCCCCTTTGAACCTCCTCTCTTCTCTCGAGTCATCAGGACCCAAGACTGAGACGGCAGACAGGTGACAGTGCCCCCAGTACACAGTAAATGGGGCTCAGATGGAACTTTCAGGAGGCTTCGAAGCTGAGCGACCGTGCTAATTCAGCTCTGTCTCCTTTTGTTAACCGATATCCTCACACAACTGCTTTAACCACCTCTTCCAGGAAGCTCTAAGTGACTTTGGTAGGACCGAACCCAGAGCAGGCCTGCTGGAAGATGGTGTAATCAAACCTAGCGACTTCATTAAAGCTTGCAGACTATCAGCAATTTAAGAGACAGCAGCAGGGTCAGGTTTGACCTTTAGAAGGTCAAGTGGTTGTGTCGCAATGCTGCTTAGATAGGACTGTACAATAGACATCAAGCAGACGGATGTTAAAGGGTAGAAAGAGAAAGAATGGGGTGGTGAGATGAGATGACTTGGGCTGAGAAGGGATGAGTCAGGTTGGGATGGGATAAGGTGGTATGGGAGGAGGCAGAATGGGATAAGATGAGTTAGGGTTTGGAGGTCAATTATGTTCCTCACGTCAACTGGACCATCTGCCCTCACATGAAAACATAGTACTCAGAAGCACAACATCATTTTTGGTAGCACTTTCACTGGATACTTGATTCCACCTGCATGACTAAAACCTTACAATGCAACCCCAGCAGCAGTATTTGGTATGACCTGACAGATAATTCGAAGAAGCAGTCACTTTCAGATCAGGGTTCACTTTCAGATCATTTAAACAAAATGGAGGACAGGATATTTTTTTGCTCAGCGCTGTACTGAATATTATCCCCCTTTTGTGGAGACCACTCCTAGATCCAGAAAAGACGCAATTTAAAATACAACTTTTCTCCCACAGTGTTTCTAAAGGACTGCGTTCCCAATGGTGGCAGCAACCATTTCTTTTCCGGGGTTACAGTTACACTGCTCTGTAGTTTCAGAAGGTGTGAAGGAAAAGTATCTTGGCAATGAGGCTTACATCAATTATCTTGAAGGCCAACATCAGTTAAAAGAAGAGTGTGGAAATGAACCTGAAGTAAGCACACAGGGGGGGGGGGGGCAGCGGCTGTGAAAAAAGGAGGACAGCACTCGCTGTGCTCAGTTGTGCAGTGTAAATGAGGTCTGAGCTGAAAGGTGACCATGGCCCCGTGTCCACTGGAAATTACAACTGTCATTACACAAAGTTGCCTTTTTATTCCTCACTTACTCTGAAGCAAACAAATGTGCCAAAACATTTTAGCAATTCAGACACAGCTGATTGAACACCTTAACACAACTGATTTCCCCCCATTTTGGAGGCTCAAAAGCACGGCATTATGAAAAGATTACAACACTCTCCACATTCCTTTTTGAACTTGAAAGGTAAGTTAACTGCTATATTTAAGTCCACATTTCAAATAACTTCTTATTTAATACAGTTCAAGTACGGCAGATCCATTTCCACCGGAAGGGTACTGATGATCGATTGCTGCAGCCAAAAGGCTCGACAATTTAAGCTCGGCTCCTTGCTAAAGGCGGCACTGTGGGCATTTCACAAGAAGCGGGAGCAAATTAAATCCTCCTTTTCCTCTTACAAATTATATTTTCAGTTCTCACGCCATTAAGTAAATGCTGCTAATGCGGTCAGGAGTTTAAGTGAATGACTCTCCCAGAAACCATCAGTGAATATTTCTCCTTATTTTCACAGATTACATGTCCTGTTCTTTTGCAGGTATTGAGCAGAAATCTGTTACCACAGTATAAAGACAAACAGTAAGTGCCTCATCAATAACTGTCAAAAAATATCAGCAGCAGTGTGTACTATGTGGGACTGCAGTCAGGACAGTTTAAAAAGGGCCTTCTTGCTAAGCTTCCCATTTGAGTAAGAGCCGTGGAGGTCCATTAAAGGTGTCTCTAATCTACAGGTGCTGCTACCCTCGGAGGACCTTTTGTTCCTGCTGTCAGTGTCGCTGGTGATCTCAGAAGCTGCCATTATCCCTGACGACACGGCACATTGTGATTGGTCCTGTCGGACCACTCCTGTGGCACGAGGCCTTGCCGTGTGCGTTCATGATGCAGGAAGGGGCCGTTTATCAGAAGCGCCTTCTAACCCCCACCACTGATACCCTGACAGCTCAAAGTGTCACGGCATGCGGGAGGGAAGGAGCAGGATGCCAGCACACTGGGATGATGATGGACGGGGCATTCAGTCATCTAAGAAAGCAATCAGGTGCACATTCCCGATGGGTCAGACACTTATCTACTGGCAAAAACCTGGAGACCGTGAGAACTGGTAGCAGGTCCACCTGTCCAACCTCAGGTCTGCAGACCATGACAAACTAACAAAAAATCTTGGAATGAGAATTCAAGGCTCTTTTTTTAAACCAGGAGTTTAATAACCACAATAAATGCCTTGACCATGATGCAGCCTTAAGTAGTTTTGTCTGAACTGCTCAGATGAAATCCAGGCTTTAGTGTAGAGATCATTAACCTCATGCCATGAAACACAGCTGACTATTTACTTTCTGATTATAATAAGTTAGTCTGCCTCGAGTATATTTAACATGCCATTGATATTTGGCAGAAACAACTGTAGAAATGAGGAACGTGTGAGAACCCGATACCTTGTGCTGTCAATACAGAAAGAATTCCTACAATGTACTTAGTGTGGCTGATGTTGTGGGGTTCAGGTGGCTGGGAATGTGAAGGCTACTTAGAAATAGGAGAGGGGTGGAAGCAGTGCATTGTGGATTGACAAATTATGTGACATGCTGCCCACTGCACCTTGTTCCCCACAGCTGTCAGGTTGTGTAATGTTCAAGACTCAATACAGCCTGGTAGAGTGATGGCTTGTTCAGCCAGCTCCACTGCTTCACACAGGCAGGTGAGGAGTTGGCTTGTGCATGTGTGTGTATTAGAGTGTGACAGAGCAGATCCCCCATGAACTTGAAGCATGATAAAGCAGGTTACGCAAGGATACCTGGATCAACATCATCTCTCCACCAGCGATGGGGACCAAGGTGGCCGTCTTCATTAATGAGAAATCCCTGGATCAGTCAAGGTCAACGAGCAAAAGTAAAGAAAAAACTGGACGAAAACATTGAAGATTCTTTGGCACAATCAGCTTTGTTTTTAACCGGACAAAAAAATGCATGGTTAAGCAAAAGAATGCGGGCATACAGGCCAACTGAAATTCACACACAGTGTGAGAGTGAAAACAGCAACAACTGACCGCAACTGGTTTCCATGAGAACCGATGACCAGAAGGGGAAGCTCCAGTGTCCTTCCCCAACAAGTCCGTGTCTATCGAACCCCTTACTCTGGTCCCCAGAGCTGAGGTCAGAACGGGTCGAGGCAGCAATTTCGGCTAAATAATTAAACGGGTGAAAGTAATCAGCAAAGTCGATCACTTAATGAAGACCCGGGAGCTGTGTCGTAACTGTGCTGGAAGCACGCTTCATTAGTGCCGGCGGCAGGGAGGATAATGGGGCGGGGTGGGGGGTGGGAGGCTATGTACAGCAGCACGGGACCGAATGATGGTAATATACACTTTCAATTACTGGCGCTCCCTACTGCGGCGACACCGGCGAGCTGCCTGAAGAAGCCCCTGGCATGCGCTTCATCATCGCTGCTCTCCATCACTGCACGGTGGGATCCCATAGCCAGCAAAACCTGGGCACCCACGTGGAAAATGGAGCACCTTTCATTGTTTCAGTGCCTTCTCACACAAGCCTGTGGTCACACTCCTTTTCACCTGATCAAGAAACTCATGAGTTTTTACTTCAGTGAAGAGTCCCAAATCAGGATTCAGCCAAGACCAAACCACAAATTTTCAAATACATGACAAACTAACTTCCAAAGAACTTCAACTAAAAGCTTTTTGGCTTTTGTGCCTAAGATGCTCATTGGTACTATCGGTAATGGGCTTAAGCAAAATTGCACAGAGCTGTGGGCAAACAGTTAATCTGCTTGGAGGCGGAGGTTTCAACAAGAGCTGAAGGACAGCTAAAGGACACTTTATGGAAGAAGATGGTAGTTGTGTGACATCAGGTACCTCCTACAGTGACTCAGACATACAGGGTGACTCCTAATGAGACAAGAACAGCTCACCCGCGTGTAAACATGCTCTGGTAAGTCGAGTCTACTTAAGGGATGGCATCCAGACTGACAGTCTCCATTACAGAACTAGTGATCATTGAATTAGCTGTGGAAGTTTGGTTTTTTCCAGATTCTTCACATGGCCACTCTTACTACGTACGTGATCCTTTCCGTATGAGTTGTGCTACGTACCTTATGCTTCATCTGAGTAAGGTAGTCGCAATCAAGAGTCTATCCCAGAATCAGTGGGTGGTAACCTACGAAATTATCCCTGGGTGACATGTCAGGCCATCAGAGGTTTGCCACATATGCACACAGCCACACACTACAGGAAATTTAGAGTGACCAATTCATCTGTCAGGTAGCAGGAACAAACCCCTGCAAACACGGGGAGAACATGGAAACTCCATACAGACTGAGCTGGATTTGATCTCACGCCCAAACAGCCCAGGCCCTATGAGGAAGCAGCAATACTCACTGAGCCACCAATGCTGGGGGTCATACACCCAGTGCGGACCAGGGACCATTCAGAGTCCCACAAGCGTGATACTTCTTCCAGCTGGAATAACCACAGAACTGCAGTTCAATTTGCTCACTCTTTCACAGTTAAGCCCATCTTTTCCATCAGTCTGGTCTTTCAAACCAATATTTTCACCACTCATTTTTAAAACGTGTTGACCCCTGGTGTGATGTGGTCCATCTGGAAAAACAGGCAGTAAATCTTTCACAGGCAGAAGCCACCAACCCGACATGCTGAAATGTGAACACAGACAGTAAGTCAGCATGATGACGGAAAAGACCAGTTGAAAACCCATCAGAAGCTCGGCAGCGCAGGACTATCACTGTGGCGGCATCCATCACTGTAATGGGTAGATCAGCTTAAGCAGCTTAACACTGTAGGTCGCTTTGGAAACAAGCTTCAGTTAAATGAATAAATGTAAACATCTGTGCATAAATGGAAATAAGGCAACAAGCAAGTCAACAAAAAAAACATATAAAAAGGGCCAGACACGCAGACAGGCGCACACCCTCTCTTTTTCGGAGATCAACCGTAAGATTCATCTGGCCAAAGTCCCCCTGGCAATGGTCTCCCTGGACCCCTCTTCCCATTAAACAAGCTCCTTTCATCTGCCTTGGCCACACGCTTCAAAGCCATGCTCAGAATTACACACATCCTGCTACACAAATACACCACAATCAGAGCACAGACATGCAAAGGAGGCACAAACAAGGGAAGCCGAGGTTTAAAAAGAAAAAAAAATCCCAGTTTTCAGGATGCAGAGTCCAGAGTCCATCATAGTTGCTCTCACTCGCCCACCGTTGAAGCATTAATTGTTAATATTGAGGAATCCCAACCATCTTGTAAAAGCAGCGATATTCCTCGCCTGTTACTCACTGTTAAAATACAACATATACAGACAGAAAAAAAATCTATATGCATCACCTACAAACAAACAAAAATGCTTATTATTTGCTCTAGCAATGTGCTTCTATCTTCTATGTGTACTCAGTATTTACAGGCCCGCTGGGTGCCACACGAGATTACTCCATGCAGCAATGTAAAAACAACTCATAAGAGGAGTGCAACAAGAAACCACCAAATAAATGTTTGTCCTGTCACTCTGCAGAAGCCCTCGAACCACAGATGTCCCCCCAGCGGCAAGGATGCCACACAGTTTTGCAAGATGGTGTTAGACAAGGGATAAGTTGGACGTGTTTGGTGATGTGTCTGCTATGCAGGCCGCACTAATGACGTATGACGCGTGGGGATCTGGGCTGCTGCCTCTCCGTACACAACTGTGTCCCGCTCAGCGACCATTGGATATGGCAACACCTCCAACACCATCTAGTTCAGCAAAGAGGTAACACATTTCAGCTCTTGCTGCTTTGTTTGTTAACAGAGCAGTGGAACAAAAACTCTGAGCTGCCACCTCTTACTGCTGGCCCACATATAGAGCAGTGGCTCCATCAGTCATTTGGGGACGCTGTAAATATATTACACCAATGAGGGTCTGCTGCCGCTTCAAAGAAACAGATGTCTGGGGACACGGCTGTCACTCGAGCATAATGGTCAGGTGGTGTGTGTGTGTGTGTGTGTGTGTGTGTGTGTGTGTGAGGGGGCGTTGTTCCACAGTCTGGTCACGTGATACACTCCAACACACCTTCTCCCTTGCAAAGCTCCTCCCTCACCTGCTAGATAGCGTGGGCTGCCGGCTCCCGCTCAACTGCTCGCTGCTAATAAGACCTCAGTTGTTGTGATTAATGTCAGATGCATTAATTAACTTTACACAAGACTTACACTCTCCATCAGGTTAAACACTAATAAAGATGGTAATTTTTTTAATGATTCATCAGTGATTAACTCCTTTGGTAATTTACAGGATGTGATAATGTACACCACATCAATCCGCAAACAGCTCCATCCAGCATGATGTGCTTTGGTACCGGTTATTGATTTTGGTGATTTAATAGTTATTGTTTTAGGGACAGGGCTGCGTGGTGGTGCAGCAGGTAGCATTGGTGCCTCAGAGTTCCTGGACTTGGCATTGAACCTCATTCACTCTTGTTTGGAGTTTGCATGTTCTGCCAGTGTTTGCAAGAGTTTCCTCCCATGGTCCAAAGAGGTGTTTCATTTGGAATGATGACTCAGACTATGTATACAAATGAAGGGTCTGTTCACCTTGTAACAGACATATTGTTCAAAATAGGCGAGTGAAGAAAATACACTTAAAAGCAAATAAAGTGAAAAATCGCCAGAGATTGTGAGGGCACAAGATCCCTTTCCCCAGTTGCAGTTCCCCAGCACGACGTTGTGTTGGGCAGTTAACGTGTAGCTGTTACACGCGAACCAACACGGCAAACAAGTGCATTGCGTTTGCAAGTGGAGAGCTTCTCCACAGAGAGTCGAATTCCACAAAGTGCTGGCCACCACGCCTGACCCGCAGAAAATACCGGCAGCCCTCTCTGTAGGCACTGGGCTGTGGTATTCCAGGACACTTCATCACCTGTTTGCAGAGGTATGCGTACGAACACCGGCAAGCAGCTGCAAAGTCTCACAGGGGTCTGTGGGTCACAAGGTACACATTGGGCACCTGGTAAATGCCCACCTGACCCGTCACCTGAGCAAGCCAAAAAGACTCATCATGACACACCTTGTCCCTTATTCAGAACACACACCAAGCTTACACACCATATAGCAGACTCCACACTAAGAAACCATTTAAATCCCATCCTGATAACACTCAGAAAAACAAAATAAAAAAATAAGTGAAAAAATTCTTTAAGCCCAACTTTTCCCCCAAACTGAACATTTTTTCCATTTTGTTATGGTTTAGTACTTTTCTGGGGACATTTAAAAAATGTCCGTTCAAGGTTAGCAAAAGACACAAGTACGCAAAAACATTTTCGTTCAAAACAGTACTGAAACTGATTTTTCAGTATGTAAAAACGTGGGGGGGGGGGGGCTTGGAAAAGGTTTGCAAAGCCATGCAAATTCAAAACTTTACACAAAGCTGTACAAATCTCCCAAACAAATATGCAGATGAAAAAAAGTGACAATGAAAGCTGTGTGAAAACCATTAGCTAAACATGACAAAGAAATCCGCCGCCCCCACCGCTCCCAAAAAAAATCATGTACACCAAGTGTGAAATGTGAAAAATGGTTTGAGGAACAATCCAACAATCCAAGAACCATTGCAGAGCACTTACATTTTCTATGAACAAAAATCCAATGCTAAAATATCAAAGGTTTGACACGGGGTTAAAAGAGGCTTTGTGAGCGTCTTTCATACGGAGACATCTCGCATTTATTCTTACAGTCAAATTACATGACACAAAGTCTACTGTGAAAAGTGCATTTTGGCCCTCTGTACGGCTGTCCGTGCCTTGCAGTCACATCAGATTTTGACAGGGTGGGCAGAGCCAAGTAGAGTAGAAAAGTGTCTCTCTGTGGCACCTGGGGACCACTCCCAGGCAAGTCAGTGAGGTTCCACTACGCCGCTGCACATGCAGATGATTGGTCAGTCTTCTCGAATGGGTGGGAAATAGCTAAAGATCAAGGGGTGCACGACCACAAGCTCTCAGCCTGCTTGCGGCAAACACAAGGATTAATGAAAGCGGGCTGAGAAAAACACACAGAAAAAAGTGCCACCGACAATAATATCGTGTGACTACCCTGCTCCTCCTGCTCTCCCCAATGACTTCTTAACCTCCTCTTTTCTCACCTTGTGTTTTAACCACAGAGGAGATACTCGACTGAAAGGAGGTGCCATCCTGCAGGGCCGACTGCTTGCACAGGTGGGTCGATTCCACATGGATGGAGGGCAGGAGGTCATGGGGGTTCACGCTTTACAGGGCAGGACGCAGTTGGGACAGCAGATGGCCGGTGAGCATGGGCGCCGGGAGCAGGGAGTAGGCCTGGTGCTGCCAGCTCAAATGGTCATGTTTGGCTGTGGTGGGCCTTTCTGTCCACAGCCATTACCACCGCTTCAGGTGCAGGCGGGGAGGGAGCAGGATCTGTGTGTGGGGGAGAAGGTCCTACGTATCTGGCACTCCTGCCTCTCCAGGTGGTGGGCCAGGCGTGCCGGGGAGCAGGACAATCGGCCCCCTGGAGGAGAGCAGCCCTTGGGGAGCCCAGGAAGACGAATGTGACCTACGGTAACAGTGCCCCTAGCGAAACGCAGCCGGTGCCCGGGACCGCAGGGTGATGCATGGCAGCATGCAAGAGAGAGAAGAGGACGGCGCAGAGGGCATCCTCACCCAACCAGGAGGGGCTGGTGATTTCATGTCCTCCAATGTTCTTAGATGACATGGAAAGCGGGTAAACAAAACCCTGGGGCATCTATTCAAACCCAGTAGCCATGAAGTCTCCAGCAAACACTGCCTCAGTTAAAAAATCCTGTTATTATTATTATTATGATTATTATAGTTTTTTTCTAAAGCAACTTACGATGTTAGGTTTTGATATTAAGCTACTTATAAAATAATGATGTAAACATTTACTTGGCTAGGTAACTTCTACTGCATCAGTTGCAGACAAGTACATTAATTAAGGACATTACAGCTCTTCATACATTTTTATACTAATTGATCATTTTAGGTATTCTTTTGTGCTTTAGCAGATGCACAAAGGCATAGAACACATGGGATGGAACAGTGTTGAGTCTGGCGAGGAGTCACAGCCAGCAGGGAGACAGGAGATGGGGTAGATATGGGTCAAATCTGCTCCACTCCTGGGTCTTCTCCAGTCCGTACTCGAGCGGCTCTGGTGGCCGCTGAAACCACTGTGTCTACTGAGTGTATCGTGTCAAGGTGCAGGAGTGCAGCAATGCTGCCCAGACACCCCCTGGCTGCAGTTTGCCAGGGGTTCAACTTAATGCAGCAAAGACTCACAGAATAAGGACTGCATTCTGTCGCCTTTTCTGATTGTATGTACATTTGTTAATTTAGCACTTTTCTCCACAGTGACAAGCTACTGACAACAAACCAAAGTGCATTTCACAGCGCTCTGTGTCACTGTGTGAGAAGAGCACTCCATAAAAAATGAATTGAACTGAATTGAACAAAGAGCTTTAGATACAGACACACTGAGACTGTCGAAGCACAGCCAGTTTGTCTGATAACACCATTTTTGCTGGTGCAAATTATACCAGTTGCTGCCTATAGAATTGAGTCTGACAGGAAACACAAAAGTGATCGTGACAGATGGTGTGATGCAAAGTCATATAAATTCATGGAGCTGTTAGGAGATTAGAGCAGAAGTGGGTCTGAAAGAGATCTGTTATCAGACCCTTCTTAAATGGTGAGAGGGATTCAGCAGTTCTGCAGAACTGGGGTTCACAGGTAAAAGATAATCCTGAGATAAAAACACTTCCGAAACCATTGAATAACAACTAGATGACCGGCCACAAACAAAACTAATTATTCCTAAAATACATAAACAATAGGAGACCAGCAGCAGAAAGGCCGTCTTCTGTACTGACGTTTATCAGTATCACCGAGACCCTTTCAGTTGAGCCAAAGTGAATGAGAATGAATGTACGTGTGTTTTTTTTTTTTTTTAACAGACCTTCAGGAACCTGACTGGAGGACACGTCTGTCCAGAAAGGGCAACTCTTCCCACAGGACACTATTAGCCTAGCGGACGCTTTCAAATGTCCTTCCAAAATGTTTTCACAGACAGGATGAAAAAAAGAGGTTCACTCACCACCAATGACTGCATGCACGCAAACACACACACACACACACACACACACACACACACACACACACACACACACACACACAGAGCTTGGAATGCCTGAAACCACACACAGAGGCCTGTGCCCGCATTACATGTGTGAGTCACGCGTGTCTGGGCCACTGTAGAGCCTCTTGCCATTCGCTATCAGGGGCTACCCCCCGAGACCCTCCACTTGCCTCCCATCAAGTGTGCTGGATGTAAATGAAATGTCAGTTCGGTTCCTGGTGAACTTCTCAGCCATCAGATATACGAGTCAGCAAGTCCAGCGCCTGGCCAGCCTCTCGAGCGAATACAGATCAGGCTACAGAGAACAGGGAAAAGCAGCTTGTTTTTACCTGCTCTTTAACAAGGCACTGAAAACTAGTAGGCGTTGTAAAAAGCCATATTCATATAAGTTATAACAGCTATTTTCTACAGTTTGTTCACCTGAATTGTACTGGGAGTACAGGAGGTATCCTAAACTGAAACTTTCTGTAAAGAGACCTTGGGCATCGATGCTAATGTTCCAAACCTGAAATACAACAACTGATTTAAGGAGTCATACTCTTTGATCGTGTTAAGTAAAAATAAACCATTTTCACCAAGGAAGAACAAAAATACACCAGTGAGCCTTTTGTGTCTGCATATACAAAGTCACTGCATGGAAATAATCTTATCTTCTCCCCCCCTGAAATATATGGGTCCATTTAAGAACGCCTGCAGAATCCTTTCACAGTGAAGAGCATCCAGCTGTTCACCATCCCCAGGCATCCTGCTCACCTGCATATTAACTTCACCATGGAGGTGTGAAGCCGTCAGTTTAGTCATTCACAAGCATCTCCATTAATGTTTACACTTCAGACCATGTGCACCCTTAACTCTACACTTGTTGGGCAAGTGGTGTTGTATTACACTGACCGGAGCTTGACTGGACTAAACAAGGCAGTTAAAAGCAAACCCAAACGACTCTTTACCTCCAACTGAAACTCTGCTGAGGAATGGCTGCTGGCAGCCAGTGAGGTTCTGCACCAGGAAAGTTTCCTGCCTGCAAGTAGGAGTTAATGGACCAAACTAGAAGCAATCTCCTGTGTTTTGGCTTTAGGAGTTGCTGTGTTTACCCACCTGTCGTGTAAAGGCTTTTGTGACACGGTGGATTGGGTTTCACAGACGTCCTGACTTGTTCTGGAGGCCTCAAAGGCGGGAATTGCTTCGGCACTGTAACACGAGTTCCTTCCAACCGACGCCAGCAAGTTCAAGAAATGAAAAAATAAAGAGCACCACACTGTATCGCTGAGGTGGCACAATTGGGCAACAGCGTGTTCAAATATTCCTCATTTTGTCCTCAGCAAGCAATTCAACATGGAAAAACTTAAGAAATATAAGCCTTGGTGGGGAATGAATATTTGATTTATCTGGCGGATGTTAATAGGTGCCTTGGGAACAGGGCTGAAGGTGGTGTCATGTTGGTCCACTGATCCCCAGCCCATGCTGAGTTCCTGCCCAGGCTCCACCGTGGCAGTTAATTATGGCTTTGTTTCCCCAGATGTCTCTGTCACTCCTTGTGAATTTTACTTTTTCCTTTCTGTGACACTCGATGCACCGCCACTTCATTTTAGACACTGTGCATGATTTCAAGCATGATTGTAAGTAATTGCTTTTTAAAAATTACATCATTATTTATGCATCAAGCTAATGCTGTCATCCAAGAGAAGAGAAGTTACAGAGTTAGATTTATACACCAAGCTACTTAGAGTAATTTAGTCATTTATACTAGAAGGCAATTTTTACTAGAACAATTCGGGAAAGTGCCTTGATCAAGGGTACTACAACAGGAGGTGAGGTTGAAACCCTTGACTGCAAGTTGGCAGCTCTAACCACCAAACACCACCCACTGTGCTCTCACAACGGAAGCAGTAGGACAGCAGTCCTGGCTTTGCGTGGGAGAGACGAAAAGCATCATCGTTCTTGTAGAATCTGCCCCAGATGAATATGTGTGCAGATGCGGCTGAACCTTTCCACTGCAACCTCTGACAGTTCAGTGTGTGACAGCTGTGAACTTTGAGAAAGGACACAAAATACCACTCATCACCGAGGACTAGATATCAGCACTGGTGGAACAATCTGGTGTATATTTACACTGGGGTACAAACTACACCAAACGTCCTTGAAAGGAGTGAAAGGAACAAAATCAAGACATTTTTATTTGATTATATAACAAGTGCAGTGGCACCAGGCACGGTGAAAAGCTGAGGACTCTCATCTCCTGGGCTGTAGGTTTTGAAGCTGGCTGAGTTTGTGTCCAGTTTGCAGGTTACATGTGTTTGTGTGGGTTTCCTCTGAGGGCACCGATTCCTCCAAACACGTTTCAGCTGAACTGGTGACTCTAAATTGCCCTTTGTGTGTGTGTGTGTCTGCGCATGCACGAGAATGAAAAGTGACTGCCCTTTGAAGAACTGATGTCTCATTTAGGATGTGCTCTGCTTCACAGCCTATACTTCAGGGATAAGCGACGCTGGATTGGACAGGCAGTTATTGATGATTGGTGGATGGGTGGAAAAATGGATGGATCATGGATGGATACATATGAATTGAGCTCCTCAAGTAGCTTCTGCTTTTCCACAGTTGTTTTAACTGTAATTATTTGGGGGGTTTTCGGTTGTTTCGGTGAGAGAAGGACAGTTTTGTCCACTGCCACAGTTCATTGTAAGTACCACTGAAAAGACACAAAGCTGGACAGACGGGCCTCTCTCCCTCAACAGGGGCATTCCAGAGCACCAGCGAGCCAAAACCATGCACTACCAGTTCACAGAGGTCGTTCAATTGTTCAGTGTGCAGCTATATGTTCAGAAAGTCTGTTTGTGGAGCCCAGAAGGTATTATTCTTCCCAGCCCTGTTCACCCCAAGCCCATCTATCTTTGGCAGAGCCAGGGAACTCTCACCAGCCATCTGACCCCCAATGTGGGACCCAGACGGCCATTAGCAGAACGAGCCGGAAGGGTAATGTTATGCTTAGCACGCGGCAACGTGATTAGAATTCAGAGCTGGATTAGCAGGTAGCCCTGGCCTAAGTAAGTGGCCTCTAATGAAATTAACCAAAGCTCACTTTATGGAGGAATCGCTAGCAAGCGGCAATTAAAGCGCCTTCCCCCGGCGAGCTTGGAATGTGGCAGCTGAGGTTTCTCACTTTTAACACAGTAACAAGGGCTGGAGGAGAGGTGACAAGCTCCTCGTGCACAACTGCGGCTGTGATGTGAGGGACACCGAATAGAAAACACTGACTGCGGAAGTCAAAGAGTGCTGATGGGAGGGTAGTGTTTGTGAATGACATGGTCCACACAAGTCCTCACCAGTGTTTTGTCACCCTTCTGCAAGATAAATGCCCTTGTCTGCTCACCTGCACAATGCAGACTGACAGTTCTGTCACTTCCAAAGTGGAACCTGCAAAGCATGAGCATCTAAACTAAACACAAGTGTTCCACGACCACAGGCCTGCCTACAGTAATTGGGCACTTGCAGGAAATTCACCAACTTGGCATAAAAGGCTTTGATCACTTTAGTCATTCAATGTCTGACAATGGAGTGTTTGTTGAATGTAAACGAGGAGCTGGAACTAAAAAGCATTTATTGATCAAAAGCAGAGAAGACTGTTACCAAACAACAGGCCACTATATAGCAAATCCATATAAAGCGGTGTCACATTTGGAAAAGGAGAGAAGCGCATTCTTGTCAACCGAACAGATGACACTGCACAAGAGGGTACCGGAGGGTAGGTGGGACAGGGGTGTGGGAGGTCAGTTTTTGGGCTGAGTGAGAAGCTCTTGTTAGAGCATGATGCCCTGTAGATGCCAGCAAGTATCATCTCTCCTGAGTACAGATAAGCTGCCTCTTCTACCTCGATGCTCAGTAAAGCGACACCCGTCATGCTGCATTTGCAAGCCCCTCCTTACAGGGCAGGTGCTGACTCAGCTGTGCCATGTTGAGAAGCTAATGACCAGGTTCTATCATTCCCTGTTTGGACCCAGAAGGAGGGTCTTGGTACCTTTAGCTTCTATGGTGGCACAAGTCCTCCTGAGACCATCTAGAACATGACATACCTCATATGTCTGCAAGGACCCAGTGCAGTTTTAAAATTCACAGTGACACATAGGTGAATCAGGGTGAAATGTTATCTCTTCATAATGCTCAAGGACAACACACAACATCACTCTCATTTGTAGCTGCACTTTTTACAAGTTAAGGTTAAACACAGTCAGTAGTGTTTAAAGACTGGCAGGCAGCCACCTAAGCTTACCATTTTCCAATATGGAAACTGACATACTGGTCTAGAGTTTATATTACCAAGTGATTCCCCACAACAATCTGCCAAGTGGTTTGAGCAGATCTTGATGTATTTAGGCAAAGTGGGACATACTGGTTTCATCTGAAAATATTGGTCCTTGTTAAAAGAATGACAAAAAGAAAGAAATGAAAATAAATATGTGCATGACCAGGCTTAAATTGTATTTTTTAGTCTATGAATATAAGAAGTGTTATGGAAAGCATTTTCACAACTAAGTAAAATATTTAGCAGAACCTACATGGTCAGTATGCAGAAAAGTAATATTCTCCACAAACTCATTCATACCAATAAGCATCTAAAAGTGAAAAATAATCACAACAAGAAGAACAAGAAACAGCAGTCAGAACATGTCTAGTTACGGTTCCCACTGATGGTCATTACTTTCACATGGCATGAATATGATTAAGTTAATAACAAGGCTCATTTCTTTGTATCTTTTACTGACAGGTAGGCTGCGATGGTGGATTTAATAGTTTAATGTATAAAAAACAACTTTGGGTTTGAACTTTAAAGATCAGACAGCTTGATGCAGCCTGCTGTTCACTGGTCTCTCTGGTGTGTATATTGTAGGTGTAGGTCATGGGTCACAAAGACAGTGCAGCAGTGCATCAGAGGGGTGCGTAGGCGTGTGCGTGCAGTCTCTCTCTCTCTCTCTCTCTCTCTCACACACACACACACACACACACACACACACACACAATCTAACATCCTGCAACAATTATCCAATAGCCAGAACCAGGAATGCTGAGGCAGGAAAGGGAGAAAAGGAGCAAATGGGAGGAGATGACAGTGGTGGGAAACCATGCGGGTTGAGACAACTGCTCTTCTGTAAAAAAAAAAAAAAAAAAAAAAGTTTACAAAGGTGCTAGGGTGCGCCTTCAAGGGTCAGGGTCATTGTAGGAGATGAAGAGATTTGAAGGGCGAGTCACATTTTACTGCCGAAGCGATGACTCAGCAGAGTTGGGTCGGGATGAGATCAGGTGCCGCCAGTGAGGTACATTGCCGCTCTCTCTCCAGCATGTGTGAAACAGTAACCTGGTGCATGGGAGGGGGCCTGTACAAAGCCGCAGGGCCAGCTAAGACAACACACGACACCTGTTGTCCCGCGCATATGGCAAACGATAAGGGAGAACAGGAAATAAAGCATTGAATAAACCAAAATGCATTCAAATGTGAATACTTTTTTGAAAAAAATGTACAATTATTTATAGAACAACTTAAAGATACATGCCCATCCTTAAAAAAGGAGTTCTCAAAACTCCTTAGCACATTCAGAAAGTATTTAGACCAAAATATTAAGGAAAAGGCTTTTAAAGCCATCACCGTCTCATGACTGAAATCATACTGACATATTTCTCCTGACAGAGTCTCAAAAAACACTGCTACCCATCTGCAAACAGCAGCCCTTAGACATCTTTGAGGAACAGATTTGCTCAGTATACAGACAGACTGACAAGTGTGAGTCCATCTGGGCAGTCTGAGGAACACCTGTATGGTGTAAAGCAAAGCAGCACACAAGTGTCCTGCATCTCTGGGAACTGCTGCAGCTGGGAAGAGCTGGGAAGACAAAGTGCCTCATTTCCCCATCAAACCTGTTCATCAAGTGCCTCATGAAAGCAAACCAGTTTCCAGCAGGGGTACTCAATCTTCTCACTGGTATTGTGGGCTGAGCACAAAAGACCAGCATACCAACTAATACACTTTGCTTTCTGGTGGGGAAGTGAGACAAACCTATTCAGAGATATTAATGTCAATGGTGAGGAACCATTTTAATCTCCTGTACACCTTGTGCCCAAACCAGTATTCCATCGATTCTTCTCTGAAACCTATAGTACGAAATCCAATCCCTGAAAGGAATTTTAAATGTAGGTTCTTACATGCTGACTTCAGGTAGCATAGTGGTTAAGGAGAAAGACCTGATACCAAATAGTCACGAGTTCAAATCACGGAAGGAACTGTAACGTTGTACCCTTAACCAGTGAAGTTTTCTGAACCCCTCAAAATTTCCAGCTGTACAAAGAATTAAACTAATTGAGCAGAAAATGATTGTATTAAATGCAAAACAGCACCCTGGAAATTTACAAGCCACTAATCACTGGGTTCCAGCCATGAATTTGATCACAAGTGAATGATTAGGGCATAAAAAAGTGGCTTCACTGGACACTCTGGAGTGTTCGGCATGCATTGATGGAATCAAAAACATGACTTTGCTTGCAGCTGTTAGTGTGAAGAAATTAAACCATTAGTGACCGCCCCAATGAGGGTCTTTAACAAGAGGAAGGCGCGGGAAAGACATCCAGCAGAGTGGGAGTTAACAGCCGCCTAGTATGCTCAACTTGAGCGTGGGCATTTGCTGTCGAGCTACTGTTACATCGGCTTGGTTTAACCCGGTTGGAAGGCGGGAGCTGGAGAGCAAGAGGCGGGTTCGCCACATCATTCGAGTCTCGGAAAATGTAATGAGTAACCAGGAATGCATTCGCACCCACAGGCTGCTTGTCTAGCGACTGTGGCAGGCTCTCGAGAGGCTAGCAGGAGCTCGAGGATTGAGGACAGGCTGTAAATATGACAGCTCCACTCTGAGTCATTGGTTCTGGTGCTGCTCACTGCCTCTGTCAGCCTCTCGCCTTCGATAACATGAAATAACCAGTGTAAGACAGAAAGTGCGTGACATAGGAGACAGGGATGTCTACAAAAGAGAAATGATAACTCCATGTATATCTACAAGTAAATTCTGAATCACCAGGATGTTGTGATTCGGGAGGCAGAGAAAAGAGTGGCAAAAAGAATAGAGTTGCCTTCAAAGTTGTTAAAAATAAATCAGACCTGAGTATAAATGAAAACAAAAAATATACAATCCTGTGTGATCAGCTGGAGATAACCCAGACCTTTCTGAAGAGATGAAGCAAGACCCCAGTAACACACAATAGTTAAGGCAGCAGGTTTGTCTAATTGGGCCTGTGAGGGGTTAAAAAGTCAAACTGCTATAGTACTAAAAACCTCATTTAGTCAATATCAAGGTTTCCAAATGTACAGCATAATAAAACAGTCCTTTTGCAGCAAATATGTGGCATGATGGTGCAGTGGGCTACATTGGTGCCTCAGACATTCTGTGCTGCGTGTTTGGACGTGGGTTAGAATCCAACTGTCTGCATGATGTTTCTAAGTTCTCCCAATGTCTGCATGAGATCCCCCAGTCACTCTGGTTTCCTTCTATAGTCCAAAGACATATGTTTCACATGAGCTGGTGGCTGTAAATTGCCCCAAGTGTGCCTGTGTGTGAGTGAACATGTGTGCGTGTGAGATAGTGCTCTGTGATGGACTGGTGGTACTTAAACAGTCTGATCTCTAACAATTCACGAGAACAGAACAGCAAACATTCGGGTTCTAGCAAATCAATAACTAAATAAGCTTCCCATAAAAAGTTCAGCCATCTCTAGTTTTGTCTGAGCTGCAGCTTGTATGATTAATATCCTATTTTGACTTTTGCAACAGCGGTACTTTTTAATATCAGTGACTTAGCCATCTGTTTGTAATAATACATCAGGTTGTTAAATCTTCTGTCTTTCATATAAACCCCAAATGAAGTGTTAATGAGTTCAAGACCACACATGAAACTGGCTTTGCCAAGACATGAGGGCTGCATCTGCTCGGCAAAAACTTGAAAATTACCTGTCACAATACTAGGACAAATCTATTTTCAAGCCATTGGGGGTGAAGTGCTCTAAATACTGCAGACAAATTAAAAACAAAACATTTTTTGAAAAATAGATGTTCATGAAGAGGCTACGGGGGAGTTTTGGAAAAGGCAGGCCAGTAGGACACGTGCCAAGTGTGCCCCCATACAGGTGACCCGTGACATCGCAGTGGAGTTTATGTGAATGTAGGGCATCCAGCTAACAGAGTATGACAGGCTGCCACCGAGGAGATGAGCATGACCTCAGGATCTCGGCTGCTCACCTGGCAGACCACCAAGGGCCTGGTCATGTGGACCCCGGCCTTGGCAACGTGCACTGGCTTCACCGGTCTTCATTCCTGGTCATGCAGGACCTCAGTGAATCCATCTCTGGGCTTTCTAGTTACTTCATCACTCAACTGGACCACCTGAGCAGTAGTACTGTTGCCCTTAGCTGCTGAGTGGCAACTGGGATTCCTGTGCATGTCATCAGACATCAGGAACCAGGGCTGATCTGAGTTGTCCTTTTGTTCATCGTATATTCATTCAACTGAGACAAAGTGAATTACAACGTTATGTAACTTACAACTGTTCACTCATTTATATGTCTGAGCAATTTTTACTGGAGCAGTTCTGGGTAAGTACCTAACTTAATGGTACTATAAATGGAGGTGGGATCTGAACTCATTCAGGTGCAAAGCAGTAGCGCTAACCACTACACTGATTATTGCCCCCCCATTGTGAGTAGGTATAAAAGAGGGCATCCGGGCCCTGTATTCAGGTCAACACCATAGGGCCTCTGTGCTGCCCTGGACTAAACACTGGGAAAGAGCACCACATTCAGCAGCATCTTCTCACCATTAATCTGCCACCTTCACTGCTCCTTTCATTCCCCCCACCGGTGCAACCATGTTGTCTGGGTTTTGCCCCAACACGTCCTAGTTCCTTATATCTAACAATACCAGTTCCTCTGGACCCTGCTCCTCCCAGACAAACACCCAACTCCACTCCGCATCTGCTTTGACCAGCCAGGCTCATCCACAATCCCAAAGCAGCTTAAACGTGTTCGGGTAATTCTACGCCGTGGTGGGACACACCTCAACTTTTCAAACTGCCCGGCTTCCCGGTCCTCTCTGTTTTCAAGCCAGAAATCACAGAAGATATTGTTGGACAACAGACTCGATGAACTGTCCTGCTCTGTCATTATATCTGCCTTTAAATCAATCTCTAGCTTTCATTTTTTTAAGGCTTTCATACAATAGAATTGTATCATATGATCACGTTCAAATAATATGATTTTAATTGATTGTGAAAGTCTATCTTTACAAGGTTAAGCAAATTAATAATTTTAATAAAACAATGCATCTTTTAAGTGTGGAATTATGTATGAGAGTACAGTTAATGAATATTGAGCTGAAGTAGAGACTGATTATCTCACTCAGCGCTATCTTTAATGAATTCCTGAAGATGTTACAGCCTAATGTAAATACCGACTACTTCATCTTAGTGGTTCCAGGTGATGAAAGCCCATTTACTCTACATTACTGCCACATTTATCATGTGCATATGTCATTTATAGCTAACACACAGCTGATTAAAATCACTTTAATCCGCCATTCGAGGAGGTGTGTCTGGATTATTAGTGGAGAATAAACAATCTGATGGTGGCAAACCGCCACAAAGCTGGTTGGAAATTCTGTTAAGAGCAACATTTATACTTTCTGAAAGTGTTACATTTTGTTGACAGCGATATTGTTTCGTAAACTGTCAGCATAAGGAAGCAGTCATTTGGCACAACCGGGGACATGCATACAAAAATGTATGATACCAGTCAAAAATGTGAGTACACCTGCTCAAAACTAGCTTGTTAATCATATTTGACATTTCACGAACAAGTGCCACCATGAAATGAGATGTTTGATACTGGTACGTTGCTTTGTGTTCACTCTTTTGTTCAGTTTGTCCCAAAGCCCCCCATTGATCCAAACACCATGTAAAGCAGCACGTAGGATATCTGCAAACATATAGGCAGTACATGTGCAAAATGATAATGAATGATCCAAATGGGACTCTCAGTGTCTTGTTCCTTTCAGGGCACACCGTTTTATTTATTTATTCATTCATCTCACACTTTCCTCTGACTTTTGTTCATATACTAAGCTGTTTACACGAATGTACACATTTGTACAGCTGGGTAATTTTTACCCTATCAGTTTAGAGTAAGAACCTCGATCGCGGCTAATTTCACACACTTGTACAGCTGAACCTTCAGACCACGGAGCCTGATTCATTTTCAATCCCGAAGATGTCCCTTAATAACATACAACAGTCAAATGTTGCATTTATTCCTGATGGTCCATACATACGACACACAGATCAATACTGCAAAAGAAGAAAAAGCTAAATACAGGGTGAGTCAAAAAGAATTCGGTTCACTTTCATAAATTTATTACTCAGTATCACATGAACATGGTCTATCAAACATAGTATATTGAGCATTTGGAAGATTAAGAAAGAAACTGTCAGTTACTTTACAAATTAGTTTAGATTACATTTTCATATGATACTGAGTAATACATTTAGGAAAGCGTTCAGTTCCTTTTGAATCGCTCTGTATGATTAATGAGCCAAAATGCATACCAAACAAGTGCTCTGTCTACTTGCTGATACATCAATTATTAAACTGTTCCTTATACATCATGTAAACATCTGTCCACAATTAGTTAATAAGTAAATACACCAGTTTTGCGCAAAAATACATTTTATATTAAGAATTATTCCTTACACGAATGTGTAATTTAAAGAAATATGAGGAGAAAAACTAAACCACAACCAGATGTGTTGTCTTTTAGGAGGAGTTACTCCTTGTTCTTAAATTACCCTGGACTTGTCTGAGATCCATCTTGTTTGCATAGCAAGGCCACTCTGTGCAGGTCACAGGGCTGACCAAGTGTGCAGTAACCCAACACGCCATCAGGGCAGACTACACAAATGCTGACTAAGGACGGGCACTGCACGGGGGAGAAAACTGCCGGGGGCTGCTTTTTTCTCTGAGTAACATCGCAAAGAGACTCACATGGGCAACATCATCGCAGGGCATCCCGGGGAGATCAAGGCTAGACGGTCATGATGCTCAGAGCTCGGTGATGAGGGTTCGATGACAGATATGGCTGCGTCACCTGATAAAGCCTGAGACGTGTGACCTCGGGGAAATCTACATCGCCGGTGGCTGCGCTGTTTTCAGAGTAAGATGTTGAGTTCGAGCACAGGCTTGGGATGATAAGACCTTGAACAAAACATCTGTGAGGTTCCTGTTCCAAGCAACCAACACACTCCTGTCTCCCGAGGACCCTGAAGACACAGACAGCTAGTTTTCCACTGTGGGACTCAAGCCCCTGAATTCAGACACACTCCATCCCATCCAGGGTTGTCATATGGACAGATCCCACAGGTAACTTTAAAAGTTTAAGTTTCAGACAATTTAGTCTTACTTTTTTCCAACTTTAGTATTATTCACAGTATGAATAACAAGGTATATATAAAAGTTTGAAGAAAATATAATTAGACAATATTTTTTGGCCACTTTCATGTGCTAAACTGTAATCAGCTTCCTGCTGTTCTGTATTGTTACAAACTATTTTGGGCCGTATCTAAGCTATACCGCCAAGTCACCTTTGACAAAGGCCTCAGCCAGCTAGCTAGGTAGCAAACAAACTAATAAACAAAAATTAAATAAAAAATGCATTATGTTTCCTAAACTGAAAAAGTGAGGTTTTATGACCGTTAAACAGCAAAGACCGGTTGGCAGTTATTAAACTTGTACGCCCACTTCAGCTCTCCTGCTTATGAGTCCAACGTGCGGAATCCCCTGTAAAATCATCCTATTTACATTTAATAAAAGGCACTGGTCCGTGGCGTGTGTGTGTGAGCCCTACTGAGATTTTCCAACCAGCTGCTGTTCTGCAGGGGAGGGTTTTTGTGGCCATTTTTCATTGTCCACTGTTGCATAAAAAGTTTTTGTTTTGTTTGTGAGGGAGACAAAAAGAGAGGAATATTATCATGACTAAACTCAGGCCGGGTGATCCTAGCTCTGAGTCAGAGGCCATGTGGCTAAGCACCAAAAGCTATACCGTTTGTTGCCCCCTCCCCTCTGGCCTTGGCACAAATCCCTACACAGTTGCTCCACCCCCTGGTGACACGGAGACACCCGTGTGTCAAAGGGAAACATGGAAAGCATTTCAAACAGGCCGAGGTTCTCCGAAAAGGCCTTGAAACGCAGACTTCTAGGTTTTTACTTACGGCTCCTCGAGCCCCAAGTTTCTCAAGAATTTACAGGAGTATCCACAGCCACATGGTGGCGAGGGAGGGAGTTGGGGAGGGAAAGAAAAAAAATCAGGTCAGGAAAATAACTGGTTTATGTAACATAGCATGTCTGTGGAAAAGGGGGAAGGAAAAAAACCTGCTCACCTTGTGTGACTCGCAGCTAAGCCTGCTGCATATGAAAGGAAACAAGGCCTTTTATGCTGCTCTTTTAAACTCCTGCCAGCTGTAAGTGCGTTCATGGAGGGGGAAAGATGAAGAAATAAATAAAAGAGGGAGTGAAATAAACAGAAATCCGGGGCCCTACTCATGCCGATGAGGTACGGAGTCATCGCCGCTCAGCACAACAGGCGGGCAAGCAGGCGAAAAAGAGGGCTGTGTGGGTGTTGATTACCGATGGCCGACAGCGGTCAGAAGACAGCTTTATGCCGGGCCTCAAACTGTAACCAAAACCAGTAACCTAATCGTCATGTGCGCCGGTACGAAGGTAAAGCGTTACTGAAAATATTTCTGTGCTGACAACCTCCTGGATTAAGTTGCCTTTAAAAGCAGCAGACACAATTGCTCGGCAAAGCAAGCAACTGTCAAACTGTCCCAATTATCCAGATCCTGCACACCTTGGACCATCTGCGTGCCTCTTTACAGACCGCAAATAATGGCGTCTGACACAAGATCAAATGTGAAACTCTGACAATAGGATGCTAGAGCTCAGTCTTTGTCAAACCTGCCACAAGTGAGGTGGGACCATGATGATGCTGGGAGGGTCCAGTCTGGTCATCCCCAAGGACACAAATCAACCTCAACAAAGACTTTGAACTCAACACCACACAAACTACATAAGCTTAAAGGAAGATGATTTCTCAAAATCATACACAACAGGGTTTTAGGGAATGTGCCTCCACTGAGGATCAGCAGACACGTCAAAGATCACAACCAAAGTTATGAAGAAGATCAAATCACAGACACAGCAGTTACTGTGACTACTGTAGTAGTAATCGAGGTTAAAGCAGGTCAGCTGAACCATGTGACCTCCCTCAGTACAGCTTAAAATATCATTGCCAATTAACTGACAGCTTTGTCCTATGTTTCTTACAATGATAGATAGGTAAGTTTACAATGATTTACCTTTTAATGCAACAGGCTATTGCTACTGTATCAACGCAGGGTAAACATAGTGATCAGCAGAAATACAGCAGGAGGTGCAATTCAAACAGGGGCCCTTCAGACTGCAGGGCCACACTCCTTAACTGCTGTGCTGCCTGCTTTGCCAAGCAGAGCTGCAGAATAATTTACACATCTCAGGATTACATTTTCTGGATGATATTTAACAACCATACAGGGCTTATTCTTCACTAAAAAGAGGTTTTTTAAACTTTTCGATTACTGTGTGATTTACAAACAAGCGGATATTTTAAATAATTAGAATGAGGTGCATCCCTGGAGGATTTCAGTTAAGTATACGCCTGAATTTAGCGAACCATTAAAATTTTGCATAAAGAAGGTTTCGTGTTGTTAAATGGAACTTGTCGCATCTATTCCAACAGCTACATGGAAAAGAGCTGGGACAAAATACTGTGAATCAAAACCTTATGCAGGAAAGCAACGTGTGTGCTTCAGCTTTCAAAGAAATGCATCCAAAAATATTGGTTTAACATCATCTGCAGGATCAGTTCCATAAATTACAAACTGTGGATAAATTTTGGAAATCTGTTCACATCTGCAGAAAATGGCCTGGGATGTGGTCACCGGTGATATCAGAGCAGCAGGCTGAGCTCAGTGGCGCCCTCCCTCCAACACGGAGTACAGGATCAAAGCTTATCATCAAGCAGGTGTCAGCAAGGCTCAAAGGCCAAGGTGAATTAGGGCCTTTCACCTCTGCCATGCACCAAGCCATTCAGGCCACTGCTGTAAGCAGTCCAGACGTGTGGGTGGCAGTTTTCACTGTCAAATCGAAGAGGGAGGCTACTGATGAGTCACAAAGAGATGCAGGTTTCTCATCTTCCCACCATGTCCTATCTCAGCAGTGAGGAAAAATAAAAAACAACAACACTGCTTAAGGCCAGGTATCAGAAATTAAACTTTTAATAACTGCAGTTCCAAAGGGTGCAATTTACCGTCAACATTTCATCAGTGAGATTCAGTACATTTAATCCACAGGCAGCAATAAATTCTGATTTAAATTGTCCTTTCCTTGACCAAAAAAAGATGAATCATTATGAAATAACAATAATTATTAGCTATAATTTAGTTAACAACTTTGGCCACGGTACCATACAATGTTATGTTTGTACACTAAGCTAACTAGTAATATTTACTGTATCAATTCAGGGTAAGGACCTTTACCAAAGGTACTATGGCAGGTCTGCACTTTCAAACCCAGGACCTGCAACTGCAAGGTGACAGCTCTAACCACTACGTCACCTGTGGTCTCCACAGACACGTTCCAACACATGTATTTCATGCATCATGTGGGAAAAACTGTACATAGCTGAAATCTGAGAAGGAACTTGTGGGGTTTTAAGCCTTAAAAAACATGCAGAATGTTTGTGACATTCCAATATGGTGATTGTCAACAGTGTGTGTTTGTGTGCGTGTGTAATAAACAGCCACTGCTCAGACTACTATCTATCGGCCACTTCATTCAAACAGCTTCACCTGTAAGCACTGCTAAAACACATTCATGCAACAGCAGCTGTACTCAGAGCACTCAAAAGGACAATATCTCCATCTCCATTACACACACCACAAGGCAGACGAGCCACACTCATCCGCATTCGACGATCCCGCGCTCAGACGGTCGGATGGGAGACTTCACATAAAAACAAGTGTCCAAATGGTCTAAACCTTCATCTCAGCAAGAAGCACAGATTTCAATGGATTCAGCACAGCTACAAGTTGAACTGATAATCTCCATAATCTGTTAAAAAACAGTTCAGGACAAATTGCTTTCAAAGGACAAAGTAGTTATGCTCAACATCAAGCTGGTATCAAGAAAATCCAAGGAATAACATTTTCTCTTCAACCTTAGAAATTCACTAATCTTTACAGATCTTTTTAGTGAAGGGATTGCATTTTTTTTTTTTTTTACCAAATATGACTAAAGATAAAAAAGCATTTTATATGGTACAAGTGCAGCTCTGTAAGATGAAAAAATTCCCCAGCGTAACACAGCGTCCACTAGAGCCTCAACAAAAGGGTGAGATGTTTTCAATATTCGCCAGCAAGACTGTTGTCTCACAGAGTTTCTGTGGGAATCTCATTAATTGCTAAACCACACGAACCCATGTGAAATAACAACACCCACTGCTTTCACACTTATGGGTCGAGGCCATTACATTCGCAGTCTCTCGCTGTGTGCAGACGTCCTCAAAACACACTCCCTCCTGACAAATGACAACTTAGAAAGACTACTTTGAGAAGCCCAGCTAATTCTGGTTCTTTCTATTATATTTTTACTCTGATATTTACTCTGATACGTCACATGTACAATTTGAGGCTACCTGATTTATACCAAGATTGAACATACTTGAGGTCAGGATAACAAAATGACCAGGTTATGTATTTAAATGTAAAATACTGTATGTAAGGTATTGCTTCCCGATGTAGAGGATAGAAGATGACTAACTATAAGTACAGCAAACATATCCTAAACGTATATTAATCCTTAAATGCTACCCCTTCCACGTTAAAATGGCAGACTGAAATAAATAAACGCGCTTACTGTTTTAGAGTCCATTGTTGTGACCTCCATTTGACCGATTTTGTAAACATTATTTCAAAATGGCTGATAAACATATTGAAGAGAGCAGACAGGTTTTACAATGACATTAAGGGAAGTAATTTCGCAATATAATAATCTCCTTTTCCGCCATAATCCTGAGTATTACTACTACAAATCTGAACAGTCTCTTAATACATAGGTTACTTTAGATATTGTATCACACAAAAGCATAAAAGGATCTCAGCCTTTTGAGGATAAATCTTATAGTCCCTACAGGAATGAAATCTCCAAAGTATTTTATATACACATCGATACGTATATACTTACACATGTATACAAAAAGCAAACACGTTATAGACATAAATTAATGGGCACAGCAGAAAAAAATGTGCTTGCATAAAGTGAGTTTGAGAGTGCAGGCAGTAGGAGAATGCATGTGCCAAGCTTATATTAAAGGTAATAAATTTTATTAAAATAGCATTTCCACTGTCAAAACGCTGTTAGGACGAGTGATCTTTCTGATCCGAGGGAGATCAGCAGGACCCTAAACACTGTTATACCCCCCAGTCACCCTATGCCTTTCCACCCTCCTCTGAAAGCCTCACTTGATGAATGTGAACAAGCTGAAGTGAATCAGAAACAGATTATCAAACCTGAAGACATTATTTAATGTAGTCTGTTCATCATCTTAAACACACTAACACACTTGTGTATCTGTCGGGCTGCATGGGGTGCATTGAGGCTTTCAGATGTTGTTCCTTGAATGTCTGGGAGCCATCTGTCACATTTAGGGGACTGATCAAAGCACGGTCCACATGAACAGTGAATGGACATGCCAGCTATTAATGAGAGCCCAAAGTACAGAGCATGCTGGGTAAGCACCCCAAACATGGCCTCTGGATCCAGGAGTCTGTTTGGAAAACTGACCACAGGGCTGAAAGAGGGCAGGTGAAGGCCAGCCTTCCTGATCTCATCACAGCAAGATCTGTTGTTCCTTCGCAGTGTCTAGCGTTTGCTACCCAGTGTGGGATCAAAGGTGAAGCAGGCGCTGCAGGGGGTCACACAGTGCAGGATTCCTGCCGAGCCAGTGGGGGGTCGGGATTCATTTTCCTCACGTGTCCGCTTGATTTTGCTTTTCCTGCCACTCCGCTGAACCCATGATGATGGTTCACAAGTCCAGCCCTGACGCTGAGAAAGGCTGTGGCCTACAGGGCCGCAAACCCGTCAAGCTACTGGCCTGAATAAATGAAGAGCACATCCAGGTGGCCGTGTGCACAGTAGCGCTTGATCAGCACAGACACGCCACAGAAGCAGCCTGTCAGCGAGGAAGAGCCACCGCTAAGCAGCAGCCAGCAGAGCCTCGAGCAGTTCGGGAGGTGGCGGTATCGCCTTCGGCTGGCCTCAGGACCACCGCAGCCCTGCCATGCCTTGGCCACACCATGAGCTCAAACTCTCAAATTGTTATTTCAACAGGCCTGGTAATGAACCAAAGAACTCGCAAAGAGGATGTCATATTTTATGAATGCAGTCTTTGAGGCTACATTTCACAAAAAAAACGTAATACTACAGCTGTTGGAACATGGTTTGCAGAGAAAATGATGATATTTAGAGCATGGTGCTATGGTGCACCCAAAAACCAAAGCTTTTACTAACAATAATTTAATAATGGAATTATTATTATTATTATTAGGCTCATCATTAAGTGCTGCTCTTCTAAGAGTGGATGAAAATGCACACTCAGCCCACCCAAATAATGGTAATATCCCAATGACTCACACTCCTCTAGTCCCAAACACATCAAACACATGTGAGTGTGCAGTAAATCAGTCATGCAGCACCGCAATACACAGTACAGCTGCCAAACAGTCATCCAAACTGATAAATTAATGGCAATTCATATCCAAAGGGATCAAAACAAGGTCATGGTGAAACAAAAACATTATTATTAACGCAGAACCTACAAGCGTGTTTCTGGCGACGGCTCAGAATGTCAGCGTGACACGCTTCTGACATGATGGTGGAGAAGGGAGAGGGGAAAGAGGGTCTGGGCCAGGACCCTCGGCCCACACTCCTGCACCATCCCTTTTCCCTTTCGCTCTGCGCCAGCCGGCCGTCCCAGTTATCTCAGAAGCAGCTGTTGTTTTGGGAACGGCTGCCAGTTTGTTCTTTGGTTTTCAAGGGCTGGGGTGGAGATGAGGGACGGGGAGGGTGTTCAGGCTTGTTCAGACACAGAGCCTGGCACCGCGCCCACCGTTACAGGGCAGTCTGGGGCCTCAGCCACGCGCCGTGCCACACTGCTGAAACAACACAGAGGCAGGACGGGGCTACTCCCTACTGCTTCTCTACTGGGTCCTGGGGTCGGTGCGGTCGCTGCTGTTTCTCTGCAGGCTTCCTCCAGCGCACTCGGCCCACCTGCCCCCTGTGCCCTCAGAAAACAAACCAGGGTCAGCAACATTGGCTGACCAGGCCAGCCTGGCGGAACGCTCATTTCCTCCCTGTCGGTGCCAAAGCAGTTCTTCGAGGTCGTGCGTGTGCGGCACAGCCTCTCATGCTGGTGCGAGGCAGGCGACCTTGTGCCCCAGTGCACAACCGCCACAGGGTCTAAACCCATGGATTCATACTTACACCCCGTTTGCATTTTATTGTGAACAATTATTAGAGGTGTCGGTTTAAACTGGAGAGGTGATGCCCTGAGCCAGGAACCCTGCAGTTCAGAATGAAGCCGGCATAAGAATGCTGAGCACATCTCCACAGGGGTCAGTGCAAAGCACATGACCCCACAGTGGGGCACCGTACAACAGGGGCTTTCAACCTCTTTTTATTGAAAACACTCTCAAATTACATATCTGATTCTCTGGCACCCCTAGGCAATTTTCTATTGTAACGGTTTCACCAATGACAGTTAGTCTCTGCAAATAATAATAATAATAATAATAACAACAATAATAATGTTCTAGGTGCTTGAAAATTACATGGGCAAAAACAAATTAATTAAAAGTAAAAAGACTAAGTATCAATAAGGTACAGGCCCACAATAATAATGCACAATTATTAATCACAATAAAATAAACAAAAAAACCTTAATTTATTCAACTTCTTTAGCTATTTAGGCTTGATGTGACCAACAGATTCTTCTTGTATTAGAGAGAAAACTGGACAATCATTCATTTTTCCCTAGTAGTCTTTCCCTCTTGTTGGTGTACAAATTTGTGGTCGCACAGGTAATATGTGGGAAACTGAACGAAAGTGTTTCTGTATCTCTCTGTCTGCTTGTGAAATATACTTTTGAGCTGCATGTCACTTTGGAGAAAAGCATCTGCTATTTGAATACATGTAAATGCAAATTAACTACCAGAGTAATTAAAGTAATTGATGAGTAATAAAGTGACACATTATCTCTCAGACACGTTAACACATCAACAGACAAAACCTGATCGCCTGCTGGACAGCAGGTAAACTGCTGCAAAGGCAAAAGGTGGCCATTACATTTGTTTTTCTTGGATTAATCATTAATCCTGTAAGTGTAGTTGTATAAAAGAAACGAGATTGTTTAAAAAAATATTGCATCCCTGCTGTAGTAATTAATTCTTGTCTATAAAATTTTTGCCGATAATTAAGATGACTGTGCCAAAACTAAATTATTGAGAGACCTCTGGCAGTGCTGGGTGCTGTCTGTGACACCCCGGTTTGTCTCCTCCCACTAGCTGCTCCTGAATCTGGAGCTCAACCCAGAGATGGGATCTCTAGCCCACAACTGAACCTCAAACCCAGAGAGGCGATCCGCTTCATTTCGGAGCTCTCTGGCCTACGGACAGCAGCTGTTTCAGGCCAAGACCAAGCTGGCCGGATTAGGCAAGACAGAGCCTATCTTGATGCTGCAGCATGGCACCCCACAGACAGGGCGGTCATGGGGTTAACCAGATATACCCAGGCTGAGTGGTGGGGCAGAGTTTCAAAATAGGGGAGGGAATTAGAGTTGAGAGATGTGGATGCCCTCCGGTTTCACGGTCGAGTTTCCAGACAAGCGAGGCAGATCTGCGAGAGGTCAGGGTCCTGGCCTTGGAGATGTGTTTTCACCTCCTGCAGTAGACTTACACCAATACACACACCCTGTGCATTAAGAATGACACGTGAAATGTCTGGATTTCCCGTATCTTAAAATCTCAATCAAGAAGTAACCCCAGGTGGGAATC
Organism: Arapaima gigas; assembly: GCA_900497675.1. Taxonomy (NCBI): domain Eukaryota; kingdom Metazoa; phylum Chordata; class Actinopteri; order Osteoglossiformes; family Osteoglossidae; genus Arapaima; species Arapaima gigas. Next base: position 472,554 of record UFQX01000028.1, read on the forward strand.
AAACTGTTTTGGGCCATATGGCGTTCTCCTACTGTCATCACATCCTTCTTTGCTTTGGAATGAACTGGTCACCTGCACTTTCAACTGTCTATTATGAATAGACCCATCTTTCCCATCTTCACATATATGCCCATCTCTCCAGATTCCTAATTGCAACAAATACAATAAATCTCAAATCCAGGGGAGGAAAATTGAACACAAAGCACACTTTGACAGGTACACGGCAACTGAAATTTGCAAAAATGCTGACATGCTATTCAAACAAACATTCTCATGCGCTGCTCCATCCGATTAAAAAAAGGTGAAGTTACTTAATTCTCAAAGCTAATAAGTGAAAATTTAGGGTTGTTGTTCCGCTGTGGGATTTGGTCAGTAACACGGCCAGTCAACAGTGGTTTGTGTTCTCTGAGACTAAAAGGCAAGGGGTGGAACCAGAAGAATAGCAGGACACAAAGCGAGGACTGATAAATCAATAATAAAGTGCACCTGGGGGCCATGGGAAAAAGAGAGAGACCAATGGGTGTGGGGGTGAGGACTGGGGGTGACTGGGGAGCAATAAACAGTCAATGGGCTTCTTAAGAAAAGGTCTTGGGGGCCCACCATTTTCTAGCGAACCTGGGAGAACCTGACCTACCTGTCTTTCAGGAAGTCCACGACATGTCTGAAGTCTGCCACGCAGTACTCCCTCCTCATGTCCATGAGCACACTGTCAGAGGCCGACTGCACCGGCACGTGCAGGAAGGAGTAAACCCGTGGGTGGCTGAGGATCTTAGCCATCTCCTGTGAAAGAAAATAGATAAGGTGTAGGTTTGAGAACTACTGAAGACATGTGAGACAAGAGGAAAGCAGCGGCCGTCAAGACACACGGTGCTTCATACTGAGTCACTTTGGAGAAAAGCATCTTCTGAAGGAATAAATGTAAGAGTGAATCCTAATAAGAAAATAGCCTCCAATTTCAGCAGCTAGGCTCACATGTCACCGAACATGTCAGTTGTCCCTCATACTGCCCGCCAATGTGGGAAGCTCATTTCCCAGTGAGACTGAGGCTCTGTGTACTGTAGACTGAACCCTACCAAGAAAACATTATCACAGTCATACACAGAACTGGCCTCCCCGGGATCTCACATTAGGACCACGTTTAAAAATATTAAAAACCACATTAATCAAATATGACGGGAAATTGCAGTGAGCGAGCCGCTGTGTGAAGACTCATCACTGGCTTTCCATCTGTCTGCTCTCCAGCCGATCAGTACAGCGGCTTCTTCCACACGGCCCCTGTTCCGTCATTACACTGTGTGTAATCTGACATTCTCTTTGTGTTCTCACAAATCCATGTCGGGGCACAGTGACTTTTGGGTAACGGGAGGGCTCCCTGGTTCTGTGCCCCGTCGCAAGCAGTTATGTCAATGTGGCGGCCATGACAGATTATTCGGAATTATTCATTCCCGCCAAGAGAATGCGCCACATCGCAAACGCTCATGCAATCTGATCAAAACGTGTGAGATTTAAGGGCCTCTCGCTGCCAGCCATCTTCACGGTTGGCGCTCATTAAAACTACAAGTGGAACACAGTCCTGTGTGTTTTCTTTTAATATTTATCTGTAATGAGCCCAGATCAGCTAGGAAAACGGGCGGCCTTCCCCAGACGCTCCCCTGTAATCCCTGTGATCGGAGGGAAGGAGTTCACGAGAAATCGGGGCTGCTTGAGGAGGTGTTGAGAAGACAAAGCTGCATGCTTCTTCCAGAAAGGTCAGCAGCGTTACTCCTAAAGGGAATCACTTGATGACAGAATATTTGCTTCACCTTCTCTCTGCCACATCCCCACACAAACACAATGCCATCAGAGGATAAGCTGCTGAGCGTATTTTATGGAAAGGAAAAGGAAAAAAATCTAAAACATGCTTCAAAAGTGCATGTACCTTGTTCTGCACACATCATTGTGACAGTTACTGAGATCCAGTTTAAACCCCTCCATTATCAAATATCACCTGACTAATGGAGGGTTGCGGTGACCCTGAGACTGTTCCAGAAGCACAGAGAGTGAGGCAGGAAACACACTGGATAGAACTCCAGTCTGTTACAGGGCAGTCGCACACAAACTCATTCCCTTACATACTAAAGGCAATTTAGAGTCTCTAATCCACTTGAAACACACATTTTTGGACTATGGGAGGAAATCCAAGCAAAGACAGAGACGATATAAACGGCACACAGATTAAGCTGGATTCGAACCCTCAGCCCAGCAGCTGTGAAGCACCTTTTCCACCATGGGGCCCTGATCTCACCCAACTCTAAGAAAACAAAGAGGATCTTGCGTCCCGACCTGCGCCAGCATTACCTTAAACACTTAGTTCCGGAGCTAAAGACCCTTAATCCAGATGAAAGTGTGCTGACTGATAATGCCTACGAGGGAACACACAACAGCACAAACAATAATACACACAGCAGATGTTAAAGAGCCCACATCTGGTCCATCTGGTTCTCCTTTACAGTTTAAACTTCCCAGTATTCTGTGTTAAATGTGCTAATAATGGACAAACTTGGCAAGCAGTCGCACCACTCAGTTTCCATGTAGAGTGAGAAAGTGGTGATGGCTTTGGACCAGAGCGAAGGAGAACATCATAGCAAACGACCAGCAGGAAAGTAAACTTTCCCACAGTGCTACCCCCACAAGCTAGGGGGGACTCAGGCTGTGAGGCCAACACATTGAGCGTTAGCAGGTGCTATGGTCAGAGTCACCCTGAAGCAGTACACCTATATTGTGATTGCAGGGACGGTACAACAGTGCAGAAGGTAGAGCTGGTGCCTCACAGATTCTGGGCTGCAGTTTTAGACTTGGGTTCAAATTCTGTTCAGTCTAAATGGAGTTATTGAGAGTTTGCATGTTTCCCCCATGTTCACATGACTTTTGTATAAACATCCAAAGACGTGTTTCAGATGAACTGGTGACTCTAAATTGTTCTCAGTGTGCATAGGTGAGTGAAAGAGTGTGTGTTTGCCTTATGATGATCCGGTATCCAACCCAGGCGCAGCTTGCCTCACACACTATGCTTCCTGGAAACGGTATCACTACAGTCCTGCATTGGACAAGCAATGACCGATAAAAGTTGAAAAAACTTGTGTTTTAAACCATATTTTAATGGTCATAAAATAAATACCAGTCAAACAAGAGGAGAATTAGACCTACATGTGAAAGGGGAGAAAAACAAACAGTATGTGGAAATAAGGAATGGAGCACATGTGGTTCAGTAGAGGATGAAAGGGTGGTGAGCGAGAGAGTGACAGAGAAAGGGAATGTGACAAAACACACATACTGAAAAATTTTCCTGAGGTACAACAGAAGCTCCTCCCTCCGGGACACAGAGCACTGCAGCTGTCAGGCCCTTTCCGTAATGTAATCACATTCTCCCGTATCATTGGCTGTATCATTACCCAAATTATAATCATCTTTGTTAAGCTGAAAATGATTTCGGAAGAATTTGTTGATTGCAGTCCATCTTTACAATTAAAATCCATTGTGTGCAGCCCCCCCCCCCCCCCCCCCGC
>UFQX01000028.1:476144-501845 GCA_900497675.1 Arapaima gigas
CCCCCCCCCCCCCCCCCGGGTACTTTGACTCACGGGGGTACACATCAGAGGATTGAATTAGAAATATTAATTAGTCTGAAGGCTGCCAGCTGACAGGCACCTTGGGTAAACGGGGAGGACCTGCACCCAGGCAAGAAAAGTGCGTGAACAAAGTGTGAGTGAGTCACCTGGGGTAGGTTGGAGGGTCTGGCTCCTGAGGTGATTCTACCTCTGCAGTTTTCAGTAAGTGCAGGACAAAGCTAAATTACAAAAAATGGAGGAGGTACAACAAATGAGGAGTTCAACTTTTTATGCAGCTACAGAAAAAGTAGAGGTATTCTTTAACACAGTTGGTGCACAGGAGGGGTCTCACTGAAAACTAAAAAAACTGTATAAAGTGTTGGCACAGAAGGTAACGCAGGTGACTCACAGCTTCTGTACAATACAGGTATGGGAACTGGTGAAAGAGAGGTGTTACATCGTAACATGCATGTATGCTTTCCCCCTCCTGGTTTGCCTGTTCATGTCTAGCTCCATTAACGATGACGTCACCATGTCAAACACATCCACAGCAACAAGTTTAAAAAACACCTTTGGACTCAGAGTGGCATTTTGCTTGTTACGTTGCGCTTTGAGCTTGTTTTCATTTACTTCATTTTGCTTGTTTGCGTTTCCCTGGTTCCACTTGATAATAATCATCTGTATTTTTATGGTGTTAACTGTGACTTTGGGGAAAGCGGACAGGGAAGTACGTCACTTGGCACACACTGTGTAAACGTAGGTTTGTTCCTGAATACACAGAAACCCCAGGTTAGGAGTGAGTGCCATCTGTGCACTTCAGTACTGTAGTGATACCGTGTCCAGAAAGCATACAGTGAGCAGCAGGAGGTTAGTACAGTTTAGTTAGGGTGTTTTTAGATGCTGAAGATCTTTTCCCTTTTCATTTATTCCAATTTTTTGGATCTTGTGCAAGTTTCAATGAAAAGTCAGACATGCATATGTATGTATATGTACAAATTAAAGCATGCACACAAAGTGCCACTACAGCAATGAGTGTTTGCAGGCAGAAGTGTAGAACAGTTTAGAAGTATGTTTTTAGCCTACTGTAAAGGTGCTGAGCAAACATGAGGAAGTTTCCTTTTGTTATAACATGCCTTATCCTCAATATGATCCTTATCTTGCAACCAAAGGGCAGTTTAAATCTCAGGATCACCAGAATGTGTTCTGGCAAGTGACAGGTCGGATTATACAGATTGAAAAGTATTAACTTAAAAAAATCACGATTAAAAAGTCACAGATTTTTTTTATCATTGAAAAATGATAGGAAAATAGAATTTTAATTTCCTACCAAATATAGAAATTGCATTCAATATCTGATCATAGTTTGAAAAAAAAAAAAACACAGACTTGTTAATTAAGCAACTTATAATTAATCCATGCGTTAAAGACACTATCTGATTGGCTCTGAATCTTGTCCCCAGCAGCTACGCGTTTAATATTCATTTTATTTACTCTGTAAAACAGTAATTTATTTAGCTATGGTAATATGTGCAAGGAACTCATTAGAGGAAGACAATACTGACTCCTGATCTTAAAATAACAATCAGAGGGACTGAGAAAAGGGTATAAGGAGGGAATGTGCCCTGGCAGACATCATCACGGCTGAGTGGCAGAGGACCCACTGGAGGACGGAGCGGCGTCAAGCAGCTTACTGGTGACTCCCAGGTCCTCCCTATCTGCGTGGATCACAGTAAGGCCCTTGTGAAGACCAGCAGTACCTCCTGCACAGGACTGCTCAAAAACACGGCATTGCTGATACAGATATTATTTCTGGAAGGATTTGCATATCTTACATCTTGCATCACATCCAAATTACCTATTTCAAGATATAAGGAGCTCCATTTTTTTTTTAAATCTGTGGGGCCAATAGCTGTGAGAGAGACTGGAGACCGACCTCAGTTCAGAGATGGTAAGGAGAATCCCTGGGGTATGTACATATTACCAACCGACATGTCACTTCGTACACTACTCTTCTTTTTGGAACAGGAAGAACAGCAGATGACGATCACAAAAAAGCATATTAAAAAAAAACACCAAAATAAAAGCTGCAGTAGAATATAAAAAAAGAGTAAATACTGGCGGTAAACCACTTGTCAGCTGTACAGTATAGGGGGTCCAAACAGATTATTTGTAATGGTCTGTACAGTTGTTCATTCAAAGATTTTGGAAATAAAGAATGCATCCATACACTTTCTAACTAAAACTGATCTTTTTTAACATTAACAATAGCAGAACAGAATTTATTTTCATATTTCATATCGTGCACTATTTAAAGAATTAATGAATACTGTACTGGGTTCTTGAGGAGAACAATCACATAAAGCTGGTTGTAAAAAAAGTCAAAATGAAAACCTGGACCTAATTTAATGAAAAAATTCACAAAGCAGTACGACTGTAACCCCTAAATTGGGTCAGCAAGTTTGTTCATGATTAAGTTCTGTAATAATGTGATATTAATCTTCTGCCATTACTTGATGTGGAGAGGGCTGGAAGCCGACCCTTTCATCTTCCAATACTCGTAAAAATAAAAAAAAAATGCAGAACGATGAAAAAGGTGAAGCCAACAGACTTGATAACAACCACAGATGTAACAGATAATAAAAAAAAAAAAAACTAGCAAACTCCAAACTCCTGGGCTGTGGGGAAGATCTGCACATTCGCAAAACCCTTCAAAACAGGAAAATATTTGTTGGGTCAAATATTCACTCCAAAACTCAAATGCAGAATATGATGATTTTTCTATCCCTCTCCGCTCAGGCCAGCAAATATGCATTTCTTGGATAATTACTGTTTTCTTTGGACCCAACACGCATGTTTTGGCTTTACACACTTGCAGAACACAACTGCCAGAGATGAAAAGCCGCTGCACCACGATATTCAAATGGAAAACTGCTTCTTGAGCCAAGGGCTTCACAATGGCAACAGCAAGAGGTGGAAAAGAGATGGGAAATGTTTAAAAGATCTGTCTGGGGCTTTAAATGCTCCGCATGCCATGGACCTTCCACATGTTAGCTGGCATGATACAAAGGTAATCAACAAACAATGGAAACACCCAAAAACATTTCCTTTACAAGGCTGCTGGGTGCTGCTCACTCTTTTACAAGCTTTTACACTTAAACTTTTTCATTTGTGACTCTTTCCTCCAAAGTGACTTAGTGTAACATTTACATACAGCACTAAGTTACTTACAATCATTTACCACAGTTTACTGTATCAATTCAGGCTAAGTACCTTGACCAAGCATGCCACAGCAGAAACTGGGATTCAAAACCCTGTCCTCTGATTTTAAGGTAAAGACACAAAACTACTAGCATGCAAATTCACCTCCAAATGAACCCTTCACTTTACTTCTGTCCACATAGACACCATGACCCTACTGGTTAAGATAAATCAGGCCACATCGACAGGTTCCAAAAAGCACCAGGTCTCTGATCACAATGATTATTGAGTGTTAGGTATTCCAAGGAGGTTCTTCTCTATACCTTAGGATATTAGGATATTTCACATAAGAAAAGGAAATTTGCTATGCTGCTAAAATCATAAACATAAAATCATGTAACAAATTACCCTTTCTGACCACCAATGAAACCCTATGAATCTGGTGGAGGTCAATGTAAAAAGTGATTGCACCTGCTGGAAACTAGGTTTGTTTACAAGGCATTCAGCAAAATAGTTTGATGAGGAATTAACGTCTTCCCAGCTCTTCTGCAGCAGATCCCAGACATGTACGACGCTTATGGGTTAGCTTGCTTTTACTCTTTGGCCCGGTGTCTCCCATGCAGGTACTGCCCATGTTTTCAAGGCGCGCTCTCCCTCTACACTGGTACTTTAAGCTTTTCGACACTGGTGGGTTCATTCAGAATCAGATCATACTCTCACTGTCACCCAGATAAACTTTTATTATAGCAGAAGCAGTTATTTCATGTTACAGAGTACAATTCATGCATTTAAAAAGTCACCCTTTCCTGCCAGCAATTTCATGTTCTGGATGTGCAACAGGACCTGATTCAGTTCATCACATAAACTGGGAGCAAAAATCCAAGTTGATGTTTTCAACATCAATTTCCAAGTAAGTTTTGTGAATTGCAGGAGGCATCTTTCATCTGGCACATAACCACAGCAGATTCCCATGGCTGTTGGCATGGAGCAATGCTGTGCCCAGGGGTGTGTGTAGTGAATACCTTCCACATTCTCTGGTATAGCAGTCATTTATATCTAGGTACAGCCATTTCATCAAGGTCTTTATACTCTGAGGAAGGACTACATGGGGAAAGTGCAAAGTCCATCTCATAAAGCAGTCCATCACAGCAAGATGACCTTTTATAAAGTGTATAACAGCAGCAGCGGCGTTCTGGGATCCTGGATACACTTCAACACATGAACATAAAACGCAAGTATGGACCACCGGCTACAGGGTTTTCAGAGGGGATATGACAGTTCAGACAGCTCCTTCACAATGTGCATCACTCTTCAGGACACAGTCAAAGTACAAAGTGCCATTCACTTGGCAGGAAAACATATCAGGTTTTGTGAGAATAAAGATTTAAAGGCACAATGTTACACATGGAACATGCTGTGTTGAAAACTTAACCCACTAAAACGGACCAATGAACACTAAACGCAGAAACTAAAAATGGACCCAAAGGTGCAAAACACAAAAGTAACAAAAAAACGAAGCATTGACAGAAAGACAAACACAAAAAACACAAAACACCAAGACATAAAACACCAGCATAACACCAAACCCTTAGACAAAGGCACAATGTCAAAAAAAACACCAATGCAAAGACACTAAAGTGCAATCCAAAGATATCTCATTACTCAACCAAAAGGCACAACACGCTCAAAACATGCTACTTCTTTGTCAAAAGATACACTGGAGGCCAAACCTCAGAAAAACTTCCACTGCTGAAGGTCCTGCTAAACTCAACCCAGTATCATGCTAACGCTAAACCAAAGCCAAGGATACTGCATCCCCACCACAAAGACAGGCTAAACCTCACAAAACTGCATGTTGAATCTCCACTTGAGCATTTTACAGTTCCAAGAGAGCAGCTTGCACAGAGCCTGGCCAACAGGTGGAACTTTGGGGGCAGATTAACCTCAGCTTTGCCGGCTTCCACTGCGAAGAGCACCAGGCTGCAAAGGAGCATTTAAGGGCAATGCGGGATGCGTAATATGGCATCAACAGGGTGTTCTGGGAGCTGCAGGTCCTGCAGGATTTCACTGTCTGCCGATATCTCAACAAGAAGCATTCTGCGACACTGAGCCACCAGTGTGAAATATGCACACAGGGAACCGCTTAGCAACTGGTTTTACATGCATCCTGCTACTATGTGGCTTCAAAAGTGACTAGTCTAAAACTTGCTGACTTTGTTTATGCAGTACAAACCATAATGATGCAGATCACACAGTACACATGCCAGGGTAAAACAGGAAAAATAAGACTTCCAGCTAAAAGAAATAAATATGAAAATTAAAAGGGTTGGAGCTATTCTGGAAAAAATTCCCTGCCTTATCTGGTCTTCTTAACCATCACCCTGTTTGGAGTCTGCAGGAAGAGAAACATGATATCGGTGAAAACTCACACACAAGTCCAGTGGACTTCTCTCCTTTTCCCCTCCATTTTTCTCAGTGTCCTCACAATGGTACATTAAGCCCATAATGGACAAAGAGTCCCTGGAGATTCATTAATATGAAAATCGTCTGTGTTTTGTGTGAAATTAGCAGTCGACGCTCGAACTACAAATTGCAGCAGGTTCCCCTGGGCCTGGGGTGTAATTGACTGAACTGTGAGCATTCTCAGATCTCAGCCCCCCCCCCAGATTAAAGGCCAGGGGGATTGAGGGGGTGCAGGACACATCACTGGGGTTGGAGTGCAAAGAAAGAGAAGTGGGCCAAAGAGCCCTCTCTGCACCTTCCCTCCCTCCCTCCATGAATGTAAGCAAGGAGGGGGCTACATTCTCACATATTTGGCAAAAAAAAAGAAACAGACAGAGAGGCCTGCTGTTTTAAAGATAAGGACTGTTAGATGTTTCGCCCTTGAGAAGGAGACCTGCTGAAGTAACAGCGGCACCACACACCCAATTGTGTCTGTTTATAACCACCTTGTTTCCAGCAAGGCAAAAGCAATACAGCTGAAGGCTCAATGTGAATTCCCTCTTAACTTTCACACAACCACCATGATGAACAGAGCAAGCAGGGCACTTGCTGCCGCACAGAGCTTATCTAGGGGCATGTATCCCACGTCTGAAGTATCAGGGAGTGTATCAGTCGGGGCTGAAGGAGATGAACTAGCCTGACATACACTGAAAATGAGTACAAGTTAAAATCAGGGGGAACGCAGTATAAGGAAAAACCCCCCAGAGAAATCATGAAGGGGAAACAGGCTGACAATGGTAATAAGTTCACAGCACATTTCAGTCATTGTATAGGTGAACCGCAGTTCATGTGAGATACCATCTCTTCTGTATAATGCAGTATTGTATACATACGGTGAACTGCACGGTATAAACTGATATGGCAAGAGCTGAACGTAAACAAGCGCCGTTTCCGCAGCGCAGTCACGTAACGGAAAAGGCTGTGCAACCTTGTGACCTTGCTTTGTCAAAGCAGCGTTTCATTAGCTGGCCATCAGAAAAAAGGCCATTTGACCCTGTTATTATCTGTACTGTAACAGTGGCTGCCAGACGACCATCTCCGCTGAAAGAGCACGGTACCTGGGAGGCCCTCTTGTTGGAAGCGCTCCCAGCGGCACAGCCACGCAGGTCACAAAGGTCGTCTGCGAAGAGCTCGGAGCCCCCGGCTCTGCTGGATGAAGCGGCTGACATAACAGGGTGACTGCCCAACCATTTCTTCAATCTAAGCTATCACATAAAAATGAGGTAACATCTCTCGTTTTCTCTTTGTTCTTCCACATTGATCTTCCTGACTAACACTCAGGAGTCTCACAGTGACAGAACTGCATGTTTAGGTGCATTTTCAGATCCAACTCAAGGTTTATGGAACTTGGAATCTCCACTTATTTGTAATATAAAGACATGGAAGAAGAACGTAATGGTAGAACAATTCCATACCATGCCTTACCATGAAAAACACACAAGTTTAGTTCTAGTTGATGGCAGTTAGCCTGCCCCATAAATATTAACAACAAGAACAACATTCTGAAGTCAGTGAACTTGCCATTTGATGCTATCTGACTGGCTGAAGAAGTAACACAGGAAGCACTGATGCTGACAGCAACCTTGTGAATTGGTGGATGGGGGGGTATCCTGTATACTCTACATACACCAGCTCAAACAGCTTGTTTGCTCTCACTTCCCAGGGTCCAACATAGTTGGTCTAACACACCATTCGGAACCATTCAGGAATAAAAACTGGATAAGGAAATAAGGAAATGAGGGTCCCGAATACCCGAAAGTAGATCATCATGGCTTACAGTGACTCACGAAATTATCATGTTTTAACATCTAAAAAAAGCACAAAATAGCTGCCTCTACTTGGCCTTACTGTTGTGTGTTAGTAGAAAAGTTCAAACCTTGAGTGTATCGTTTTTCCTTCCTGCCACAATATCCATTAGACGCAAGCCTCCAGCGAACACCTCAAGAACGTGTCACTCCACATTTGAAACATATTTCCTTGACATCCCTACTTCAAGGTGTCTGCCATAATTGTCCCCTCCGTTCGTATACGTTTCATAACCTGCACACACCCTAAAATGGATTGCCAGTGGTGGATACCAAACAGGCACCGATTAGAAAATTAATTAGAACATCAGCATTTCAATGGGGAGTCTCCACTTCATTTAAGACCCCTTTGGTTTTCCAGGCAGGTACAGCCATCACCTCTCTCCCCGAAAGCCCTCCTCTTCTGCTCGACAGCCGCTAAGCAATTTACAGGCCAAGTGACAGAGAGACACTTCTAATCACCTCGCAGCTCCCTGTCTGTGGGCTAATGCCTGCTAAACGGCCGTCTCCCGTCACGGCTCTCGTGTGTCGGGCAGAGCGGCGATGCGGTCCTCCTCTGCTGAAAATCGCTCTCATCTCGAGCCCTTTTCCTTGCAGATTCGTAAACCGCGGTGTCTGGAGGGGCAGCCAATTGTTTAAAAGATAAGGGAGCTAGAGAGATCACAATGTGTGAAGGGAAAAGGCAGGGTGGCACAAAAAAAGTTGCAAAAAAGCTTTGTTAAGATATCTGATACATCTCAGAAAAACCATTAAGGCGGAATGTAATCAGAAAAATGCCAAAATGAAATGCCCATGAGAGGCAATCTGGATCTAACAGCTCCAATCACAGAATGAAGAGATGTCATTTTCTGGACCTGTCAGAAGTAGAAAATGTGAAAGTGACTGCTGAGTGCACTTGGCATTTTCTTCTCCAATCAAAGCCATTTTACTTGATTTTATAGTATCAGATGACGCAATAACTGATGGGGGGAAAAAAAAAAAAATCGGTACTTTTATCTCACACTCGACGCAGGACTTTGCAGTTACAGTGCAGCTCTCAGAGAGGAGAGCGACAGCACAGCTGCGGCAATGTTGGAAAGTGATTCAACACAATTAACACACACAGCGCCGTGTTACACAAAATACGGACAAGGAGGTGCAACTGGTCAGTATCAGCAAAACAAAACAAAACAAAACAAAAAAAATTACTAAGAAAACAGCATTAAAACATGGACCCCAACACAGCCTACCCTACATTCCTAATTAGCATTTAATTGTTTTCTTCCTATAATTTAAAACAAAAGGCTTCATCAGTTTTTAATTTGAATGTATCAGACCATAAACGCAACCTATACGTATGGGGACAAATTACAACCCCAATTAACCCCAAGCAAATTAAAACCGCCTCTCACAGCATTTCTACCCTGCATCCTGCGGATTACGGCTGTAACCTCAGCCTGGGGCGACGGAAGAGAAGACAAGCCGCCTGTCCGCTCTTCAGCGCAGGGGGCCGTTTCGACTTGAAGACAAAGCGCTGCTGTCCACGCACCACAGGTTCACCGCCACCCCGAACAGAGAATGCCAGCAATAAACATCCTCTACAGGATAACATTTGCCTGGTGGTGAAGGCAAAAGCCACAAGAGATGCTAAATAATAAATGCCCCAAAGCACAAAACACTACAGCAATCATGGCAATTAACTTGATCACATAACCAGATCATAAATTATCAAAATAACCTAGACAGCTCACACAAGCCAACACTGTGGCAGTTTTAAAGTGTCATGCAGGTAGAGTGCAGGAGGTATCGATGGCAGAGTTAAAGTATCCTGCTGGGGCAGCAGGTGAGGTAAGGTACCACGCTTGTTGCAATGTTCGTGTAGTTTGTTTACACTCATTTATTTAGCAGATTCTTTTCTCTAAAGCAACTTAAATTGTTAAGCTGCTTAGAATTATTTACAGCTGAGTAATTTTCACTTTATGAAATCATGTTAAGTACCTTGATAAAGAGCATTACAGCAGGAGGAGGGATTTCAGCCCAGGTGCTTTAAGTGCAAGACAGCGCCAGTAGCCAGTAGACCACCTACGTAGTGGTGGCAGTAGCAGTGCTAAAGCATCCAACTGGTGCAGTTTGAGGGGGTAGGGTGCACTTTGCTCACCTCAAGATGTTCCAGGATGTAGGGGGGGTTGGTCATCCCAAGCCTGAGCATGGCTCCCTCGGGAATCACCTCCACCAACCTCCACAGCAGCGTGGGCAGGTCCGTGCCAATGTCCTTCCCATAGGCCCCCGTGTCCTCACTAGTCAGCCAGATCTCACACACGCCCTCTGGAGAGAAAACCAGACACATGTTGCATTAGAATGGCAGAGTCAACATGAAGGAGAAAGCAGAAAGGACAACAAACAACATCAGCTCCACCAGCTCAAAGAAAAGCACACTGAAGACCCGGCAGAAGCTTGACACCTGCAGGACTCTCGTCAGAAAATGACACCACAGAGCCCTGCACAACCATCATACATCCACAGGGGTGGATAGGCCAGGGGCAATTTCACCCAATGAAACCAGCAAAATCACTGAACAGACTTTCAGTGAACAGAGCAGGGTCACGACCCTTCCTTCCGTGGAAACTCCAGCGATTCTCTTGCTCAACCAAAGAATACATCTGATATTCAGATGGGAGCTTCCTCTCAAAGTACATTATCAGTGTACATATCCTTGTATTTTTTTTTTAAACATATCACAGAGGTCTATTATGTACTGAGGCATGATGGGAAAAAAGGTCATTTGACAGCTACAATAAGAGAACAAACACGATAAGAAGTGAAGTAGATCGCCCAGATTTGCAGTGACTACAAGGGCAGCACGTCACAAGTTTCCTTCATGTCTCTCTAGTGCAGTTTAGACCATCTTTGGGCTTTTTTCTTTTGACAACAGCCAAAACCAGCATTACAATATAATTTTTTTGTTACAGCTGAAACAAATATGACATCATCTGAAACTCATCCATCGAGAGCATGTGTATTATATAAATCTTCAGCCTATTTATTCGTTTTCAAAGGATTGTCTCCACTCTCACTTAGGGACGCTTTTGAAGGGAGGAAAAAAGCTGAAACAGATTTATTCATTAAAAATGACTATAACTATAAGCTTTATAAAAATCTTCAGGCAATACGCAGTGCCAATGTTTCGGCCGATGCCAGAGAAAAAGCCGGAGAAAGGGCATTTGTCTTGTGCGGGGCATGCCTGGCACACGGAGTTGTCCGACGTTTACAGTTGTGCGCAGACTAAATATTTAAGCAAGAGATGCTCAGCGGGAGAAAACATTTCTTTCCTCCTTCATCAAAGGTGGCATGATCCTCCAGACAACTCCAGGCCTTTTCCATCCAAACCTGCTTCAGTCAAAAATAAGCCTTAAGAAGCTCGTTCAAATATGTCTGCAATCGGGGACGCAAATTTAACTTCCACAGGTTTTGATCGATTTATTTATTTATTAATATCCATGCGTCTGTTTACGTTAAATCGGTTTTGGAATTCAACCTTTACTCGTACTGTTTTACCTGTTTTACAGGGAGATTCCCCCTGTGGCGAATCACAAGGGGCTCAACACTGAGGGGTAAGTCAGCAGCTATCAGAAAGGACTGTTAAACATTAGCCTGCAGCTGAAGATGCATTGAGCTCAGTAGCTAATGAGAATTTATGATTTTGAACCAGGGCCTCTTTCGTGCCATAGACTTTGGGCTGCATTAATGTTCCTCCACGGGGTGTTTTTTACATTCTCTCACCAAAACAGGCTTCAGCATTGATTAATTATCAATGAAATCCTTCACCCCATCCTCGGCTCAGACATAAATAATGGAAGACATCACTTCCAGTCTGGTAAATCACCCACCAAACGAACACAGTAAGAATCTATAAATGATAAACATTGAACAACCGTAACAACAAAATTGAGTAAAATTTGACACTGAAAAGGAGCACAAGACAGCCTATCCACTCAAAGGTAGAGGTGTTTGACTGAAAAGCTTAAGAGAAAAGTGGAAAAGTGCATACATATGCATTTGTCTTTAAGGATTCCATCTGCATGTTACAGAAGTGATTTGAAGTAAACCGGCATTTTAACCCATGACCAAAAATAATAAAAGATTAAAAAAATAAAAGCTGGTATGTTGAAACCCGACCAGTGCGGGGCCCCTGAAACCTATTTTACATTTCTTCATGTTGTAAATTGCTGCATTTAAAGAGCATTTACGCATCCCTTTATTTCAACATTTTAAGCAAGTGCTGGCAGTGATTGTGGAAGCTCATGGAAATGTAACAGAGCTGCCCTGCAGGGGATAACAAATTAACATGATGAAACCCGAGGAAAGGTGTCATTAAACATGTCACCAAAACAGGATAGGAGCGGGGATTTCCATTACCTGGCCATCATTAACAGCTTATCAATACTATGTTGTTCTGACCTGGCACTGTTTTCTTTCCAGGAGTCCTTCAAAAATGCTTGACGTCAGATGCATTGGTGGGCTTCGCTTTTTTTGTCTTGCCCCCATCTCACCCGGACCTAAAAAAGAGTGAAGGCGTGTGCGAACGGGAGGGGAAGGAATGCGAGGTGGTGGAAACGGGCAAAGTGGAAACAACCCGCTTTGGGCGGCTCCCTGTGGGGATCAGTGGCGTATGCAAACGGTGGGGAGGAAACAGCTGTGAGCAAGTGCAGCAGGGTGGGGGGGGGGGCGGACCAGCTTCCTGAAGAACACCACTCTCCAAACAAAACAGGGATGAGATGGTGGTGGCAGCGTAGAGATGCAGCTATGCCTTGAAATAGAGGAGGCGGAGGGGTGGTGGGGGTCGTCTGGGGCAAGCTTGAGGGCTGCGATTCTCTTCCCACCCAGACGCCAACATCTAATATCAGCAGATTTTGTTTTCCGCTGCAAACACATCCCACACTTATTGACGGCTTAGTGAGCTTCTCATTTTTGCTCCCAGGGCGTGTCGTTCCACACGGCCTGGAAATTCAATCACGGAATGGATACTACACCCACGAAGGAAAGGGTGGATCATTGCTAACATGGTCTTCTCACACATCAAGGGCAATAAATGGAACTAATTTGGAGATTCATTACCCGGCCTGGTGAAGAAGTACAATTATATTATATGAGATGTTTCACACATAGATTAAACATCTGACGGAAACAATTAATAATTTTCCAACAAAAGCTTTGCCCAAGTCCTTAGTGTTGCTATATACTGTTTAACCCAGTCACTCATAGTCATCGTAAAGCAGAAGTTCCTCATGAAAATGAAGTTGTTTGTTCATCAGAAAACCAGGGTTACTCATTAAGAAGTTCTTATTCATCAGAAGACCAGAATTTGTGTTTGAAAAGAAGCCCACAGTTGTCAAAAAATGCAAGGCTAATCAATGAAAAGAAGCTCTTACTCATCAGAAGACCAAGGTCCTTCATCGAGAAGTTGTTACTCATCAGGAGACCAGAATTCTTCATTCAAAAGAAGCTCTTATTCATCTGAAGACAAGGCACCCCCATTCAGACAGAAATCAGGTTTTTTCTGAGCAGATGAAGGATATCAGCAGAAGTATCACAGAAGCTGAATCCATGATCGTCATGCACTAATTCTTGTTACCAGATCCATCTCCTTATATGTACCATCTTCAGCTGACAGTGGAGCTGTGGACAATAAACAGCTGAACCTCCATCCTAACCTCCACACTCGGACACGGAATGTGGCCCCCTCAATGGAGCAGCTCTCTGGTGCACATGCTAAGCCCGTTAAGCTCCATTACCACTAGACTGGGTAATTACAGAGTGCCCTTTGGTCACTGCCCGCTGATGACCCCCTCGTGCAAAGCTTGCTACTTGATCGGCCTGAAACTAATCTATGCACAGTGGTCGGCAGGCAATATCTTTATTCAAGCAAGACTAGCCGGGGAGAAAACGCCAGCGACCGCAGGAAGGCTAATAGGAGTTAAAGCTGACAACTGAGTAGGGCTTGCATATTGATGTGGATATCACCTCCTCTCTTCTTTGCTTTTCCTGTAATCTCCTTTGCATCCTTCTTCATAATCTGCATGATAAACACTCTAAGGCAATTGCGACCCACAGGCAATTGACTTGCTGCTACGGCAGATATATACGTGCTCGCATTGTTTTCTGTGGGATACAGAAGCTCAGCTTAGTTCAGAAACCCAGATTGCACTAGGATCCTCTTTTCAACTTATGAATAAATACCACATTTAACAGCAAGCAAACAATTTCACCTGAACACTTTACATGATACACAATGGCTATGGAGACAAGGAGTATTAGTGAGACTCTTAAGTCACACCATTAAACTTAAGGATTAAAAAGTTTATTGTAACATCACACTCCATACAACTGTTTAAGAAAAGGCGTTCTTGTTAGTCTCTTTAAATATATTTAAGAAAGTATACAGAGTGTTGCAAACTGGTGCAGCTTCATTCATATCGTCCCAACAACTAACCAGCATGCAACCTTGGAAATTGAACACTTGGTGTTGCCCTGGTCAGTGCTTCAGTCCCATGACTGCCTATGCAGACGTTAGTTTATACACACATCAAAAATGTCTACAGGCCAACCGAACAGTTTGGCAACTAATTGCACTTTAAATTATACCTGATTTGTTTGAGAAACAACCAAGGTCAGTTTTTTCTTCTGTTCCAGAGTTTTCACAGAATACTGAAGACCTAAAGATGTGCCGAGAGGTAACAGAGCAGGCTTCCTTTGCACTCTAGAGTCCAACAGCAAAAGCAAGGCCGTGGAATTAGAGCCTACTCCCTTAGATCTGCACACTGCGAGGCTTTGACACAGAACACGGAGAAGGGTGGCTGACGTGAGGATGAGAACGGCTTTTCTGACAAGTGGCAAGCATCAAGCAGCCAGCCCCTGTATGCGAATGTCAGGCTGCGGGGCCTGAACTCCACCCAGAAAATGAAGAAATGATGTACAGCAGTTGCCCCCGGGAGGTGACAAGACGCAGAGCAAATGCAGTTGGCACACAACACGTCCCTATCTCCACACTTGCACAGGGCTTTCATGTGAAAAGGAGATCCTACAGTGATTAAGGAGATGGGTTTGAAGGCACTGAAAAAGCAGAAGGATCTTTATCATCTTTTATTAAAGATGCACCAATGCAACAACAAGCTCCTACATTTCAAAATACGAATCGGTTATAAGCAGCTAAAATGTTGAGAGTGGAGCCACTGCCTCGTGTTCCAGCAACTCTAGATGAAATTGAACAACACACGGAATTGGACTGTTTGTATAAAACGGGGTATGTGCTGTATTTAAATATGTGCTGTAATTGATCGCTGCATCAGTCACTCTTTCACCCCTTGTATAATCTCAAAATAAAGTAAACACACTCACCCATGTGTAAACAGACTTCGTGTAAGACATGACAAAGGACACAGTTGTTATTACTTGTAATTGTTATTTACTCATTTAAGGTACAATATCATCTTACAACACTAAGCTATTTACAAAGTTTTACCTGTTTATACAGCTGGGTAATTTTCACTGTATCGATTCAAGGTAAGTACTTTGGTGAAAGGTACTAGAGCAGGAAGAGGCAAGTGAACCCAAGTCTTTCAACTGAAAGGTTTCGGCTCTACCGGCTATGTTATCAGCTGTCCCTGTGATTTCAGATAAGTAGAAATATGTTAAAAAACAAGGTACACTTGTATAAAATTTGAGTTAACGCAGAGTAATTGTGAAGCAGTCCAGGTGCCGCTGGTCAAAGCTGAAACACAGGTTCACTGGCACTTGACCAGTATGGTCGGCACAGTAGAAACGTTTCTGCACACCATCTATGTTCAAGTCTCATACGACAGAGCAAGCAGGTTCATTCCAAGCTGCCACTTGTCAGTTTTAGATGTAGCCGAAGGCACTCATCATCCTGATGCTCATGAAAAAAACATGGCAGCTATCGACTGCCATTAAATGATACCGTGCTGTGCCAAACCTGGGCAAGCAGAGTGCAATGGATGGCCTGGCTGAAGTGAGACACAAATGTAAGAAGCACTGAGACACACGTCTAATAGGTGGCCCCAGTGTTTCCATGCCTGCATGAACACAAGCACTGTCAAAGAATTCAGCCCCATAAGTCTTCCTTTACTTACCCGGCACTATTCAGTGGAGAGGTAACAGACTGGGCAAAAGACCCACAGTGCATTGGCATTAATATTACTTGAAGTTAAAGCCAAGCAGCACACAGTATGAGAGCAGGTGTGGAACTAATACAGTTTACCTCCTCCCCTTTCCCCAACTACAGAGGCACAGTGAATAGACATCATTATTTCCTAACTACAAAGGAAATAACTTCTGCTTTGCTGAGTGGAGTAGAAATAAACTTGAAATAAAGCGCCTTATAATGTACTGCAGAGAGCCATCGAAACGTTCAAGGATATATAATTGCCTTTATTTCCTATTCCATTTAGTACTGAATAATAGTGAAGAAAATTGAACAGTAAATCATTCTTTCACATAAGCAGCACTAAAACTCGGATACTTCCCTGTGAGAACATACTGCTGCAGTACGGCTAATAATTAAATGAACATTTACGTCTTGGACAGCAGACAATATTTTGTTTGTGCTGTAATTCAGAATTAGTAGTACACAATGTGTTGGTAATGTAACAGCAAACTTCTTTTTCATAACTTTAAGCGTCTATAATTAAACAGCTTTGAGAGCACTACCATTTGTCTTTGCAAACCGAGAGAAGCAACGTTTCTTTCCGTCTCCTGTGTTTATAAAAGTATATT
The DNA here is from genome assembly GCA_900497675.1 of Arapaima gigas. Lineage (NCBI taxonomy): Eukaryota > Metazoa > Chordata > Actinopteri > Osteoglossiformes > Osteoglossidae > Arapaima > Arapaima gigas. The sequence goes on from UFQX01000028.1 coordinate 492,419, forward strand.
AAACAGCAATATGAATAATTAAAATGATACTTAATATAAAAAAAACAAATGAACGGTGACTGGGCCAACCCTTTTTTCCAAGGGCAAGTCATAAATATGTATTAAAAAAGCTGAGGGCGACCATAAGGGGGGCTGACTCCATCGTACCTGACTCCTTGGTAACCAGTGGATGTGGGTGGAGGCTTCTTCTGACCCCACAAATGCACACTGTATGGGGGGTGAGAGAATCAGTGCCAGGGCACCTGATGACCACCACATTTTTTCCTAACTACTGGACAAACCCCAATACACAGAAAAGCCCCCCCCCCCCCCATAAGGCGCTAATGCAACAGATCAACACACAACCACACACTGTGCAGACTCTGCCCTCAGTCTTTATATCTATCTCAGCAGCCTTATGTTGCACAAAGTGTTGAAAAGTAGAAGGAATGCATTCGCATGGTTTTAAAAATCCAAAAAGCTAGAGAAGTTAATGCATTAAGATGGATTTAAAGAGATACTGAGCTAAGAGCTACGCCTTGACTTCCGAGAACAGGCTGCATCAAACGCAGAGTCCTGCTCTGCATCCCACATTCTATATAACACACAGTAATGTCCATAGCTTCTCACGCCTACAGACAGCCCTACTGACCCTCATCCCTCATCTCAGGCAGCACTGGTGAAGTGAAACTGCAAGCCCTTCCGCTTGCTTTCCATGCCACACCAAAGGTGACAAGTAGGCCCTTTATTGGGATTTCAGCTTTCCATCGGTCCACGTGGGACACTAATGACAACCATCCCCGACTGCGCTGTTTCAATCTGCCCTCACCAGGCTCTTGCTCTCCAGGCATTGTAGGAGCACAAAACAGCCAGCCGTCTGCACTCTGAGCCACGATAGTGAGGATGGGGGTGGGAAGGCCAAATCCTTGACTATTCACTACCTGGAGCAAGTTCCTTCTACCCGGCACAAAGGTAGGAAATAGGATGCGGACACAAAGGGCCAGCTGGCGCCGGCTCCAGACACACAGCGGCGCCCATTAGCGGGCTGTCAGAGAGAGGTGCTCTGCTAGCCTGGCGTCTTTGCAGCTTATGGAAAGGCCTGAGGCGAGAATGGACCTTGGCCTCCATGCCGAGCAAGAGCCTCGTTTCCCAAATCTCTGCCAATGTCTGTTTCTCGTATCTACAGTATCTACAGTGCAGTAAAGCATGACTCCACAGCCCTGGGGAGGCAGTTTAAAGATTGGAGCAATAAAGTGGGTGGCAAGGCAGTGCAGTGGGTAGCACTGGTGCCTCACAGCTGCTCGATTGCAGGTAAGGAAGTAGGTTTAAATCTGTCTCAGTCTGTGTGGAGGTTGCATGTTCTCAACATGTTTGCATGTGTTTCAGGTGATCTGGCGACTCTAATTTGCCTGCAGTGCATGTACATCTGAGTGAGTGACATGAAAGTGTGCAATTCCCCAGTAATGGACTGGCTTCCTGGCCAAAGTGTCATCGTCATCACACCCAATGCACCCAAGATAGTCTCCATTATTGATAATGGAGGGATGGGTGGCAATAAAGTGTTTTTTTTCTGTCATTTTGTGACATAAAGAATGTCACAATGAACAGCTTTAAATGAGAGGCTTGGTTTGAGACCCCAAGTGCAAAAAGGTCACCTCTCACTATGTGTTCTCCCCTTCCATCAGTCTCCATGTGAGTTGTTCCAGTCATCAGCAGGTTGTCTAAAGCGATTCTCAGCCTATTAATGTAGAGCAACACCTTTACAATATATTACACAAAATGAAAGACATAGGGAAGATGTCAGCGAACAGCACCTCAAACTGACATCCCAAGCGGTGTCAACAGAATCAACAATTAATGACAACAATTAATGAGGGACATTAGCTATGGCAGGCGATCAGTCACGCCTCGCCCCTGCCACTCATGCGAATAAACAAACAAGTATCAAACAGCTGAGAAACCGTGTCTCAAACAGCAAAATGCTCTGCTTTATTTCTCATGAACAAATTAGCAGCAGCTCAGTGCAAGATAGCGGGTTCCCATCGGCACGAGTCGGGAAATAAACATGTACAAATAAACATTCCAGCTAGAGGCAGGAGTCTTGGGGGCCCGTCTGACCTTCAGTCAGGCTTGGTCCCAGCCCCCATCAACTCCCCAGCCCCCTGTCCACTCGTCAGAGATGGGAGGGTTTGAGGGCACAAATGAAGGAAAAGCACTGAGTGAGGAAAAGGAAAAAAGAAAGCATACAAAACAGGAGCCATTCCCTTGATTTCATGAAGCACGCTAGGGGTGAGAGTGTGTGTGTGTGTGTGTGTGTGTGTGTGTGTGTGTGTGTGTCCCAGCCCCAGGCCACATCCGACTGAAGCTCAAGGATGTGTCATTCTGATTCAAGTGCTCCTATGATCACTTAAATTACAGTGGCTTATTAGGCAGGAACAATTAAAGGGACCTGCTGCCGGAGCCACGCTGCTCCCACATGGCTGATGAGGTGCTGATTGTAGCCTTCCCTGCCATCCGCTGCTCTGTATTGTTACATACAGTAAACAGTTTAATGTTTATTCTCTTCATTTTCCTTGGTCGTTTGTTTTCTTGCCTCTAAAAGACAATAAAATGAGAACCCTTTATGCAACAATAACTCCATCCCAGGACCAAGTTGGACAAAGTTTCCATTGCATAACATGTCCACCTACATCTGCAGAGAACTACCTGGAGTACACAGTCTTTGGACAGTTGGCGTCACAGTGACGGGTGCAAAACGTTGCCGGTAATCATACTTGTCCACTGTGTGATTCAGAGACATGCCCCATTCTTCGAGATTCTATGACTCGTAGTGTATAAGTTAAACAGTCAGCAAATGAAAATATCTAGCTATTTCAGTATAAATCGGTTCAAATAACACATCACATATTACACGTGTCAGAATTGTAAAATGAATTTTTAAATATTTACGTTTTACAATAATGTGCTATAATTTCCTGCTTTGTCAATGATATCGTATGATGCAGAACACATCCAAAGCACTTTAGCATAAGATATAAATAAAAGAACACTAATGTATATATTAATTTTAGAATTAATTTCACTTTATTTTTAATTTCCCCCACAAAAGGTACACATAACTGGAAAGCTTTGCCTTCTTTATTTAACATTAGGTTAGTTTAGCATAACAGACTGTGCTGAAAGTTAGACTAGGTTATGTGCATAGATTTCACTGTGGAACATTAAGATGCAGAAACAGATGTCGGCATTAACAACTATCTGCTTATAAGCCTGGTTGCAAAAGTGAACATTAGCAAATATGGTCCAAAAACGGCAGTCATTAAAGTGCACATGATTAGATATGATGTTAACTGTGTAATGGCTGCATGCTACATGGTAGGTGACCATGTACGTTATCAAACTGCACTGCATCGCATGGTTACTGTTCTGAATATGCAGCAAATCCTTGATTTAATGGACCACGATGTCATTCAAAATTGTAAAGTTCATAAGTCGTTACTTCCCGTTAATATGCCAGCGCTTTGGTACTTCCTGTAATAGTCTAGTTAATATGTTTAACATGCCTCAAAGTACATCATTTATTTTTTAACTGACTTTTGGTTTCATACAGACAGTATTTTATGACAGAATTTTTCAGTCACCAGAAAAGGGAAACCGTGACTTTTTTTTTTTTTTAATTCATTATTTATGGATCACCAAGTTGCTTTGTTGTCGGATAAGCAAATCACTGGATAAAGAGGCCACATGTAAGGAAGTGCTCAATACAAAGGATAGGTGACATTCCTGGTCCAGATGATCTGGGAAGATCTCCTTTACTGCACCCTGGGAAGATTCTTTCGCTTTGCGCTAATTCACGAGAATTTTCAAAACAATTAAAGACGTTAATTGTACCGTTTGTCTGAACTCCGTGTGACTAATGAAAAGTACGCTGCGATTAGAGCGCGCTAATTACACGCCGTTTCGTGCAAATTTAATTACCTGTCAGTCCCGGCTTCTTGACGTTGCTTTTATCTCAAGGCATCAATAGGCATTAGTGCCTGAGGCCAACAGAACCATCTGCCCCAGGGACGTCTGGGAAACCGGACTTGTGCTGCTCCTCCAATAGTTCTTTCCCAGTTAAAACCATGTACTCCTATCACCCATATAGGGAAAGCCAAGGAGGACACACAGTCAGTCTACAGCCTTGTAATCTCAAGACTGCTGGTTCAAATCCCACTGTAGTACCCTTATCCTATACTGATGCCAAAAGTATATCCTGCTGTACTGTAAATATGCTTGTTTATTTGTAAGGGTAATTGAGAGATAAATAGAGTTTAACACAGAACGCACACATTCCTCAATACTATTCCACACTATAATCTGCCACTGCAGGTGAGGTCATGCTTATTACCACGCAGTGTTTAATTGCCATAATTAACAAGGCTATTTAATCGCTTAATGATGACAAATGTTGATAATGAGCACCTCGGCTTCATTGTAGATCAGAAAGTCAGATCAAATAATGTATTACGTTACAGAACTGACATCACACACAATATTAATGCTACTACTATGCTGGGGAAGAAGAGTCAGGCATTCAAGCGGTCCACCTGACACAAATCCAGTGAAGTGTCCCACTGAGCCAGTGCACTGCAGTGAACAGAGCAAGTGGCCACAATGGCAAAAGCTGAAATAAACTGAAGGTTATCAGATCAACCCTGTAAAACAATTCTTACGTAAGAAAATACTGGGAAAAAAATAAAAATACTTATTTAAATAATCCACAAAACTATAAACAAACGGGGCAAATGTCAACCAGTGAGCACTTGAAATGCTTAAGAAGTTAATGTGTGAAAGTAGAGAGTATCCTGCTGATGCTCAGTGACATTCATAGTCATTAGTACCTGAGACTGTGACCAGGTATCCATAACCAGGCCAAAGCAAACAATACCTGAAGACAGACTATCAATGTGTCAGCGGGCAGCCCAAAGTAAAAGATAACTGAAGATCAGAATGTCAGGCAGAAGTGGCATCCCTCCGTGCTGAAGAGTCACCGATCTGTCACCTCCTGTCAGGAGACTACAGGAATGATCCATTTGGCCTGGGGGGGGGGGCATGGAGCATCAGTCCAGCATGCTTCAGTGCACCACAGTAAATAGGTCTGTGTGTTACTGAGGGGCACGAGCCAGACATGCCCCCTACCGCTGCATGATGCTCAGGAGAGATTACATATGTAAATGAATTACCATTAAAAAGCCATTGATGTGTTAATGTTTCAAATCAGCTGTCAGAGAAGCCCCAACTGAGCTCCTCCCCCTGCACTGCCTGCTTTGGGCTCCAAACCCGCACTCCATAGGGGCCATTCCAGCCTAAAGGCTACTGACCCAGTTCTCTTCACTATGCTTCACTCCTTCACTATTATTCTTATTAATTAATTTATTTGTTTTCCCAGTAATTTGCAGCCATTCATTTCCAGTTGCTGGAATTGAACTTTTTCAGACAATTCAACTTTCTTTGGAGTCTCAATGATGAGGCACAATACAACATAAAAACTGCTTTTATTACTGTGCTGTAACTTGGTATTATCTGCCACTCAGGGGCACACACACCTCTGAAAGGACATTGGTGTCTCGTGTGTGCGCCATGTGCGCACACCGTCACGTCTTTTCCCGTTTAACACAGCCTGAAACTTATGTCTGTTGTTAAAACAAATGTAACAAGTAAATAAGTGTAAACATTAGAGTAAAAGAAAAAAAAATTGAGGACGCTCTATAACAGCTCTCAGTTCTCAGGTATGTTTGACCATGTGCCGTTCCTGTGTGTTCTCTCTGAGTTGGCAGGACCTCAATTAACAGCAGAGATAAACTGTATTCTCCTGCCCCCATTAGCAACCCCCCCCAATCGAGCACAAGTCAGGCAAAAACAGTGAAGTGGGGTCTCGTGCCCCATCACTCCCCTCACAATCTCCCTGCAGTCAGGCAGTGGTCCACAAGGCAGCACGAAAACAACTGTTTCTCTGGCTAACAACAGGCTAGGGCCCTAAATGTGAAAAACATGTCGCTCTGCTACATTATTGATCGGGGACGCTGGAGCACCTTGGAAAATGAATGTTTTTGGGCCGCTCTGCTTGCAAATAAGTCCAAATAGAAGGTGCTGGAGCATGAAGACGGCAGACAGCCTCCCCCGTTGCGTTGCCGCCGCAATGACACTCACTAAAAGCCTGGCGAGCATCCGGGATGGTGTCCATCAGCCAGCAGTGTCTGGGTCCCCAATACAGCCCCGCTCTGACCCCCTCAGCAGCCATTAATATTTCATACAGAGAAGGGGCTGTTTAAACTGGATGAATGGCCTGTGAAATTAAAGTTGGCAAAAAGGATTAACGCTGTGCGGGTCACTTGGCTTCTGTTGGAAACAGCGGCAGGTCGGTGGGTCAGTGGCACTGGGCGCATCGCGGATCTGACTTCTCTGAACGGGAGCAGAAGAATGGGACCCTGTGGACCACAGGTGAACATGCGGGCAGCCGGCAATGAACCCTGGCTGCACTGTGCACACCTACTGTTGTACCAGGAAACACACACTGTAACACACTGCAAAAGCACCTCCAGGCACGTTCTCAGTCCTCTTGAGACAGCGTAGGAAGAATGTTCTGGACACATGGTTATCCAGGATGAGGATCTTGTTACATTTGCATTTATTTATTTAGCAGATGCTTTTCTTTATCAGTTCGTCTGATACCAGCATTTTTACCACATCACACCAATAGCTGCAATATGGCATTAATAGAAAATTCAAACGTTATTGGGACAGATGGCATGATGCAGATTTATGTAGCTGATAGGAGATCAGGAGAGAACTGGGTCTGAAAGTAAAGGTTTTTAAGACTCTTCTTGAATTCTGAATGCAATTCAGCAACTCTGAGGGAAACAGGGAGTTCCAGAAAAAGCAAATGACAGCCAACAGACTTGATTTTGGACGTTTTGTTACAAAACCATTTTTGGACAGCCTCAGTTCATCAGTGAAACACACAACTATATTCGCAAAAAAACCTGCCATTTGTTTGCACCGATGGTGAGCGCAGGAAGCAGACAAACAGTAAGCCCTGCCCACCCAGGACCACACTCTCTCTGGCTTGGGCCACAGCAGAGCCGACGGCCCAGTTAGCGGTGCGCCAGCGTGATAGGGCCACGGCTGCATTGAGGCAAAGCTCCACTGAACCGCACATCCCTGTCGTCTTGCTGACACCCATGGCTCAAGGCCAGCCTAGGCTCCGCTGCCCAGCAGTTCAATCCACAGCATTCTGCATTATTCTGTGTTATTTGCGTATCTGTCAGCACAGATCCTGCATCCACCTTTGACGCTTCCATGGTCACAGAGGAAGACAATCCTGATGCTAAACAGCATTAGCTACAAGTCCCTCTTGCATGAGCCAGGCCTCACCATCCCTTCAAGCAGACCTGACATACATGCAGAGGGGCTGTCCAGCCAAGCGCAAACAGTGCCCAGACGTGAAACGACAGTCAGCGCTGCTGGACAGGAGATGAAATGTCAGACAGTCTCGTCGCTCACCAAACGGTTAAGGCTAACAGTTTTATCACAGCCCCCCTCCCAGGTTCCTGCAGATTAGAGTGGCCGTGATGCAGACAGTAGATCTCCTGCTTCGCGGTGCTCCGATGTCCCGGCAGAAGTCATACTGCAGTGAATGACTCTCCAAATGCAGTATTGTTCCTGCACTGAACATACACGAACCTCACAAAATTCACCTTACTGACTCAAGTCCAGCATGTGCAGCTTGTAATGAATTTCTCTGCCATCTGAAATGTAATTAAAAGTATTTTATGGCCCATAATTAATTCTTTGCCCTCCTAGTAGTGTGAGGAGGTCAGGGTTACAGGTATTGCTATAAACAGATATAGTAAAGGGCCATTCATGTACCATTTGTTCCACTAAAGATGCAGCCAGCACGTGATAAAGAGGGATGTGAACCAGTGGCAGGGCTCAAAATATTTTTTTGCTTTTGCACAGGACAGGTACATGTTTCATTTTATTTGTCTCATGAAATTTTGTACTTTTCCAACTTTGCAATAGATCAGAAAGTCTAAGTAATATGAGGAGATCAGAGAATTACATGAAAGGAAGCAAACAAGGTGCAAAATGAAGAAATTGCTCAAAATAGCATAACCTTGGGGGGGGGGGGGGTTGGACAAATTTGGGCACTTTCTAGCAAGAAAACAATTTCACAGTAAAAATGCATATGATGTGACCTCACACGATTTCTTTATTACGATGGCCATTGTAATTTTGCTTCAAATTTCTTAATATTTTACTTTAATTCATTGTCCATCTCTCTGTCATGATTCAACTGTCTGACAATGAAAATATTAACAGGCTACCTGTCCCACACAGCTGAACAACTGCTAACATCGAGCCCTGAAAGTGGCAGGACAAGCAGACCATCAAGATCATGGAATTCCACCTTATTTGAACATGAGCTAAATGTCCTCCAAGACCACTTGTCCAAAGCTCTCACAGGACCAAGGAGATGACACCTGTGAAAAGCAGCTGTCAAGAAAGAGAGTAAAGGCAGTGAGAATTTAAACATGGGGGACCTGAGACAAAGGTGGCACGAGTGACATCACGGATACATTGGAGTGAATCAGTCAAGTGATCAGGGCATCTATGTTTATGAGAGAGAAAGGTGAACTTCCTGCAGAAGCCTTTTAGATAACAAACAGCAGCATGAAGCTGGAACTGGACCCTCCTCTTTCTGCCACACATCTGGCTTGGAGCACTGAGGAGTGTATAGAGTCCCTGTTTGCACAGCAAGGAGCCTGACTAAGAGCCTCGTCTACTTTGCTCCCGCCTCCCCACCGCAAGGTCTTCATTAAAGCACTTCCTTTTGTTTCTCCGCTGCCTGTTCTTTGGCACCAATCTCACTGTGTCCCTTAATGTCTGTGGAATCGCAGTCAGGCTTTTCTCCTCCACAAGGTTAGCCTGTTTTTCTCCCAACACCACCCCCAGGCTCTAATGGTGGGTAGAGTACCTTCATTACTTTATGCTCACTTCAACACTGCAGTGATGCAGGCCTGTAAGGCTACGCATTGTTTGAGGTGCAAAAGCAAAGAAGAAAAGCCAAAAGACAAAAAGATTAAAGAAACAGCACCATAAATTAGATTTCCCATTATCAACTCCTCTCCAACCGCCCCTTCCAAGGTTCCACCTACTCTTATCTCCCCACCCCCCTTCCAGTGGGAGAAATGAACCCTCAGCTACTACTCCCCTTAACCTTTCGCTTCTCCACCTTCCCTGCTGCTGCCATGGAAACCCAGAGGAGGTGTGCCTGGGGTCTGAATACCCCCATCTGCTGGGGGGTCAGGCCTGTAACTAAGGTGAGCAAAGTCATGGACTCCAGGGTCACCATCATTTGTTCTCAGAGCTTTGGTACAGGGAGATGGGGGGGGGGGGGGGGGGC
>UFQX01000028.1:501869-570475 GCA_900497675.1 Arapaima gigas
GGGGGGGGGGGGGGGGGGAGGTACAGGGGGGGGGGGGGGGGGGGGGGGTGCAGCCAAACACACACGCACAGAGGCTCAGTTACGGAATGTCCAGAGCTGAGTAGCTGGACAATAATGGACAGTAAACACATCGTGGCAACAAAACACTTTTTAAAAGCATTAACTTTTGTATTTAAAAATGTAGTAAAAACCACAGTAACAATGAAGCAGAGAAATTTATCTGAAGTCCTCCATGGGCCCGGGTCCTCTTTACAGAGAAAAATAGGGGGGGGGGGGTGCCTTATAAAAAAACATTCCTATCGCATAATGAGTGAACGACTTCATATTCTGGTTTACAAACATAACAGAATGTGCCAAAAAATGGGGGGGGATCATCAGTGTTTAACAGTGTTCTTCCACAACTGCAACAGCAGTGAGGATACACAAATTAAACCTTCAAGGTGGCAACTAACCACTGCACAACCTACGGCTCCTTTAGTGTCAAGAGCCCTAGCGTATTTTCACATTCACATTTATTCATTTGACGATCTCCTCGGTAGTGGCTTACAATGTCAAGCTATTCGCAGTGATTTACCCTTTAGTACTGCTGGGCAGTTTCAGCTCAGGGTAAATACCTCACTCAAGGCTATTACAGCAGGAGGTGACATTCAAACCTGTGTCTGTCAAGACCAAAGGTGCTGGTAATAACCAATACACCCCCTGCTGTCCCTGTAATGTTGCAAAGTGAACTGTTACAAAATTGAACTTTAACTAATACTTCACAGGGGGAAAAATGATTCATACAACAACACAATAGTGTGGCATAACGTATCATTTAATACATTAAAAAATATCACCTCTTCTCCAGTGACATTGTCCACCCCCCCACAGTCGCTGTGTTTTAGACCTTAAACATTTACAGAACAGACACAGACTATGAACCTTACTGTCCGTTTGACTGTTTTGGTCTTAAAAGTTGTTTAAAAGTATAAGAAATTATCATAAGCCACAGAGGCGCCGAGCTCTCTGAATCATGGATTTGAACGTTTGGTTACACAACATATCGATTGGTTCTGCAGCACATCTTGCCAAAGTAATGAAGGCAATCTTTCTCTCTGTATGCCTCGACAGTGTGTCCGAGAAGCCGCTGCCTTCTCTGAACGGTGCTGACTGTCTCGCTCTGAGCGGGCCGCACTATTTCTCTAAAGCTGACTTGTGTTTGCCGCCGCACATCTTCAATTCCACACGAATCCTACGCCTGCCCCCAGGTTGCGGCGCCACTATCCCCGACACCAAAACAATCTGTGAGAAACCCAGTGGGCTTAGCAAGCCTGCCTGAAACCAAACCATGAAAGCTCGATGAGGAAGTAACCCAAAGACCTTGTTATTATTGTCTTCCTGGGATGTATTGTCACTGATGGGAAAAGGCCCAGGAATTAATCTGGATCCTCCCCACTTCTTGTATGTGAATTTTCAGACAGACCACAACACAAAAAAATCCCCAATCACACACTGTGGATTTCTTTTATCAATATATGGAACAATACAACTAAATCACTTTTAGATGATTTCATCATAACCTTTGAACACACATTCATCACTCCTTTAGGTTCAACTTGCATGCTGAAGGAAGAATATTTTTAAATGAAATACATGATCGTTTTTAACAGTACTTTTACCCAGTTTATATGGAAATCAAAGTCCTGAATCAGCAGAATTGAGACATATTCAGCAATACAGAATAGCAATGTAAAGTGTGAGTCTACCTGGGTAATAGCTGTATAGGATAAACTGGACAGAAGGGTGAAATCAAAGTAACCTGTAAGTTGGAAACTGGAAACTGCTGCAAAGACACAGTGCCTCATTTCCTCATCAAATGCCTTAAATGCCTTGTGGAGGGGGATATTTTCCCAAAAATGTACCGTGCATAATAGAAAGACCTGGACAATCATCACAATATCAATCCAATAAATCACAGCACAGTGTAAGTAATGAATCTGAGTCCCTTTGCAGCCAAACCGTTTCACAGGAGACTAAAGTATATTTTGATGCACATTTTCTTATACAGTGACATTAACTGCAACACAGTGGAAAAAGACACATTTGTGCTGTCCTCTGTGATCCCCACATACACCAGATAGTAGGAGTACCCACCACACAGCTGCTTGCCAACAACTCCAAGGTATCAACTGTGATTGAATGTGCTACTTAATATGATGATTTCTTCACAGATAATATTGATAATACTGAGTGTTTACGAGAACTTCTCTTTATTGACCCAATATCTGTAAAACATATAGCTAGACTCCCACGACTCACCTATAACGGTGGCCTTATTATTTCTGTGTACAAACAAACATCAGGTGTACAGAGGTTTTCCATGGATCAGAAAGAAAGTGAAGCCTGACTTTGCACAGACCCTTCAACAAAAAAAGTACCAACAGATGAATTTAAGAGGCACAGGAGCAAGCCCTTTTACCCACAACGCATGCCTGCAATGGCAGGCCACACCGTCCTCCATTACACCTGCAATAACTACATATACAGACTCATGAATATTGCTACTGTAGCGCTAATGTAATCGAGGGTTCACAATCACCCATATCAAATTTATAACCTGGGCAACATTTGCCAGGCAAACCCACTGAAACCTGAATATGTTCCTTTTCAAGAAAAACTCAAGTATGCTTCTAACAAGCCAAGAAAACCCAAAAAGAGGAAAAAGCCACCTTTTGAAGATCTCTGTTCTGTGTTTTGCTCACTGCTTTTCCCAGCCATGATTTCAGAGGCCACACAGACATAGTGCAGCACAGTGTCACACACAACAGTGGGCAAAGGAAGACAGCACGACAGCTCTGGCATGGCACAGTAAAAAATTTTTTTTTGATGCTTGTGGCACACACATGACGCCAACACCGAGAACTGCGCCCACTGACAGGTGACATGGAATATTAATGTTATTCAATGTGCTGACATGTCTCTCTAAAGCAACTTACAGAACAATAGTGATTTACACATTCATACAGCTGAGTAACTTTTATTGCATCAATTCAGCATAACAGCATTGATCAAAGGTGGGATTTGACCTCTGATTCACTGATTGTATGGCAGAAGTTCTAATCGTTACGACACCTGCTGCCACAGGTGTGTAAAATCCCATCTAACCTCAGCAAGTCCCATAATGTAGACACATACGAGTAGCTAGGCTACACACGACACAGCTGTGGGTGCATGTAGCTGGAACATCACTGTCGTTTGTCGTGAGGACACGCAGCCACACACACACACACACACACACACACACACACACACACACACACACACACACACACACACAAGGATCAATGGTATGAGCTCATTGGAAAGGACAGCCACTTTCATTTCTCTTCATCCAGCTCAACATGACCCTGCAGCAAAAAAGGATGCCCTCCCTAGGCTTCAGACAGGCACGGCACGCATCTGGCCCCGACCCCCTGCTCTCGCTCAGCAGGACACATCTTTTTCTGTATCCGGACGTTTCTTCAGATTAATTTTATTAGCGGGATGCCGGTTGCTCGTAGCTGTGTCAGCCATTGCCACACACTCTGCCAGGAGGTCTGCTCTTATTTTTGTTTGCTCTTCATTACAAGGATTAATATGTGCTCGTACGCATTTCAATAGGCCGCGTCTGACTTGGAGTCCAGGGTAATTCATTTAGTCGAAAGCACAGATGAGAATTCCATGCCCGTGTTGTGTCCTAATTCAGAGAAAATCCATTATTGCCGACAGTTAAGTAAACAAGACGCTGTCACAGATTATAGGCGCTGGTTCGTGCTGTGGGCACTGCAGACACCCGGCACTTTTTACACAGGATTAAAGCAGACGGAAAGTGCGGGGTTGTGTCCGAGGCTGGCAGAGCAGAAGGCAGGTTTGTGTCGGCCTCTTCGTATTTTCTGTGCAGCTCACCTGGCCCAGGAGTGTGACCCCCTTGGGGCCCATTTCTCCTGAATGCCCTGCAAGGGAATAAACACTCTTCAGAAGAAGATTAAAGGAGGGTGGTTCTGTGGGGTGCGCTGTGGGCCGAGGATAAAAGCGAGGTGGAGGGCCTTTTTACGCAGACCGCCCCTCCCCCTCCCAGGGTGCTCAGGGGTGGTGACTGCATCAGACAGAGCACGCTGTGGCAACAGTGGCACAGCCACGTCCTCTTCACCTCTTGAGCCAGTGTTCTGGGGGGTCAGTAGACAGAAGTCTGGGAGACGAAGTTGGGAACCCGACTAGGCGGGGGGGTAAAGAGCTTCCTTGCATGGACTGAGACAGCTAGGGCAGCAGCTACATGCTGCTCCTTTTAACCTGCCCAAAATAGCGACGCACCCCATCCCAGGTGTGACCTACTTGTGCAACCCCACACTCGCGATGTCGGCGCAGTCGCACAGTGCCACAAATTTGCATACATGCTGATCAAAGGCTCCCAAGGCCTGTTTGCGCGTAAGGTGCATCTCCAAAAATAGCTGCTCCATATTCTTCTGCTGTCTGGGTTCGGAACGTGAACCAAAACACTGAGACTAACTCACCTGGGAGCTATTTTCACAGGGGAGATAAAAACCAGCCACCTCTAAGGTGCGCCTTCAGAGGGACGAAATGGCAAACAAACAGGCGGCATGTGTGTCAGGGCCAATGCTGACTGCGCTCTTTCAGACTGGGACGCTGGGTGTGCAGCGAGTACAACGTGGCTGGTGACAGCACAGACACACCTCAAACCCGTGGCTCCAAAACACTCAATATTCATTACACCACATTGCAGACAGGTCACCGGTCACACACTGCACTTCAGCATGAGTTGGATAACTAATAAAAGGACATATATATATTAAACGTATATTAAAATCTGGTCTCTAACTAATGCAGTCAAAATGGTGGCTGGAAAAACATCATTTTCTGCATTCATCTAAATAAAAATGTAAACAGACTATATAAACCAGTGAAGTAACTGACATTTTGCTTGCAACATAGCTATTGGTAGAAAAATATAACATCTATTTATTGAAACTCAAGTGTCAAGTCACTATTTATTCTGTCCAACTAACTGACTAATGTTGACCAAAAAATATTCCTTGTATTACATTAAAGAATATAAACATCCAGCTTTACCTACTATAGATCACAGTTTCAATGGCACCGTCAACATGCACCAAACGAAAGCAGTGTGTGTACAGCTCTGTGGGAGGCGCTTTCAGCCTCGTGTGTGAAACTGTCTTCCAGCACATCTGTGAGCAAGCTGTGCATGGAGGTGTTTTCAACCTTTTACAGCCACACATCTTCACACATCATTTAAAGTTGTGTGTGTGCATGTGTGTGTGTGTGTGTGTGTGTGTGTGTGTGTGCATGCGTGCGCACTTCTGAGATAGTATCTTTCACCTGGGGAAGGCTGAGTTTGAAGAAAGAGATTACCACAAAATTCAGTCCTCAGATTTAACACAGTTTCTTCCCATGTAACACAGTCTTTTTACACCTATCAGTCTGCCCACCGGAAAACTGACTGAACTAGCACAGTCGGTCCAGTGCAGTGCAGTCATCTTTTGTGTGATGTGTCCTGGCGATCTGTTTCAAAACAGGATACAGAGTGTGTCAGTACGAGTAAGACAGTGTGCAGCAAACTCACAAAGCAGCACCCCAACACTGACTAATAACCAACAAGTTGGCACAACGTGCTCCTCTATGCAACAAACCACCAACTGAGTCTAATCCACAGTGCGCTGATATGTGTGGGTTACCGCTTATACACACCTGTGAAATTGTATCCCATCATGCTCAGTCAAGGCACAGTGTAGGAGACACAGCTTCCCTGTTTAAAATGGCAGCGCTGGGGATGTTTCTGGCGTGTGTCACTTCCTGCGTCTCTTCGGCAGAGCGGCCCTTTAAAGTGACTGTGACACCTGAACCAGTGCCCTGTCAACAGTTCATTAACCATGGATCTCATTACCATGTATCTGCATATGAAACACACCTTTTTTCCTCACCTCTTACTACACTCCCCTAAAAATAACCCTATGGTTTCCAAATACGAGGCCCATCTAAAAGGAAACACCCTACTGCGCTTTTAATGTACTTCCAAAATAAACAGGTTGGATCGTATGAGGTATGGGCAGCAGGTGGCACAGCGGTTACAACTGTACATTTTGGACTCAAACCACCGAGGTTCAAATCCCATTACCTACTATAAGTACTGAGTGAGGTAGTTAACCAGAATTGACATAGTAAAAATTACCCTGCTTTCTAAATGGGTGAATCCTAGCTGGTAACTTGACAGTATAAGTTGCTTTGGAGAAAAGTGTCAAATAAATGAAAGAATGGAAATGTAAAAATTAAACATAAGTGACGGGATCTTGTAAGGGTTACAGCAACACCTGAACCCGATCCCCCTGGGCAAGGAGAGGCTCTATCAGGCAGCACGAAAAAGGCCCCCCAGGAGGTGCAGCAGCTCTGCTTTCATGTGCGTGAGCCCTGCAGTAGGCAGAAACTGAGTGTGATAATAGAAGGACCCTTACACTCCCTCCTCGTCCCTCCCAGTCTGTTTTAGTCTTGGGGGGTTCCCCAGAAACTATGGAAGAAGAGGGAGGTGTATTTTGGCTGATTTCCACCTCTCCAAGGGACCAATGAAGGGCTGTGCCCTCGGAGCCCATTTCTACCCTCCACCTGAGTTGAGACAGGTGTGGAACAATGGAGCTGGAGAGCCCGTACACCTGGCAGGCAAAGCAACCCAACATACCCGTATTACCTGCCCCCCCCCTCTACCCCGCACATGTCAAACGGATTAGACAGCGTCACGCTTCGAATGGAGATAATTGGCAAGCAGCATCACTGGGGACTAGCAGGAACCATGCTGACAACGGCCACCTAGCAACCACCCAGAAAGCCAAGAGCAGGGCCTGGCACCTCCCTGCTTCTGACTCTTACGCTGTTGCCCCCGGTTGCCCCACATGGGGGGGACATGTCAAACACCACAGAAAGTGACCGTTCAGCTTAAGCACACAGAGAAACTGCATGCATGACACAAGCTGTATCATTATTACCGAAATGTTTTTCCCAAGACAGATAGATCTAAAAGTCCTGGGTTCAAATCAGCTGTAGTAATCTTGACAAAAGCACTTACTTTGAACTGATACAGTAAGAATACCCCACTAAGTAAAACATAGTAAAGATTAAACCACTTTAAGTAATGGTAATCAATAATATGTTCACCCATACAACATATCACCAAGCGTTTTAAACTGCAGCAGTTGAACTTGCAGTTGTGTGTGTGTCCAGTTGTGTGAGATCCACAACACATAACCAGTGGTATGCAAATAGATCACAACTAGTGTGCCTGCTCCTAACACATACTGCACCTTTGTCCTTTTTCCCATGTCCATCGACAGTTAAGCGGTCAAGGACTAACTAGCCCTATGTCCCTCTTTGGATCACAGTTTTGTAAAGGAATCCAAGGGCAGAAGAGGAACATTACAGGTCCAAGAAAGTATGGGAAGACTTCTGACAATGCCCTCCACCAGCACCCCAAGGCATGCAGCATCAGCCTCGTAATAATTTTTTTTGGACTCCAGTATTATAAATGTCTCTCATTAGCATGACAGATGTTGGGCCATGAGTAAGATGGGCCAGATAGCAAACATTAGCACTGTCTCGTATGTTTTCGGCGCCACGGGCAAACAAGCAACGCATTGCAGCTGGTACACACAGGCCTCCCTTTTCTGTACCTCAACGACTGTTCCGGTGGGGGTCTACAGTGGCTAGCAATCTGCATGAGTGAGTGTGTGTGTGTGTGTGTGTGTGTGTGTGTGTGTGTGAGTGAGTGTATGAGGCCAAGAGGTGTCTCCTCTCAAAAGAAGCTGCTGAGCTCATTTCCCTGGAGTGGTTAATGAAGTGCAGTCGCTCTTCATGGAGTGGTCACTACCTGGCTGGGGGGCTGAGAGACACCCATTTCTGCCACTCCTCCTCTGTTCTGGGGCATGCTGGGTGCCATCTCCCAGAAGCACTCTCCCACTCCCTCCTCCAGCAGCAGAGGTGAGAGGTCAGAGGTCAACAACTCTTGGGTTGTCTACAGGCAGCTCCTCAAAGACTTGCACCTGCACTTGATTTATGAACATGCTTTATAGTTACATAAATCCACTTAGTGTCACACATTTAATGTGTATTTTTTTTTCTTTTAAGGTTTGTGTTGGGCCTCCAAAACTCTACCTGCAGCCTCCTAGTTTATACTAAACACCATGGAAAAAGGGCACACGACACAGATTTGCCTTTCATCCATTTCTAGGTACTTCCAGTCATCCCACTTCACCTTCTAGCCTCTTCCCTCAGTCACACAGGTACACACGTATGCACACACAGTCTCACACCCAGACAAACACAAGCTTCCTGCTGCTCTGGCTCATGTGCAGGAGACGTGTGCACGGCCGCTAACTCCAACGCCCGTCTTACACAAAACAGTGAGCAATGTCACCTGCCAGACAGCATGGCTGGTTAGCGCACACCCACGTGGGCCCTGCAGCATTGTGACAACAACAAATACAACACCACGCACAATGTGCTGAAAACTGGACTGTGTGTGAAAGCGCAGCGACGCGGTGTAGGCAAAGTCAGCAGCACCGACTGCAGTCGTCCCTCTCAGCTGCGAAAGGCAGTAAACAGCCCTGATGGGTCTGCTGTCCTCTGAGGGAGACACACTGATTAACTCATGCGAGTTATTTAAAATGCACCTGCTAATGCAGCTGGATAAGAAGTCAGTCAACATTTCCTGCCCCCACTCAGGGCAATGAATCAGCAATAAACACCAGCAGCAAACAGCCCCCTGCATAGCTCAGTTTTTCTTTAACGTTTCCCAGAACAGTTGGGTAATACAGCAGAATATACCAGGAACGTGAGACAATAGGGAAGTGCCTGGGCCTCATTTGAATGTTCAAACAAACGGTACAAAAACTGCAAATAACAGCACTTCTGCAGACTTCGTTTTAAGGAACTGCAGGTTCTGGGGTTACAGAGGAACTTGTTACTGCCACTGAACGGAGAGCCGCTCACGCGCCACATGGCTGGTAATTTCAAACCGCTGCTGCCACCTACTGGGGCACGTGGGAAGTCATTTACCATCCCCCACCTAGAATGACACACTTCTAGAGCTCACCCTGCAGCAGGGTGAAAAGGAAACTTGATGAACTCTTGTGCTGTTAACATTAAAACGCATCAGCAGTACATGTTTGGGTTTTAAAACACACAATCTCAAAAGACTGAGTCGCAGAGCTGGGAGGAAAAGTTCCTGTTTTTGAACCTCTGAATGCAGATGGTTATACAAAGCTATGGGACAGTGACCCTCCTCCAGCCACTGGACAAACTGAGTGGAAACCAGCAGTGAGGTACAAGTGAAGTCGGTAGACACACAAACACACACACACACACACACACACACACACACACACACACACACACACACACACACACAGAGTAAGCTGCAGCACACTTATCCCCACCCCCACCCCAGCACAGCCATGCGCCATGAAACAAAAACATGTTTGTGTGTCGGCTTGCACAACTGCTGAGCTCCATCCCCCACCACCCTCGGCCTGCGTATCTCCTGCTGGTTCACCTCTGACCCCCAATGAAACGCTGCCTACCAGCTACCCACAATGTTCTGCAGCAGGACAACTAGTAGTGGACATGTAAAACCAGAGCCCAACTCAGCACCATATTGACTTCTGCAAACCACTAACGCTTTACCAAATATTAACTGCTTCAGTCAGAACTCAAGTGTTGGAATATTAAAGTACAAATAATTTATCTGAGCCCAAAAAAATAGTGTGAGAATATGATGTAATGCTTTGAGTCAACCCTCCCTCTGGATGGTTTAGACCAATACCAGAAAAACAACGAAAGGACAATTTCTTAAAAATCAGATCTTTGTGTTTAATTCCAAATAACTCAATACACACCACATATAATTCTACCAATCCTATTTCGCTTTTGATTAATCAGCAATAGAATGAATTTTTACTTTGGCATTTTGACTGAAATACCCTTTATCTCGTGCCATAACCCAGGCTACAGCATACTGAGTGCTTACCCCACTGGGGTGTATGCGGGAGACAAACAAAGACAGAATACACACACACACACACCTCCATGTGACTTGAGAGCACCAGAATATCAAAAAGTGTTTTCATTGAATGAGAGGTCCATGAAGGAGGAACAAACTAAAGGGCAGGAAGGGCTAAGAAGGTCTGGGAGGTGTCATTTTGGTCAGGCCCACACTGCAGCCCAGGGTGCGGCTTCCCAAACGTCCTGGTTGTCTCCACAACAGCTGCCTTTCCAAGCAACTCCTCTCCTTTTCTCCAGAGGTTTTTTTGGCCCTATTGAGAGGTGCAGCAGTAGACAAATTGCTTTCCCCCCAGTCACTCTCTTTCTGTGCTCGGCTTTCATTGGCCCTAATGAGCAAAGACATCATCCTGTCCTTAGCCAATGACAGCAGTAGGGGGTGGAGTCATCTCCGAATGCAGGTGCCTGTACTGCATGCAAAGCATCTCTCTTTCGTCTGGGCAGCAGTGTGTGTTTGTGTGCGCACATCTGTAAGTGCTGGCCTGCTAGTTTGGCTAAAAAAAAAAAAAACTCAGAGAACAGGTCCTGATTTCATATCTGTTGCTGCGGCACAGAACAACAGGGGCAGTGTCACCTGAAGAAGCTCACCAAAGCACCGTACTTACGACACCACATTTACCTACAGTTGGGGACAAAAGGTGTTTTGTGTGTGTGTGTGTGGGCTCAGTTCATGTATTGTTCACCATCCCTTCCCCTTCTTCATAGCCAAGTGAGGTGACGGGGTCAGCTTTTCCTCCTGCCACCTCCATTGTGACCACAGTACTCCACTCCGCAGTCAGGGTGTCTGATGGGGGTTTTGCCCCTGGACACTCCAGGGATCGTGCTAAGCAGCCTGTCCAAAAGGCTACATCTCCCACCACTGGCCAGGCGAAGGTCACTGACTTGGCCTGAACAGGTCGAACCTGGACGGTGCCTGTCGATAAAGCCTCGTTCTTCCTGATGGATGGAAGCCCTGGGGTGAAGCCGTTATCAACGGCACACACACAGACGTGGACACTATTCATCATGGCTCACAGGGACAAACACAAAGGACCCCCCGCTCTGAAACACAGGAGCGATTCCCCCAGCATCACTCTCCTGTCCGAGACCCATTCCGAACATTCTGTGGAGGGATCGAGTCCCGTTATAAACAAGATTCCTGCAGGAATAGCAAAACAACCTTGTTCCTGTAATGCAAAATAAAACAAGCGCTTTTTCAAGCAATGTGTCCACTGTAGTAACGTTTCCACCTTAAAATCTTTAAAAACTGAGTTTGAATCCAGCTCAGTCTGTCTGCAGTTTTTTTCTCTCCATGTCTGTGTCTAGTTCCTCCAGGTGCTCTGGTTTAATCTCACAGTCCATAGATGTGTTTCAGGTGGGATTGGTGAAAGCAGTGTGTGCGCATGCATGCGGGTGTGTGACAGAGAGAGAGAGATTGCTCTATGATGGGTTGGTGACCTATCCAGGGTATACCCTGCCTTATGCCATATGGTTCTGGGGTATACTCTGGACCATCATGATGCTCCAGGAAATAAGCAGTGCTGGATAATGGACAAATGGATGAATGGCTGTATTTTTCACACATCACACTCTTTCAAAGCCACAATGACATGAGATGCCGTTCTATAACAGGCATAAGCCATAAATACTACACACGGAGATGTTAGAATGAGATGTGAGAATATATAGAACAAACCAGTCCAGCCTGTTTTCTCCACTTATTACCCCCTGCGTGCTTTTATGACTCTCCCTCCCAGCTGCAGCTGTGCCCCAGTGTCAAACGTATCACAGTTTCCCCATTTTTTGTGGACTGGAGATAGGACACCATGGAAAAGTGACCCCTGCTGAGAGTGGGACCACAGATATTCTTTCATGATGTCACAGGACACCGAGTTAGGACAGTAGATTAAAGGGAAACAAAGGATTCACAAAGGAGGGGGTGGATTTTGGGGTGCAGAAGCTGAGAGGAGAGCTGTAGCATCACAGCTGGATGGTCTCCCCATGTCTGGCCTAGCACTAACTGTAACACCAACTTCTGTGCTGCAGCAGCACCTCATTCACATGGAAGTTCACCAGAATATTCCGAGGAGTATGGTAAGAGGGACTTGATCTGCCCTCTTCTTTCACATGGCACTACAGTTACAGGATGGGTAGAATATCCATAAGTGAAAGTAAACCCAGCTTTCCAGCAAAAACATCTGCAAAACACATTGAAGCATCGTAGCTCATCAGCACGGTGAAGTCAAGGGCCGACATGGGGTCCTCTTTCCACACAGGGGTGTTCAGACGACATTAATTACACAGGCGCTCAAGGCTGATCATCCATCTGCAGGACGGCAGCGAGGTTAAAAGCAATTTCAATATCCTGGCGAAGCATGTGGGACACAATCGACAGCATCATATTGATCACTGCTGACTGAACGGCTTTAAAACAATGTATTGAAAAGCAAACGTGGATATTGCTGAAAGGGCACTTACACTGATTCGGCCTGATTCAGCGCCCTCACTGATGGATCCTGGCTCTCACAGATAAAACTTCCCAGATTGAACACATGGTTTAAAATTTCATTAAGAGAAGAACTGTGAGCTTTGCTGTCACCACGCTGTCATTTGTCTGACGATGTAACACATGAATTTAGAACAGTGTGTCCAGTCTGACTCGGTTCTACAGGCAGATACTCGTGTAATTTGTACGCCAGCAAAAACAGCGGTATCAGGCAAACAATCTGTGCTTTCATAATCAAGCGTCTGCTGAATGAATAAATGAAAACGGACAGAGAGGGAAACGCTATCTGGTTCACACATACGGCCATAAAGAACGCAATACAGAAACATGTTGAGTTTGGGTAGAAATCTTATACACAGATAAAACGAGAACCACAAAGTACAGTAACACCATAATTATCACTTTGAAAACGGAACTTAAAGAAACAGTGCTATAACACATCATTAATGCAGTACATTTCATAAATGGAGTTTGATGTGCAACATAATATAAAATAGATCAGTTATACCTTTAATAACAGAAAATAAACAGAAAACAGTCTGCTTTTTGGATAAAACGTAATTGCAAAAAATAGTTGCAAAAATATTTGGGATTTTTTTCAAATACAGTAAATTATGATTAATTATTCAAAGGCTATAAGAGTGGGATTGCAGTGACCAGACAGTGCTATAGGAGGTACAGTAACACTAACCAAGTTGTTACTATACATATGGAACTGTAACACTGTTCTTGTCACCTCTTTAGCCCCTTACTTAGAGCTGGTAACAACATGAATTAAAAGTATGGTGATTTGCAGTACTGCTGCCTTTATGGGGGGGGCAGTGAACTCAACATGGCTGATCTTGCTTTTATTGTGTTGGTTTCAGGAATATGTAGAAACAATAATATAGTCAGCAATTTACACTGAGAAGTAATAATAAGGCATTACTAAAAACACAACATGGAGGTAGCTGGTGGTGTTAGGACTTATCTTGTACTGTGAATGTTCCTAGTTCAAACTTCCACTACTATTGTTGTACTTGTGATCAAGGTACTTAGTTACCTATGGTATATTCATACTATAAAATTACCCTACTGTATAAATAAATAAATCATGGCACAGCTAATTATCAAAAACTGTAATTCATTTCAGAAAAAGTGTGGTATCTGTTATTTGAGTTAGAGTACCTTTTATCTGAAAAAGATGGTCATGTTCATCTTGACCAGGTTCAGGGACAATAGCACTGGAGCTGCTTCCAGCAAATGCTGAGGCAAATTGCCATGTTTCTCCATCTCCAAGAACCTCTTCATACAGAAACCTTAAGAGATGCACTTACAGCACAAACTCTGTGTGTCCACTTAGAGGCTGAAGCATTACCAATCCTGAGAAATGCAAAGCAAAATTGTGTGTATCATTTTTCCGTAAATCTCAGATTTATTCAGATATGGATAGTAGATAACTATCCATCTGGTGCATGAATGACACATTAAAATCAGTAACTTCACTAAACTTAATTGACTGTAATACTGTTTAAAAAAATCCTAAGTGTCTTTTATTACTGAATGTTAATAGATTTAAGGGTGGTAATTACACATAAGTAGCCTAATAACTTGCCCATGTAGGAAATTTCAATGAGGTGAGAAAAGCATGATATTTTGACTAATCAACTCTAAATTATTTGATTAAAAATGGAGCAAACAGGAAACAGATCCATACAGTTTCACATGGTGCAACCCTAACCCTAACCCTAAGTATTGCTCAGCTTCTGTCCCCAAAATCCACACCTTAAGTTAAAATATTTTCTTTTAGCACTTTTTTCTCCAAAGCAACCTACAACTCTATAATCAAATTACATTTCACAACATGGTAAGACTTGTACATAGTCACAAAGCTTATTTTTATTTATTTTTTTTTAATTAGGCACAAATAAAACAAGTAGCTTACAGAATTCAATCAGGCAGGAAATACAAAAGTGATGATGTCAGGTGACATGGTGCAATTTATGGAGGTGTTAGGAGATCATGAGAGAAGCAGGTCTAAAATACATGTGTTCTGAAATTCTTCTTCAATACTGGAAGGGATTCAACAGTTCTGAGGGACAGAGACAGCTCGTTCCACCAGATCGCTGCCAAAACCGAGACTTTACAAACTTTCGATTTTGAACCCATCACACTGTGTTTCCAACAGCTGCCACCCCACAGTTTTATGCCAGAGGTAACTTTTTACATAGAGCAGTTCAAAGATGTAATAAGTTGTACATGCAGTTTACACTTAAATAAGCTGTTTAATTGCCTGTAACGTCACTCTTACAGATGCCTACTTCATGTTGTAATTCAGCAGGCAAATTTAAGAAACATCTCTCCACTGGTAATCACGTTTCTCTATCATGGAGGTGCGTGACTGCAGTGAGCCAGTATATCATCAGCTACCAGCATAGTACTACCCTCAGCATTAGAGCACTGCTTGCCTTAATAAAGCATCTTGGGAAAAGAGAGACTGCACACAGGGACCACAAATGGAGAGGGAACTAAGACTGAGAGTCATCCACACACAGCAGCTCTATAACAGCTGCCCACCTTCTGGCTCACTGCTCAGAATGGCTTCCTACCTGCCATTTCAACTCACCTGGCCCTCTCTTTTCATCCCATCCCATCCCTCCTTCCCACCCACCAAATTCACTCACATGCCCTCTACTGCATCCTGTCCTCTTACCCATAACCTCACTTGCCTCACACTCAGCTACTTCTGCTGCATCTTTCTACTCACCACCTCACCTTGCCTCACACTCACTTAGGTCACTTCCATCTTATTCCCTCCTATCCATTCCCTGTGCTCATCTCGCACCAGGTCCATCCCACACGTTTTCTTAACCCCTGTCTGGCTCTCCCTCTTAAAACCCAGAGATAAATGATACGGATGACAGATTAATACCTGGCCACTGAAGTTTTACCCTCTGATCCCTGCTTTGCATTTAGAAGGGCGGGAAAAGCAGGTTCACAATGTGTCCAAGTGGTAGGCAAGTTAGCCTGTCTGGTCTCTTCACCGTGGACCCATGTGTCTTCAGAGCACACTAAAGGTGTCAGCCATGCATTAGAAAACTGCGCCATACATCAGTTTTATGTGCTCTGTGTCCCAAGGGGAGACCGGTGCTAGCCGCCAGCTCTTGGCGTCGTCTCTCAGTCTTGTAAATATTTGAGGGGACGACTCATTAATGGGCAGCTTGTTTGTTTAGCCCCTGTGCCGTACTCATGAATCCATTGCAGCGATTGTTTAACCCAGCCTCCTGTCCACAAGAGGGGTTAACGCACACACGTATGTGTTCGTCCTGGCCGGGAAGGAGGGAAGGACAGACCAGGCTCTCTGGTTTGCCTGCAGAGCCTCATCTCCATATAAACACAGCCAAATAAATGGAAACATTAGGATGTTGTGCACTCAATTGCCAGTGTTAACTTACTCTACACCCTTAGAACGAATGAGTTTGAACGAACAAAAGAATAAGTATTACTTCGCTAAGACAATCCATTATGGTCGCACTTAAGAAACGGCAGCCACTGCATATCCCGATACAAGAGGAAGCTCTTGAAATGTAATCTGTTGTCTGGCCTCACACTTCTTACCCATGTGCATGTAACCCGCCGCTGGCAGGGAGCCTAGACTTGACTTCCGCCTTTTTGCCCCGGGTGACAGGACTGAGGAAAAACTTCACTGTAATGAAGTGGGCAGGCGGCCGCCTCTGCCAAGCGTGCACTGGCTCTAACATCTTTACAGAAGTGAGTCAGAGTCTCTTCGCAAACCAGCACCGCAACACACCAGCCCCAGCACTATACCTCACAGCATCTCCACTGCCACTCACACAATGGTCATACCCTGTGGCTCTGTGTACGCCTGCATGTGCCAAGTTCCCTGTGAGGGGCTAGGGGACACATATTTAAAGTAACTCCACGCAGCCCCTCCAGGTTGGACCTGGCGCTCACAACATTTCTGTACAATTAAAAATGAGGATCTGTTTGCTCCCAGTGCACCAGCATGTACAGCAGGGGTCTGGCATGTGCAGCTAACACTCAAACGCTGAATTTTCATATTGCTAATAATGGAGGGAAAAACTCACAACCACTATAGCTAATTATAGGTGCAGCTGACCGGCGCCTCGCTAAGGGCCAGGAAAACAGCATTTACACTCCGCAGACGCGTTCTGGGCGCTCAGCAGCACCGCCGAAGGTTCCCTGTTGGATTGGGGCTGCGACTTCCTGGAGCCAATTACGGGTCTGAATGGTGTAATTTGACGCGGTGCCTTTGCGTAGAGGCAGAGCAGAGACCTTACAGAGCTGCGCAGACGGGGGTCTTAATGAACTGTCGCACAGGTACGAAGTGACAGCACATTGCGTAGAGCGGACATTATCCCATTAGAATTTCTGTCCTCATTACAGGCCAGGAAGTTTATGTCGATCATCTTTCCATGTTTAAGATGCAATTCATATGAATTCTGTTCTCTTCATGTGACCTTCAAGCGGTGAATTCTAGTGAGTTCAGGTCGTGCTTTAGCATGGACAACTGCTGTTTTCGGAACCTGAGAAGATCCCCGCAGTAGAAGGGGGTAGGGCATGTAACCGACATTCCACAATAATGGTGAGAGAGCCTTTTGCTAATAAAGTCTCTCTTGGGATGCTTTACCAGTAAACATACACTCTGCGCTAAAGTCAAAGACCCTTGAACGTGCAACAAATACACATCACAGCGCAATCCACAGGGTGAACCTGCATTTCCACTTGTGAGGCTCTGAAAAACCTGCCTGCTTCAACAACCACATGTTCATCTGTGACATTCCTGCTGCGCGCACGCACGCACACACACACACACACACACACACACACACACACACACACACACACACACACACAGCCCATAGTGTTAGATTTTTCCTTTCAGAGTGGCTATGATTCATATTGTTTTTCTAAACCTGCTAAAAATAAAATGTCCTTTTATCCTTTTATGACCACCATTTATACCCTGTACAGGAAGTCACGTGCAGTATGTGCTGCAGTTTGACAAGTCAGCTTGGGTTACAGAAATCAGCCCAGAGGTCTTAAAAACTTGAAGATATTTTCTGAGCTAAAATGAACACAGAACGCAAAACATACAATATAAATAAGTTTTTAAAAACATTAGTATATGCACTGACGGTAAAATGTATCTTTCCAGCATTCTTTGACACATTTTGAAATGTTTTAGTACGTCCTTTAAAGTGAAACGTGGAGGATGGATTTCAGTTGTCACTAACATGGAGATGTTCAGAAACTCTTCAGGAAAAGGACAAATTAGGGCAGAGACTGTACTGTGGTGATATCGCATACCTCCAGCAGAACAGGCACTGGAGGATATAGGTTTACCTGCTCCATTGGGGACAAGACTGGCAGACAGCAGGTCATGGTGCCAATACTAACAATCATGTGAAAGCCAACGGTATGCTGGGACACCAAAACGGAACACAGGCCTTCTGCACGGCCTGACTTAGAATAGCCAGGTCATCAATGACTGTGCAAATACAGAAAAACAGTCCCAGTGCCAGAAAAACCTGTGTGGAGCGTTGAGAAAACCTAGCATTCATCATATATTATTCTTGGATTAATTTATTTTAATTAACGAACGAAAGCAGACATTAGCTAAGAGCAGTGTACCGCAATGCACTGGAACCTCATGTTTATTAATGAGCAAAAAGGAAAAATTGTTTGGAGATCAAAACAGTACACTGCAAGTCAAAACTGTAAAGAAAAGTTAAAAACATTTAAAAAAACAAAGTTAAATGCTCTTATTTACTTTTGGAAATGTACGGAAAGTTCAGGCCTGACTGTTCAATTCAAGCGAAGAGAGCATATACATTTAAACATCCCCTGGCATTTATTTATTTTAAAAATCAATAGGATTCTTTACACCTGCTCTGTCTTGTACTGGTGTACAAGATATCATGAATTAACACGTGTGTTTAAATAAATGATATGTAATTAACATCACACGAGTGGACAACCTTGCGTCACACGTGTGCTGTAAATACTTTAATCTGCCAGCATTTACAACGTCAGTCAAAGCTCCCGCAGCAATTCTTCTCCTGTCGCGTGTTAAGTAGCCTATATAAATGCAAAGTGTCCTAAGATCCTCAGAGGAACAGGGGAGGGCTGGGACTTCAGCAAGGTGCAGCCCACGTTTATTGTAAATGTGCCCTGCTGGTGTTTAATACTACCTCTCACACTTATTCCATCCGCTCCGAAGACCCCTGGAGGACAAGAACTTTCTGTTCCTTTCACCATGGTCTTTAAATGCCACTTGAGGGGAAAAAACGTTAATATTTACAAAGTTTAACAACTTTTAACCATATTCAAGTTATCAAAGCTACTGGATTTATTTTAACCGATTTTAAGTAAATATACTGCTGTCAGTACTGATACTGATTTTAGACTTTACCTCACACATAAAACATAAAACTGCGTACATACAATTCTGAGGTTGAGGGGTGTGTGACCAGATTATATTGTCAAAACTACGCAGAAAAGCTTTCATCACTATTCATAAACTTTTATTGAATTAACAGCTTTGTCCAAGGTAATGTACAATGTTAAATATGGAACTTTACAGCAATTGATCCATTTAGACAACAGGGTATTACCATATCAGTTCAGGGTAAATGCCGTGACTATGTGATTTGAACCAACCTTGAGCCAGGAAGGCAACAGGCCTAAGTGTGATGCTAAATGCCACACCTTTGGTTCTGCAGCATCTGTCTGGATAGGCACAAAATGCCAAAACCTCTAGCACTCATTTCCATTGCAAACCAAAACACCTAAATGCTCCTCGCAATTTAAACTTCAAACTCGGGCACTGAAGCGGGGTTCCGGGTAACCTGTCCGGTGGCGAGGTCGATGCTGCTTTGAAACGGGCTCATAATGAACAGCCGCACAGCAAAATGTGAATTCTCAAAGGAGCAGCACAACAGGACCAAAGAGCAGTCAGAGCACTGCTACAGAGATCAATGGCTGTTCTACATATGGATTTCTCATAAAAAGCAGAGTAATGGGCACCCCACTGTTAAGTAATTAATGTGGAATTTCACAAACACTGAAACAGCCAGACAGCTGGAGAAAAGGAGGAGAAAATTCCAAGCAAATTCTCAATCAAATCAAAGACCTCTTTTTAAATAATTTTGTGGGTGTGAAGCTAATGATGCAAAGGAGGAAAAAAAAATAATAATCCACATATGGTCTTTGATGTCATCTTCTCAGCTACAACTCAGATCAGTGCTTCTGACCTGGCTGGAGTAATATCCAATGCTGATTTATCATGGGCTAAAAAACATTCATTCAACCACATTTCCCAAACATTTTAGGACCTACTTCAACTTGCAGTTAAACACCAAAGCTAAGAAAAATGACAAAAAAGAAGAGCATCTGGTTGCCATACACAGCAACCGCCCATTGTGATCGTGGTATGTGCTACTTCACAATGTGCCATTATAAAACAGACCTTGTTTACAGTAGCTCATGTTGCTTATTCACCAGTCAGTCCTCATTCAATAAACCTCCACAGAGGACGTCAGCAGTTCTGAGGTAAGCAGAACCATTCATTGACCAGAAAATCACTCGGTCCAAAGCCCTGTCAATGGCTTTGTGCAAAGAATGGTTAATGTCTGTGACATTAATTACTTTGTGCTTCCAGGGTTGCTGTATTTAGGTTGCATGTCTGAAAGGCCATTGGGAGGAAGAATTTGATCCTATCTGACAATGAGCAAAGCACCTGCGTTTTAGGCTGTTGCCAAGTTTGTGCAATTTTTCTCTCAGGTTGATGCCTGGACTTTGTTGAACTCACATGCAGGGTTTATTTGCAAGAACACGGGCCCAGGAAATGTAAAATAAAGGACAAGCAAGTAGTAAAAGTCCACTTTTCACAACTGTGAACTCTCCTTCTCTCTCTCCATGTCAGTCAGCACCTTCTCACTGTACGCCAGCTGTTTAAATAGGCACGTGGGAGCCATGGCAACCAGACATTTGTTTACGATAACTAGGTGCATGTGTTGGGGAGGCATGGTAACCATCTTCAGGTGCTCATGTGGTCCCTTCCTCTCATATACGACAAATAAGGCTGAAAGCATGATTCTGTTATATTGTGTTTATACCCAACAGCCAATCCAGCCTTGGATGAAGGGAGCCACTTCTACAGACATCACACTGACAGTTACCTTTGCAGCTCTTTCTGCATTAAATATTCACTGCTATCTAGATGTTTAGGGCCAGGAAGCGGAACTGACAGTCTCTGGGGGGCAATGCTGACATCCATGGGCTTCCACTTTGAGCATTAAATAACCATTACAGTGGCCTTCTATAAAAAAAAAAAGCCGTATCCTGAACAACTGGGGATCAGCGATGTTACTGCTCCGCATAGACTTTCATTCTAACGCATCCCTAATGTAAGCCAACAAGCCTGGCAAGTGGTCTACACTGAGTGGTCTGCTGTGTATGGTCAGCAAGCAGTCAGAAGGCAGATCTGTAAAAAGCCCTGACGTCATCACAGCGGGGACATAAAGGCTGGAAGCACACAGGCGTGACCCGGGAGGCGATCAGCCATGTGTCTCCACACAACATGAGTTCTGTCCTGCTGTGGGCAGATTACAGGGTCCCCTGGGAGGTTGTTTGTGTGTGTTTCTTTTCTAAACCACAGGTAACAACAACACTGAAATGTAAGATACAATCGTGTTACAAACAAAAACAAACAAACTCATCTGTCACAAAACAGCTGCCGACAGTATCACTGAAAAGGGTAAACAAATATGTAGCTACTTGCTGAGAGCAGCAGTTCTGAACATTTTGCCCAGTTGACCAATTCAGAGCAAGAAAGTAAAACTCCAAGAGACACTGCAGCATTCAATTAATCATTACAACATTCAAAAATAAAGCAGTTATTACAATAGCATGTCAAACTTTATACTCTTATTATATTTATACTAATGTTACATCATAATTAGGCATTTATTGTAACACTGCTGCATTGCAAAACTCAAGCATTAAACTACAACATCCCCATTCAAATATGTTCCATTAAAGAGGGCAATGAACCTAAGTACTTTTGTCATTTGAAACTTCCAGCCATCTGTCCAGTAACTAGCTGTCCTAGTCAGCATCACAACAGTCCAGAATCATTGGGCACTAGGCTGAATTCTCTACATTTGAAATCATTAAAGTAAAACTGACTGCAAGCAGTCCTTCAAGCCATCCCTCTTATACTGACAGAAAACAAGTTAAATGTGTATTTCAATAAAAAACAACCAGGCTCTTCAAAATTTTAAATTCATTAAGCTGACACCTTTCTCCAAAGCACCACACTGTGTTAGTTTTGTGCATAAAACCACTTACAGTTCATCCATTTAAAAAGCAGGGTACTTTCTACTCTGTTACATCAGGGCGAGTACTTTGCTCAAGTACTACACTCGCTACACTGAAAACAGGATTCACACCCAGGCCCTTTATGTGCAGAATTAAGGCTCTAACTACCACCCTACCTGCTGGTAGCTGAATGTACAACCCCAGAGGCAAAGCATTGACATTTAAGGATGCTCAGTTCTCAAAAGGGCGGGAGAAGAACATAGAGCAGATCCAGGATTTACGATCAAGAGAATGAGTTGCTGAAAACTCATCTTTATCGAGACGAGTTTCCCAACTTTTCCCATGTGTCTCATGGTCTTGTCCTCCATTTTGCCTTCGTTTCAGTCTCCAATTCAATTCACTGCACAGCAAAGCATGTTTCCAGCAACCCTCATCGGTACACGGTTGGTTGGCCAGCAGAGCCCACAGGTCAGACCAGCGTATGTAAAGAATGCAACCAGATTAATTTACTCACCTCATTTCACTCATATTAATTAATTGAAAAGACAAAATTTTGCACTGCAGTTTGAAAGAGCCATTTACCTTAAATCAAATTTTAATAAATACATAATTCCTTTAAAACTACAAGTTTAATTTAATAAATCTATACTTTTGACAGATACCAAGTCAAATTAGCATTCGTACTGATGCTTTCAAAGTAAATTCAAAATGAGGACTGCGGAGCCCATTTCTTTAGGAGGATTTCACGAGATAAATGTAGGTGTCTTTCTGAAAGCGCAGTGCTCTATTTTCCATAAAAGAAGGGGGGAAAAAAGGAAAATGAACACTAAATGTGCCAATGTGTGATTTCATGTGTGCTGCTCCGGTGCCTGGCTTGGCGGGTGGCAGCCACTGTTATTTCAGCACTGACTGCTTTGGGACTGTCTTTGGCACAGCTGTACGGATCAACTGGGACCACCAGCACACTCACTGGGCTGAGTTCCATGGTCCACCAGCGCGGGAAGCTCCAGAATGAGGGTAACGAAGCTTTAAAAAGACAGCAGTGTCAGTGATCCGGTGCAGGAAACCAGACCCTCTGATGCTTTGCAGTACTGTCAGGAATCGCTATGCCATTGGTCTCTTCACCTGATCTTGTGACAGAACACTGGCAGTTATTTATTTAGTTTAACTGACTCTAACCGCAGTAGAGTGGCACAACAGGTAGCATGGGAGGCTTACAAGAGTTGGATGTTTACTGCGGCTTTGAATCCAGTGCAGTCTCTATGGAGTTTGCATATTCTCCCCATGTTCACCTGTGTTTCTCCAGGTGCTCTGGCTTCCACCCACAGTCCAAACAGGTGAATTGGTGACTAAACTGCCCTTAGTGTGTGGGCATGCCTGGTTGAACAAATGTCAGTTAAACTCTAGTTAATAATCACTATACAGTGGTGAAGAAAAGCATTTAATAAATTAATAAATGCAAATTAAATTGGCCTGGACACTGAGAAGAGGAAAGACTGAGGGAGGTGCTGGATACTGAAGAAAACACAGGCTGTAACACAGATGTAAATGAGGGACTGACATCAGACTGAATTACTGAATATAGACACACTGAACCTGATAAAGCATAACACACATACTAATCGCTCGTTCTAGATATAACCGTCATTGAACAGATTTCAATAACTTTCACATTAAAGCGTTTCTCCCACAGTTACTGTTCTCCAGAGCACCTCCTTGTCCGAGACCAGAGTCCAAAACAAACACTCCGACAAAAAGCCGTTGTGCCAGAACAGTAAAAACATGCTTGCTGACACGCCTGTCGGGCTCTGCTTCCCATTTTGATCTATCGCTTGCTGATAAAACACCAACGGTCCACAGCTTTCTCCTTCCTGCAACTGTAACACCTCACAGTGGCAGAGACGGCTCATCAGTTCCTGACACAGCAGAACTTTTGCAAGTTGATCTGCTGGCCCTCAGGTGCAGCACCTGGCAGGTAACATCCGGCTGTTATACCAGAAAGTCTGAGGTGACACATCATCAGTCATCACCACAATTATCCCATTGTATCCCCATTGTACCACTCCTGAAAATATTAAGGTGGTAAAACAAGTATAAACCACAATTATTGCATAATAATAGTTTTTATTATTATAACAATACTGGCATTATTTTGTTATTATTATTATACATCTGGATACTTCATAGGTACAGGACAACTCCAAGGAGTTGGACCAGCAACCTTCAGGTTATGACTCTATGTCCACAAGATCTAACCTGAATAATGTGATAATACAGACACTTCTACCTTGCAGCAGCTTTTCTTTAACAAGCTTTCAGTTAACTTCTCAAGTTTTTTGCTTCACAGAGGTGCTGAAGGCTAAAAGGAAAAAGGAAAATGCATACAGCCCAACTGCGGCCGACAGACACGCCTTAAAAAACCACGTTGTGGTCTTGAACCTGTACCAGATATAAATCAGTATCACATCTGCTCCAGCGTATTATTGAACAAAACAAGAGCACTGCCAAGCTTTCCAAAAAACAGTTATGAGTTATTTATTCCACACATTAAAAGCCTTGCATCTAAGATGAACAAAAAATCCATATTTGTGTGTGTCCAACCAGATCTTTAGCGCAACCCAGCAACAGAACTGACAAGATTTATGGGTGGCGAGTAGGAGGGATTATAACGTGGTCAGTGTATCATAAACACAACTTGAAATTGTCCCTCAATCAGCTTAGCAGCGCTGACGCTGCTTT
Organism: Arapaima gigas; assembly: GCA_900497675.1. Taxonomy (NCBI): domain Eukaryota; kingdom Metazoa; phylum Chordata; class Actinopteri; order Osteoglossiformes; family Osteoglossidae; genus Arapaima; species Arapaima gigas. Next base: position 526,534 of record UFQX01000028.1, read on the forward strand.
CATTTAAATCTAATCCTGCATCCGTGCAAAACAATACCTGCACAAACAACACACACACCACTGGGGGTGTGTGCGACGGTGAGCTGTGAGCGGTATACAGCAGCAACCGCCAGCCACTGCCGACTCTGGGCCACCGTGCCGATTGGTTGGCTCTGCTGATTGGATGCAGCCAGTTACCGCGCGGTTTTCAGGCAACCGTCTGCCTAGCGACCGCGGCAACGATGATGATAAACTCCAGAAATAGCTGCACTGCTTTGAGTGGGTGGAGTGGGGTGTGTGGGGGTGTCTTTCCTCCGCAGAAGTCTGATAAAAATCAAACACCTAATCGAGGCAGATCGTTGCACGATATCTCCCAAAGAAGCAAGTCTGTTTTCTGGGGCCAAGTTTCACATCTCACTTTAAAATCATCTCTTATCCAAAGGTACATCAAAAACAATTTCCTTCTGTTTGTTTTTTCGTCGCTGTGATTACATACAGTTCGGCCTCAAACAAAACATGGTTGACGGCAGCCGGCAAATTCGTGCTCACCCAAGAAAGACTGTCTGGCCCTCTCCACGAGCTCCTCTATGGGGTAGCTGGCCAGCTCCCCTCTCGCATGCTTTGTCTTGCAGTAGGTGCAGGCGTTCAGACACCTGGCGGGTGAAGACAAATTGGACCATTAATGTGGTGGGGACAGTGAATCCCACCTCCTTCTGTAGTATCCTTTTCCAAGGTACTTTGAACTCACACAGTAAAAATTACCCAGCTGTATAAACAGAGAACCTCATTGTAAACAACTGTGGAAATGTGCCACATTTTCATAGAACAAAGTTTTCCATTTTCCCCTCCTAGGTTCTGTCAGTCTGGAAGTCAACTTCAACTTTTACAGCAGAGAAAAAAATTTGACTGTGTAATATTGTAAATGATCATTGAGTTCATTCAGGCTTCAATGAAAAAAATTCCACTCTACTTATTGTCTTTCCAAGGTGTCACTATCCTAGAGGTTCACATACTTTTTAGGTCAATAACCTTAACTGCTGAAACCATTCGTCCAGTAAAGATATGTAGTATGTAAAATGTGTGGCTTTTTTCCTTGAGACTGTCCAATCAGATTTCAAGCAGAAATCCAAGTAATTCCAATGAGTTCACACTTTTTAGAGTTTAACTTTTTCTCAGAACTGTAAATTTGGACCCAGGCATGGAGGGATCCCCCCAGTCTATTCCCTCTCCTAGCAAAGCCTGAACATGCTTTGGGAAAACACCCCGATTACTCCATTAAAATGAAGTAGGGCAACAAAACAGATCATCCCTGTCTCTAAACCTCTAGGCTGGCAGCAGTCCATGCCATCACTGATCAGCTTCCACAATTTATTTTTTGACTATGAAAATACAGGAGCTGAAATCAGAAATCTTCTGAATCAGAAATCTTCAGACATTTATAGTTACATGTATTCCTTCTGCAGACACTTTTCTCTAAGGGTATAATACTAACAAGCATTTAGCCAGGCCACCTTTCATCCAGTCGACTTAAAATACACTACAGTAAACTCCCTACCGCCATTTGCTAATTTATACGGGAGATGAATATAACGCACACTTATTCAGTCAGTCACACGCTACAAGCAATTCAGAGTCACCACTTCACCTGAAAAACTGTGTGACCAAATCAGAAGGCCTGGAGTAAACCCACCCAGACTGAGCCAGATACAAACCCACAACCAATCTCATATCACAGCTGCTGCCTGGACACTTTAAAAAAGAAAATCCAGTTGGTCATTTAGCCAGTCAGTATTGGCTGCTCTTGTCATGTTTGATGTTAAGAGCATTAAAAGGTCGCAACACTTAACTGAAATGTTGAATAAGCAAAACAAAGTAGTTCAAATAGACCGTTAAGGGTCACAAACACAACCAATGACCACGTAACACAGTGCCAGTCTCCTCTGAACAACAGCACCGGGAAGCTCCGGCGCAGATGCGGCACTGGGGGTTCTCCAAGCTCCCAGATCATGTAGCAGATGCGCAGCTGCTTTACAGTGACACTGCAGTCAAATGAGGACAGCGCATTCTTGCCCTACATGTCATCAGCTGAGGTGCAAAAACAAAGCGGAGATGATCAGACCCTCGCTCTGCAAGGCACCAGTCTGGGCAGGTAACTTTCACAGAGCTGAATCCCAGGCGCTGGAATAATAAGGGCTCAGAGGAGGCGAGAGAGAACCCAGTGGCTTTGACACGACTTCCACAAACACAATGGGGGGGGGGGGGTCAAAGAGTCCACAGTCAAAACAAGGAGTGAGCAGTGAGGCCCCACAGGGAGACCAAGACACATTCAACACTCAGGGCCTTGAGCTCAGGGTGGCAATGATGCCTGTGGACTGGAGGTTGGAGGCTTACAATAGCTTTGTTTTTCATGCTGATCCATGCAGCCTGTATCTCACACACTTTACTCACTCACTCTCATTTTCAACCACTGCCTGTCCAGGTCTGGGTTGCGGTGGTCCAATGCCCATCCTGGAACTTCCGGGTGCTAGGTAAAGAGATTTACACCCAGTCCATTGCATGGTTGCCACACTAAAACATCACACGCACACAGACTCTTATTAGAGTAACCATTTAGCTTAAAAAGTACATCTTTGGACTGTGGGAGTAGAACAAGAGCACCCAAACAAAATCCACACAGACATGGGGAAAAAAAAACACAAACTCAACACAGACTGAGCTGGATTTGAACCCGCATTCAAACAGCCCAAGTGCTGTGAGGATGCAGCATTACCTGCTGCAATACTGTGCCATCCTCATACCTTTAAACTACAGAACATTATGGGAGTCTGTGGATCTAGTTCAAACTCCTGTGAGCACAAATTGCCCCAACGACGTTTAGCAAACAGACCCCTGTCCGTGCTCAGGCCCACCGCCATCTGCAACATTGAAGCTCTGATTCAAGCCCTTCTTTATGTGATTTGCTGCAAAATCTGCCAGCTGCTATTCAAACCTGGTACTTTTCTCAAGGCTGCTGATCCAAATGAAACTTAGTGAATTACATGTCATGCATGTGACTAGGTGAGGGCAATACTGGGGCAAAGGACTGTCATTCATCCAAAAAAATTCTCTCCAAGGGGCTGTGTGTGGATCTGTCCATTCTTGTCCTTTAAGGATACAGGAAGTCGAGGGTAGATGTGGCATACTTCCAAAGTCTTCCCACTCACAGACGCTGAATGTAAGCCGAGTGTGAGCCAAATGCGATCAACGCAAGTCAAAATAATTGCTTTGTTTTGGTGAGACAGAAAAGGCTCAGATGAGAACGTGGAGGAAGGACGAGTCGTGAGGAACTTCACCCCAGATGACTGATCGCTTGCGATTGCCAATTAAGGAGGTGCTCAAAGTTCAAGTCTTAACACACAGCTGGAAATAAGTATAGCACCGAGCAATTATTACTGTTTGAGAACAGATGATTATTCTCATGTGTTCACAAACACCTTTTCTCAAGAAACTTTTGAAACTATATAATATCCATTACCATCCTATATCATAAATATTTTAGTGGCTCAAAATAAAATGCAGTCCAAAGTCCTGACTTATTTACCAGGTTTTCAATTTGTAGAACTGCAGAAAGAGGTCCCTTATAATCATACAGGTGACGTTAGTTGTTAATATTTCATCATAAACTTATACAGCAAATTCCTTTATAAGTCATGATTTGAAAGAGACACATTTCAGCACTTCCAAATTCTACAGAAGCTCGGCTACATGAAAGTCTTCCAGACCCAAAAGGTCAGTGGACAAAATACTGACTTCACCAAAACGACAAGCGATTCAGTCCAATGCAATAAAATAAAATACCTAATTCCTTGTGTCTGCAAAACATGGAGGCAGTATGAGATGGTTGTTGCCATATACTGCATATTTGTTTACACATTTTGAAAAGTGATAATATGTGTATCAAAGTATCCATGAAAATTTGGCAAATGCTGGGTTTACATAAGGGAGATGTTATAAACTCTCGGCTGAAGGAAACAAAAAACAAAAGCATCATGAAGGCTTTTTAAATGGGTTTGCTAGGAAAGGGAACCAGCAACCAGCCAGTTCACATCATGACTGCATGGGAGCACAATGATGGAGATGAAGACAAGGACACAGGAGCGTTGGCCTGACATTAACACCAAAGTATCTACAGGCCAGGGCAATATGTACACAAGCAGAACTCACTGCAGCACAGCCACACACAGAGAGCTGAAGAAAAGGTTGCTGTAGTTTCACACAAGAGTAAAATCCTTTGCCCAATCATCTTGCAAGTTAAGCAGGCAATTTCTGACTAGTCCCGACTTAATGATAAAAAAAAAACACTACTTAAACTGCAGCCTTCATTATTTTTCCATTTTTGTATGTAGAAAACTAATAGACATTTTTGAATGTGAGGAGAAACTGTTTAAAAACTGTGGCACATGAATTTCCTCATGAAACACAACAAAATGTTCATTTACTGCTGCTCTGCTCACATGCTCTGATCCATATGCTGGAGTAGGGGGAAAAAACTCATTATTTGTGAAAGTTTAAGCGTTATTTGCAAAGAACACCGATGGGTGCAAACCAGTAAGTGAATTTCCTACAGTTAGTCCTCATTTCAGTTTGAATTACTGTGCGACAACATTGACACAGAGTTCATTTGCGATCGTTTTCAGAAACATAAACAGGAAAACACTGGAGTTATTAAAAAAAAACACAAGTTGTTATTTACACAACTAACCAGCTCCAGCATTCCAGCTACTTTCTCTGGAAAGGAAAAAAAAACATGTGAAAAGCAGTTTAAAAAAAAAACAAGATGAATAAACCAAATGTGCATGTGTATAAACCAAATATATACATGCTGGCCGGCTTGAAGCAATTCGCAGATAGAAAATGAAATGCAAGCCAGATGCTTAAAACACATTTTTAATACATGTAATGTGTCCTCAATCATACTGCAGAGGACAATTATATCTTGGCGGCCGCACAGCCTAAGAGGGTTATTAGGATTAAGAAAATCTGTAAACAGCGCCAGCTTTATCTCGGTGAAGTACAGCTGTCATCGGGGAGCTTGGCGAGTTTTTAACAAAGAGCGGCTTGTGCGCCCTCCTCCCCTCGCCGCTCAGTGTGTTTCAAGAGCCAAACTTCTTCTACCGCTGCCTTCAAAATCCACCGCAGACACAGCGAACAGGACATCTGATGTTGTGTGCCTGATAACAAACAGGCTGTGTAAAATGTGGTACTACTCACTCACTGTGTCAGCCAACAAGGAGACACACTGAATGTTTTGCTATTGTTCAGCAGGAACCTCGTGCTTCAACATCTGTTGACTTGGCGGACAGGTAGCAGTTCTTTAATGTCCTGTTTTTTCGACATGTGGTAGACAAAAATATTCAAGTGGCTGCAGGGAAGACTGAATGCTCATTGCAGGTGTCTTCCTCCTGCCCCACTTCTGCTCCTCTGCTGGCCAGGACTTTCAGAGCTAGTTTCCCATGGCAAAAAAAGCAATCAAAACACAATCTGCTGGCAAAGCCTGTGAGAAGTCAGGAAGGACATGTGCAGAGTGTGGCTTTCTGCTTAAGAGTACATATTCAGTGGTCTGCAATCCTGGAGAAACGCCTACTTTCCCGCCATGGGACGATGTGCAGCGGGGAGCGGTGCTGCCTGACACCTGTACATTCCCCAGTCTTGCCACACACGAGCAAAGCGTTGTTCTCGCTCCCCAACCGGGTGAGAAACAATTAGAGCTGGAAGCCAAAAGACTGCAAAAATGGCAGATATTCTATCAGTAACAACTGGTTAAAGCAGATCTATCAAAATGCATGACACAGCTACACAAGTTTAAGCCCATTTACTTGTTAGCTTGCAAAGTGTTTGATTTGTACACAGGGGGAACGACGCAGACGCACTCTGGAAATTAAATCGATGTAGAAAGGAAGCCCTAGCATGTAAGTTTTAAGCAATACCGAATTTCACTTGCAGTTGAGGAAATCCAAGAAAAATCACATGCTTGGGGGGGGGGATGAGAAAAAAGTGGAAAGGAAGATGACACAAGTAGAAATTGAGTAATCTGCCTAGACCAGTGGAGCTGGAAACCAGTCCGTAAATTTGTTTGGTAAACAGCGGGGAAGTAGCAGTCCAGCTCAGCTCATATGTACGCATGCATGCGCACACACACACACACACACACACACACACACACACACACACACACACACACACACAGAGCACAGAGTTGTAGACACTCTTTAACCCCAACCCCCTACCCACAAAGCGTATAGTTTCCTCCATATCCCCTCATGCCTAACACCACCAGCTCAAGCAATTGGGGGAGCAGGGGCTCCCAGAGGGGATGCTTCTTTGCTTGCTGTTTACACATAGTTTTCCATAGCACCTATTACCAAGCGCAATTATCGTCACAAGCAAATTTGCTTTAATCAGTCCTGGGCGCTAGTCAGTGACAGTGACACCCGGTCATTAGTGATGCTTTTTGAAGGCCTCCTTCTCATTTTGTCTCTGCTATAATGTACTGTCCAAGACAGATTTTTTTTATGCTGTAATTGCCAAGAAAATTTAAATTACAAAGTGCACAGAGGCCTATCCCATTTTGCTTTAAACTTGATCAATTTTTTTTCTTTCCTTCAAAACTTCCAACGCATGCAACTTCTCTCACCTACTTTTCTTGTTGAAATTTGCTAGCCTATCATACAGTGTGTTATGCCTTGTAGCATATATGACATGCTGGATTTATTTTTAAGAAGCAGGTATCCAAATGAATTATTCTCATAAGTAAAACTATAAGGGCTGTGAAGACAATAATTGTGCTTTATTCCCAGAGGGGATTCACAAGCTAAAAGGAGCTGCCATTTCATAATTAGAAGGTACACACTGTCCACTTACTGTATGTTGAATCAGACATGTTCATTAAAACCCTCCATCTGAAAAGTAAAAAGGCTAACCTAAGCTGATGTGTTGTTTTTCATAAAATCAGTATAGCTACATGATGAGGGTGTGTGTCCATTTGCTGCTGTGTATCTGTCCATCTGTCATAACTGTTGTTCTTCTGCAAGGTTGTAGAGGACCACAGTCTGACCTGGAAGCACAGAGTGTAAGTCAAGTCATCAATTCCCTTCACACACATCTTCGGATTGTAGCAGGAAACCCAAATAAATAGGAGTCAAATATGCAAACTCCGCATAGACTGAGCCAGATTCAGACACACATGAGAACACACAGTGCAATAAGTGTGAGACAGCAGTGCTACCTGCTGTGCTACACTCCTCTTGTACCTGCATGACAGCAGTAAATAAACACAGCCCTAAACAGTTTTTATGTTTCACATTCTCTGCCTTAGGCATAACTGCAGCACAGGTTCAATGGGGGTAGAGGCAGGTGATACAATAAGGTGACATAACCCTACACACAGTGTGTTCAACGTCTACAGAGATGGAAACACTGTCATGTATGCAGGAGTTATAAAGCCTGCTTTTCCCGCACCTCACAAGGGCAACCGTGACATCGCTCAAGGGTTTCGGGTACTAAGAACCCATGTGGTGTACCTACATGGCAACATCAACTCCATCGCTGGGAGGCGGAGGAGCGCGATTAGTCTCTGCTGCCTTTTTTCCTCCCAGCCATGACAAATGTCGTCAGCTCCATAAATCACAGCCTGCACACCACACATTTACTAACTGTTTTCATTTTATTGTGTTTGCAAATTAATGGTAATTACTTTTTTATTATAACCGTAACCTCATCATTCCTCCTCGCCGGATAACAAAGCAGCCTTGTTGCAGACTTTAAAAATACGCCAATTCAGTTGCCCATTATCGCAGTCTAGTGATTGTCCCCCCTCCCCTAGTCCCCTAACCAAATGACAGCCCTCTTGTATATTAACTGTGGATGCAGGTGCAGAAAATTGACACGTTCCCAGCATACTTCCCGTAATTAAGTCAAATCAAACACGAAGCAGAATCACCATATTTCTAAAAATTCAAAAGCCCAAACATCCACAGCTGTGGTGTTAGAGAGGTCTTACAGTGGTATGCGGGAAGGGCCTGGACGCCTTGGCATTCTTCATCCGCACTGCTGCTTTCATCGCTCTGGGCTCTGCACCTTGCGTAGGAACACGTGTCACGTTTGACACCCCGACCGCCTCCCCTGATCAAAATGGACATTCGTTTAAAAGACACTGCTTTCCCATCGCAGAGTCTAGGCAGGTGAGCACATTCTTCACCAACCAACTGTCTCGGGGGACTATGAACATCTCATTTCTGTTCCCTACATCATATCCCCTAAACCTGATTATGTATAATTAATCTGCGGTTTTCATTTACTCACTCTGTGGAAAATCAATAGCCACAATTAAATCCAGCTCAGAAGCTGCTGTCCAGACAGAGATTCGTCACGTGTGTTTTATTAATAAGGATGGCAGCGAAAACCAGCCGTATCTCTGTCTTTGCTCTGCCAAAGCTTCCTGGGATCACGTCTTGCTCGCAGCGCTGGAGCGCACAGGTCTACTGGCATAAATAATAGATGCAACTTAAATGAGAATTATATCTCCGTGGATAAAAATACGAGACTGTGCAAAGAACACAAAGAATGAAGACTGCGTAGCGGGCAGAAGAAGTGACATGCGGAACATCCAAGAATAAACTTGTGGAAGGTCCTTTTTACAAAGAACAAGTCCAGCACAAAGCACCCGTTTGAGAGGCTTTACAACAAAGAGCTCCATCGTTCCCAACAAGAAACTTCACAACGATTCAGAAGGTTTGTAAAGAAGTGTTAAAGGATGCTTTTATTTACTGGCTGCTGACTTGCCATGTGATCGGTGATTAGCAGTGCGGGACACAGAGTCCCAGGGATGTGTGTTTATGGCCAATCACCAGCATGGCTGAGTGTTGGGAGCTCAGTAACAACAGGGCATTCATGCCCACGGTCTGGCCCATGAACCCTGTGACCCCGAAGTGAAGCCCCCTCAGAAAGACAAGGCTCAGCAATAACAGACTCATATTTGAGATCGGTAGCAGGCCTAACAAAATCCACTATTTTTTCTTTCCATGTCCAGCTGTACCTTTGAGTCAGAATACATCGGAGGCTGAAACACTGAGGAAATAGCCAGCACGCATGCACGCCAGCTGGGGAGTGCGACCCAGTGTGTGTGCTCAGGATACACATTTAAAAAGTCAGGGCAGTCTAAATGATCTCTGGCAAAAATCACAAAAAACTTCTGTGAGCTTGACACCCGACAAACTCCTTTCTCAATGTCTGGTCTCAAAATAATAAAAAAATAATAATACACTTCAATAAAATCACAACCTAATCCTGGTAAAGTGGATCAACTGACAATTGCAGGACGGAGACCCTGCACTCACAAGTTAAACTCATCTCTCAGAGGCACAAGGTCAGGACCAGATACAATAATTAAATTCACAATACCAAGCACCCCAAATAAATATTCCAGTCACGTAAACTATTTATTCGGATTATGAGACCCATTCACTCTCAGAGAATAACAAACAGGTCTTGCAGATCAGACTGTTTATGAAAATAATGGCAATTTAATGTTACAAAAACATCTTTCAGGCACTAATTATTTTTCTATGAAGCACTAAAGGGTCTTGTCATACCATTACTGATGGGGGGGATTCACTTTATGAACTCTTCCTCTGGCCACCAGGAAACACCAGGAGGCTCCAGCTTTTAAACAGCTATGAAAACTGTCCTAGACAATCTCTTTAATTGAAAAAAATGAAGCAACTTAGTTTCTCCTTAAGATGTTGCACCTGATGTTTAGTTGGGCACACAGTTGAAAACACAGCTCTGAAATGGCATCATGTTCATCTGGCAGGCTTTGTGGCATCCAGCTGCTTTTCGAAGCGCATTGCAGATATTGGACCAATGCAGCAGTCTAGCTCTAACCAAATGCTCATCCACCCTTTTTGACACAGTATGCTGGGGTAAAATACACCATACCATAAAATGTTATGGAGGAATCCAGCTAAGAGGGGAGAAAATACCGTTCTTCCTTCAAGGGCCAAAGTCATCAATAACAGAATACGTGCAACGGTGCATGTCAGAATTACGGATATGTTAAGATGTGTATTTTTGCAAAACTCCTGAACATATTTCTTCTTGTCAGCAACAAACTGATGTTTGCATTACTGAGCTCTAAAGCCCTTCCCCACAGGACCCAGCTCAGGGGCCACTCTCCTGCTGCACTTCAAAGGCCACCGTCCCCTGGTGGAGTTCAGAACCGGAACTGCCAAACTCTGAGGCGAGACTGACCGACGTACGTTTGGCAGAAATGGAGAGGAGACTCAGGAGGTGCAGACAAGACAAATTTCTCCAATGTAGGTTTTTATTTTTGCTTGTTTTTGGTTAAAAAAGGAACCTTACTGTGCAACATTCATATTCACTACAAAGAAACACCTGAAGCTCAGTGCAGTTTGGCTGTTACATGCTAAGACAGAGTCAGTCAGAGTCCTGTTCAAAGAGCTCATGAGGAAAAGGCCTCGGGCACACCGTCAGTTCCCAACAATTACTCTCAATGAGGGCTGCAAACGAGAGGTCTGCAAACAGGAGCCCCTCGTGGCCCTAGAGCACAACCAGCACAGGGAAGAATGCGAACCAGGCAGTTTTAGCGCACAAACGCTATCCTATCGCAAATTACAATGCACTAAAGCCTAATTTTACTGAATTTTCGGCAAAAAATAAAGCTTAGATATTTTACGGGGGTAGCGGGTAGCAAGAGCCGCCACTTTTCAATCCAACAACCTGGGTCTGAATCCCAGCTTCTGCTATAATACACATTACTGCACACCATGGTGCCTCTACTTTCTAACCACAGCATCAGCTAAAGGTCTCAGTGTGGATATATATTTTTACTATTTGTTATAATTCTCTTCTACAATTCAGCCTTTATTAATGGCTCCTTTTATTATTGTCTTTTGTATTTTTTTATATTATTGTCACAATTCCTTTCCTAACTAAACCCACACACTAGACTCATCTTAGATTTATATTATGCGAAAAGTTTAATTATTGGTCTCTTTCCTGCTATCTGTGTATTCAATCATTATGACATCACAACCTGTTACATGTTCTATACACCACATACAGTACGTGTGTCTTGAAGCAGTCTGCATAGACGCTGATAAACACATCCAGCAGAAACGTTCTGATGAAACTTACCAAGCTTCAGAGTTCTGCCTCTTGTTCATTCCAAAAAAAAAAAACAAAAAAAAACAGCAGTACTGCCACCTTAAAAATTACTCAGCTCTGTAAATGGGTAAATAGTAAGTTTATGTACAAATTGTTCTCCTCTTACTGTACTGTTTCCATACAGAAATGAGGGTTGCTTCCCCATAACAACACAAGAAGAACAAAGAGCCGAGTCTAAAATAAGCAGCCCCTTATCCACTTCAATCACCTTAATGTGGTCTCCTTCCTCCAGAAATGAGATCCCAGCAACCAAGAGTCTGCCTCCTGTTCCTCATCCTTAACTGCAAAGATGAATAGACATGTTGGGCTGCCACCACAACGAGCCACTCCAAACCCCAGTAAACTACCCCACAGCTCCGCAAACTAGGTTAACTATCCTCGCAGGTGTGGTTGGAGCTGAAGGGCTGGCTACAGGGGTCACAATTACAGGGTCGCCTGCCGCCTGCTGCCTGACAGACCTCTACATCATTGCCGCACAGCCAGCCCCGGCCGGACTGCCACCCCGCTCCCGAACTCGCTCCCTGTCCATCTCCCTGGAGCTCATCTGATTAAGTATGGCCAGACGGCCCAAAAAAACAGGAACCCTTGAGGAGCTTGCAAGAAAGCGGCCTGGTACACTGAGAAGAGTTTGATCTTCTTGCTATGTATCAACGAGTTCAAATCAAGACGATACCAAGTTGGACTTCAAGCACCCAGCACAGCAGTCAGGGACCTGATCTTGTAACCTGAAGGTTGCCAGTTCAAACCATGTGCCCCACTGCAGTTGTACTGCAGTCAATCAAGGTAGTCCAGTACCTGACAGCAATACCCAGATGAACAAATGGATTAAACACATTTTAAGTTTTTCCCTTTTACTTTTCAACAACATAACAAAGACCACAAAAACTGAATACAACTTAAATCTGCCTTGACATTGTGGGGTTTTCATGTGCAAGAAATCAAATTATGTCTTGGAAAAAGATGTAAAAAGAACATTTGCGTATATGTAAATATCCGTGATCATGCAGACAGTTGAACATGCACACAAAGAAAGCGTTGAACCTACATGAACAAATTTCCCATCAAAAGTTTGAGTACACTTGCTGCAAGTAGTGTTTTTTTTTTTATTTAAACAGCCAGGTCCTTAAACAAATCTTACTGAAGAATGGAAAAACTACCAAAGAACCCATAATGCTGATGGGACAGCAACACTGGCATGGTCTGGTCTAATTGCCCTTCCATTCTGGTCAGCAACAACCATCAAGACACAACTCATGCTCTCACCCTCCCTGTGTCTTACAGATGCCTGGCAGCAGGACCAAATTTATTTCAAATTTTGGGTCACATCAGTCCATAGGACCATCTTTTACATCTTACAGTTTCTGTGTTCTTGTTTTTTCAGCCCAGGAAGGTCTAGTTTCAAGCAGATGTTCCCGATCTTTTCACTCATACTGCCTACATATGTCTATCTACATATGTGTCAATCCATCTCACATGACTTTTTTTTTTAGTGAAGGGTTATACGCCTACCACAGAAAGCAGTCTATTATGGCTACAGGGCACTGTAACACCACCGTGCTGAATTACATTTTTTATTTTTAATGGAGGAAAAAATTAATAAGTGTTAAATTCAATTTCATTTAATAGGTATAAAAATTAATGCTAAATCTAATGAAACTAATACTGCAAATCAATTTTATATTTAATTGAATTTTATAGGTACTCCCAGGTGTAGCCCTGCCAAATCTGCAGAGGACTATTCTGTTGACAATGTGTCCAACAAAGATATTAATTCATTAATTAAAAATTGTTACTTTGAAGCATAAAGATGAAATAAAACAAACACAGAAAGATAAAGAAGAAACTGACAATCACATATTGACACAGGAATGCAGCACAGGCAGACATGATGATACAAGAGACAGAATCATGAAAACACTAGTTCATAATCTTTACTGTGTATTGGGGTGCTTGAGAAAAAACAGCAGCTTTTTATTTTAAACAAAGGATGACTAAAAACCACAGTGCCTTGAAAAGATGCCAGCAGAAACTGCACTTGTTTTCAAAATATGTCACCATTTAGACCTTCAGCAGTTTATCTCGACAATTAGTTGAAACTAGTTAAAATAAATTTCCGTTTGTTATTATTTACTTGTTACTGTGTCTGAAGGGAGGACATGTATACAATGGTAATGGAAATGTTTCCATTAGCCCACATAGATTAAGTGTGCAGATAGCACCGGAATATAAAGCATCTTGGAACTTTTTTCAGAAAGGGCCCAAACACCTCCCTTCATAATAAAAAAAAAAAAAGTCAAGTTTGACAAACCCTGTTTTTTTTTTTTTAAGCTCTGCACTTTGCATCCATTTCGGCGTCTGAAACTCATCAGGACTCTGTGGCTGCAGCCTCCCCCAGAGCGCTCGATGTCGTGAGAATGTCCGCGTGGCCATCATACAGGCTTGTGGTTTTGGAAGGAAAAGTTCATGAAGCATCTGCCCGTTGGCAAGTCGGTAAAATGACCTTTGCTTGAAAAAAGCAGGAGCCGAGTTCTCGGAAAAACATGAAGCCCCTTCGGGGGTCTATGTCAACAGGGGCTGTAAACAGGGGTTCATCCAGCAGAGTCAGAGGAAGAAAGCAGCGTGTCTGTGTAATCACCGATGAGGGAGGAGAGATAAAAACAGTTAGGGCTTCCCTATCCTTGTGGAAAACATGGTGGCACTGCCAAGCTATAAATAATCAAAGTTCAAGGGAAAAAAAAATTCCCAAAAAACCTCACAAAGTGGTTTAAATTAGAATTTTCTGTGTGTTTTTCAAAATGAAAAATAACTTCTGTAAAGAAGCAATTGTAACAAAACCCACGCACATCCTGATAAACATCACGGTGGAGTCCTATGTATGACTTTTACTGCCATTCCTAGCCAGCTGTGTGAAGTGCAGTGCTGCGATACAATGGATGAACTGGAAACGACAGACCTGTGCTGCACCCCCTACACAGTGAGCCTTCCTGCTGAATTCAAACTTCAAACATTGCTTAACAATGTGCTCCTTGTGTATCCTGGGCCCGGTGATGCTGTGTCGAAGCCCTCCTTCAACATCCCCAACCATCACGGGCTTCTCTGTGAAGTGGCACTGCATGCCTGCTGGGAACCCTGTCACTCAGGACAATGGCACTCAGGTCTACGGGGGCACAGCCATGGCAGGGAGGTCTGACAGCCTACCATGACCCCATCTCACACCACATCAGCAGGACACACCAGAGACATGTCAGACAGACCATGTCACTTTCATCTCATCCACCTGTCTGGTGTTGAATTTCACACCACAGGCAGCTCCTTTAGCTACCTGACTGTAGGCGAGTCCCTCAAAAAAACAGCACCAAATTATTTAGTCGACATCCACCACACCAGTATAATCAGATCTGAAGACATTTAGCAAACCGCTCCACCTCTGCCAATACAACCAACCGGCATCTATCCAAACAGGCTTTCCTTCACAGCTCTACAGTAACAGCTGTTTGCAATACACTTTTTATCATTGGTCACATTTCCCTGCACATTTTACATGAGCATAAGGTAAAAGAGCAAAGCAGAGTCTGCAATATGATCCAACACAGCGGACCACAATTATACATATATTATATTTTGGACTCATAAACAGCCTTGGTATTTCAGCAAACCGGGATCAGGTGGTGTTTTTAATATAAATCCCCCTCAAACCACAGAATGACAGCTTAAAAATGCTCTGGCTTTGTTAATAAAAACAGGCTGCTCTCCATCTTTTTACACTCTGAGTCACTCAAGGCCACCACATTCTCCTGAACCAGTTTGCAAACACCACACAGTCTCACACACAGACACACACATATACACTATGGAGGTCGGAAGGGATGGGCTGGAGTAGCTCTACGTTGGTTCAGTATTTTTTATTCAACATAAAGAAGAGGACAGTAAAACAGTCTCAATTTCTGGGAAGTGCAACCGTATCCAGTGATAGTGTGTCCCTGCACAAGAAACATGCAACATGCAATTTGTCTTTGACATAAAGGACACCCTACCTGCATTCCCACCCTGTGCCAGACCTAGTACCCCCTGCACTTTAGAAGCAAACTAAAACAGAAATCTTTTTTATTCTGTTTCTGACAAGACAGATTATTCTTTCACTCCATGGAGAGCATGTCTGAATTGGTTCTGTTAACAAAAAACAAAGTTTTGTTCCCATGTAAATCAAATGCCAGGTTCTATCAAGGTAGCAAGTGCGTTTTGGAAAGATGACACGTGTACAAAATGTGTTTATGACTGGGACAAATTCAAACGTTTTCTTTTTCATTTGATGTTACCAAACCAAAATAATTTGCAGGCATTTAAAAAGCACATTTCATTTTCCAGTGGATATCAACTTTCTGTTTCAGCACATTTTTTATTTTTTTTTCTGTGACCTCATCTGACACCAACTACCACTTCAGCAGGGGCTCCTGAAATGATATGATAATCTGCTGTTTTCCACAAAAACAAATCATCTAAACGTTATGGTTGAATTAGTCCAGTAAATAATGGCTCTGCCGTATAAACACTCTTCTAAAATAAAACATTCAAGCCACCACCCCCCAAAAAAAACAGAATCAGACTCAAGATCTGGGTTTACAGAGGTCTCAGCCTGAAGTACAGAACACACCACAAGGGAGCTGACAGCCCATCACTGCCAATGTCCTTACGCTGTTTATCTTCATACAGCATGATAACATGGTATTCTGCCGTGTGTCTCACGCACGCTTTGATGCGAGTGGTGGGACAGTGTTGTTTACACACATAAAGCTACAATATGGAGGCATTTAAAAAAAAAAAAAAAAAAAAAAAACTGATCCTATAAAGAGCAGCCTGCTTAGAACAAGTTCACAGCTCCATGGACAGGGAGGGAGTGGGAATGGGAGTGGGTGTGGAAATGCGACGTCTCTGAAGCCAGACACAGCCATCTGGATTTATGAGCTGTACCCGTCTGCTGGGTGCATAATAAAAACTCGCTGTGGCCGCATGATTGGCTGTCTCTGGCCTGTAATACTGACGGGCGACCAATGGCTGGAGGGGGAAGGAAAGTTGCCGGGGTGCAGCCGTTTTCAAAGGTGCCAGGCAGACTTGAGGAGTGTCGCACGTGTTGGGACTCGGGCCCTGCGTTCCGGGATCTCGTCAGTGGTGCCAGGCGATGCAGTACAAACAAAAAGCTGTTCCCCTCCTTTGTGTGGGGTCCTAACTTGCAACTGTGTGTAGCAAACACCCCCTCCCCTTCATGGGCTTCAACGGAAAGCCTGCTTGCTAACTGCTCACAATTAATGGTTATATTAATTACTTGCTAGAGATGGGTGGAGAATGGGTTCCAAAGGGCTGAGAGACATATCTTTCTCCAATTTCCTCGCTGGCTCCGAATATCGATACCCTGTTTTGCCTGTGGGGTGACCTTACTGGAAATCCATGGTGTTGGACAGTCAATAATCACTATTCGCCAAAACAAGAGCATGGATGAGCTTGTAATCATGTGTGTAAACGGGTTATTGTCTTCATATCTGACTGACCTAACACAAGAGACCAATTTTCATAAAGCTAAACACAAACAAAACCAGCCTAGGATCAAACCTGCTGTTTACTAAACTGTAAGATGAGATCAGAAGCAAAAAACAAACTGATCGGGTGTTGCATTAGGCACCTGCACTGACAGGTATGCAATTACAGATTCACATTCCAAATGTTATAATTCAAAATGGTAAGCAAGTTGAGCAACAAAAGTATATGTGATTGGTTTTTAAATATCTACATAAAGCATAGAAAATAAATACTAGATCATTCAGTTATGGTCAATATTATATGTAAACACTACAAGTTGTTACACCCACCCATACCCTGCCACCACACACGTACACACAGACAGCCAGTCGACTAACATTTACATTACAGATACGTACATTCTTTCATTTAGCACTTTTTCTGTCCACCTTACAGTGTTATGCTACTCACAGTGATTTACTCATTTACACAGCTGGGGAATTTTACCTGAAGCAACATAAAGTAAGTACCTTGATCAAGGTCACAACAGCAGGAGATGGGATTTGAACCCAAGTCTTTGAGGTCCAAAGCCAGCAGGAGTAACTAAGAATTCAATTAAAAATAAATAAATTAAAAAACATAAACAATTAAAAAAAAAAACAAAAAAAAAACACAAGACGACCCCCCCCCCCCCCCAGGTACCCGAGAGAGATTCAGAGGGAGGTATAATGGAGGATTGAAGAGCTGAGCTGGAAACTCCATAATTCAACCAGGTTGTGGATTTTACACAGTATGAACAAGGACCGTGGTCCTGCTTGTCAGACCCATTCCTTACCCTCACTGACCCCCTCCCCCCCCACCCACACACACACACACACACACACACACACACACACACACACAGGCCATCTTTTCTCACTACTAGAAAAAACCTGCAGAGCTTCAGGAAAACACAAAAGCACAAGGGTGACTGGTGGGGCTGTGCATTCTGCAGGACAATACCTGCACTTTATCATTTACATCCTTATTGTCAACTATTGCTTGTTCCCTCTTACATGTCTCAGGGGAAAAAAAAGACACTCATTCAGCTACTCTGCCAATCGGCAGACTGATGACGCACCATATCCACTCACGAAGCGGTCCGGGGGTTTGCCAACAATCCTGCTGGAGTCCAAAGGACCTGGCCAGGACCGTCCCTTCCAGAGGCCTGGCATGAATAGCAAATCAATTTCCTTGCTGCCTCACATCAGACTGCATTAGGCCTGTCGCCTCAGCTGGGGATTAAGAGAAATGGCTGTAAGAAGCTTTACAGTTAAATGATCGCTTCCTTATTAAAGTAGAAGAAAAAAATCCGCACAAGATGACATCTTTCACTGCATGCTTAATGACCCAACTTTGTCATAGGAGGCTGAATCAACGGGATAATATAGCACAGGAGTGAAAATTTAGTCCTTTTCCATCTAATTGCATTCAGTTCATTTGCATAGGCCTTGCATCAGCTCAATGTCATGGGACTTAGTTAAATATTTGAAAGAACATTTGTTTCGTTTCGTAGGGCAGACCAGGTGTCGGCTGGCAGCGGTAGTACGTCCAAATCTTTGAAGCTTGAACGATGGGCAGTGACAGTTGGCCAAATACTAAACTTCCGCATCCAAACCAACAAAAATTCAAACACCTCCTCTCATTATACACAGGGAGCAAAAAAAAAAAAAACAACAGCTGAAAGCTCCACTAAGAGAACACGGGGTTAATGCTCATTTACATTTTTACTTTGGCTGTAGCTTCTGGAAAACTAAAGAGTGCTTCGCATGCTGTACGCACCCAGCAGTGGCATATATCACTGCTGTCCCCGAATGATTTTAAATCGCCACGGCATCACGAGGTCAGGAGTTTGTTCAGACCATTTGCAAAACAAATGCCTGTGAAGGTGCGGCACCCAGCACAAAATGGGGTGACTGGCTGCAGTCAAGCATGTTTTAAATATTTATGCCGATAAATTTCTCTCTCTAAACAACTGGTCACTAATTCAGGCAGATTCATTTTTCATCTCAATGCCAAAATAGGCACTACAGTGGAAAGCTGTGTTGGTTCCCATTTCCGACGACCTTCCGAGGACTCGTTTGCGTTCCGTCGACAGGTGATTTCAGAAATGACGCTTCTGCTCAGCACTGCAAGGTGTCTTTTTACCCAATTTGCAAAGCGTTGCCGTCAGACGGGGGGTCCTAATTAACTTGCTGCTATGCCTGGGGAAGTCGTACCACATCGTCGTGCAAATTCGCAAATTAAAAGGTACGAGATGAAAACGAGGGAGAGGCTGTTGCAAAGCCTTTCTCAGTCTGCTGGGGTTTGGTGACAAACGGATGTTAAACGCAAAGAGGAAACCTTCCCGCTCTCCCCATATTCGTACCCATATCCACCTGGGATCTGAAGGTCCCCCCGTTCCACAGCAGTACCACACAGGGCGCTGTTGGCCTTACCCCCGTTTGCACATCTCTGTTCGGCTAATTGAATCTGTGCTTAATCGACGAGGGCATTCTCCAGACGGTGCCCTGCAGCGCCGTCTCACCTTTCGGGAGCTGGAGACAAAGCGTTCCTCGCACCCTAATTACTCCGAGGGTGATTATTTATCAACAGCAACGACAGAGTCCCCTGTAATGACACGGCCTTCTCGACAACATCCAAGTGCAGATTTACGGCACTGCAGGATGTTTAAACTCAAGTTAATAAAAGAAAGGGCTTTTGTAAAGGACGGCTATTTTTTTCACAGGTTAAGGGAGAGCTGCTGTTAACAAGAGGGGATGCTTTCGACCACTTTGAACCCTTCCCTATAAAAGAGGCCATTACTGCTCATCTTCCTGCCCTTTCTGTAATTGGAAATGACAGTTCTATATAGGTACAAGGGGTCTGGATATATGAGCCCTGGTCAGAGTGGATACCAGCGAGGTTCAAAGCCGTAACCTCAGCATCCCTTCGGTGCCAAACACCTCTAAAAATATGAACACAATCATAAGCCAGCAGAGTGATAAATTGGGTTCCATACCCCAGTGATCATTTTATGCTTGCATCCCTGTATCTGCTCTGAAACCTGCTGTGACCAGCACCCATTACCAACCACAGAGGGCACACAAACCCCGACGGGAAGTTTCCAGGAGAAGGTGGCCTAAGGAAGAGTCACTGGGCCAGGCCTGTGGGTGCAATTGCAGAGGAGAATAAGAAAAACCTTTATTTACCTGAAAGGCGGATTTAGAATTCACTGCATTTCAGTTATTTTTTTAGAAAGTACTCTGGTAGCTGTGGGGGTTACTGTTGCATCTGGCCAATAAATTTCATCAATGCTAGAGACCGGAGAAGACGGGGTCTTTGATGGAAATGGAAAGTCAGTTACGGGATAGATGAGTCCAATCTTTGGCGTGGATGCTATAACATCAAATGGATTCGACAGGGCTGATTGGGGAGATGGGGAGAAGGATGGGGGTGGACAAACAACAGGCCAGTCCGACTTGCATGTGAGCAGGGCCCCTGCAGCGAATAGCAGCTACAGTGAGGCCTGAGGGCCCAGGGGAGGAATATGAGCTGGAATACTGATAGCTTGCGGCTGGTGCGCTAACTTTCCCCGCTGCTGCCTCTCTGCACCTCTCACTCCACACTCCACAAACGCAGGTTAAGCGTCCTGCAGGTGGTGGCTCAGGGACTCAAGGCTTCATTGTTCTCTGCCGTGGTGTTGGTTCGGGGGGTCGTGACCCCTAACAGGAAACTGACAAAAGAGCTGTCCGCTCTCACCACACAATGCAATGTTCTTCGACCACCGAAAGCAGAACCCTAGTCCTGCACGGGCTACTCAAAACACGAGGAAGGAAAGCTTGATTTCAGTTTGGTGAGGAAGCAGCTGCAGCGATCTGCACTGGGGCTACCAGTTAATACAGATTCAAATGCTTGTGTTAAAAATGGTTAAATAATGTTGTCACCACTGAAAAGCAGACCAATCCCACCACAGTGTAAAAAAAAAACAAAAAAAAACATTTGAACACAAGGGCAGTTTTATAAACAAAACAAAGGGAGTAGATGGGGCCATAAAACGGATTATGACGTGTGACGGGGTGACAGTGAACAACATGTAAGAGAACCATCAACGACTGTGACAGAGAGAATAGAGATGTGTGTTCACAGCCCAGATGGCCTCTGGGGTTCCAGTCATGTGGGTAATTATAACTCGTCTTTACTGCAAGACCAAGAGTGCATCAGACGGACCGCTGAGACCTCTGAGAACAACATTTGTTTTCCCTTTTCATTTCTGCCACATATAACAGCCAGCATGAACATCCCTTAACTCTGAACGGAGTGACAGGACAGTTGCAGGCTACACCCAGCTGTGGCAGCACTGGTGTTTCTAGATGACTGTCAAAGCTGGACTGCCTGAACATTTCACTGAGAACTAGTGCACTTCCACCTCATCATCTCTGGATCACAAAGTGCTCGTCATCCAGTCTTTTCAGCAGTTATCATCTCAGCTGAATCTTGTTCCTATAGCACAGACTCAGAAACTGAATATGCCACCATGACAAAACAAAATTCTAACCTGGATTAATCTGTCAAACAACAGTGGTAAAGTTAGCTTAATGGCAGTCCACAAGCAGCCTAAGGTAAAAAATGTTCTTCGTATAATGTTACAAAATACATATGCAGTATTTTCATTTTCTACAACCCCTAAATGCAAAGCTTTTTTCCCCATTCAGTCTGCCATTCAAATCAAGTTCAATCAAATTTACCAGATCATTAGCCTGCAAAGTTTACTCTTCGATCAAATGAAATAAACAGCGCCCATTGATGAGAATTTTAATATTGAAATGAGCGCTGGGCTTTCAAAACACTGACTGCACATCACTTAATCAAAAGTCACCATAAAACATGTCTGAAAAGCTTAGTTATTCCTTAGAAAAATCTGAGCAATTTTGAGCAATTAGTACACATAAACAAAACATGCATCTTTCCCCTAATTTTAATTCAAAGCTGAAGATAGAAGCTGATGCATGTGGTCCAATTTGAACATCCAAGCAGAATAATATGAAATCTGTCAGAACCAGAATGACACACAAGTGTGAGCGCTGCCATTAAAACTTACCGCCATTTTCTGTTCGAGTTTAACCGAATCTAATTAAGGCTGCGAATGTAGCCTGGAATCCATAACTTCGTAATGGAATCATCTAAAACCAAACTGTTTTAATTTTCCAAGACACACACGCACACGCACACACACGCGCGCACACGCACGCGCACACACACACACACACACACACACACACACACACACACACACACACACACACACACACACGTGTGTCCAAAATTAATACAATCAAAAGCACGGAGGGGTTCAGATCGCTTTGCATGGAACGAGGGAATCCTGGGGTGAAGCAGACCTCGGCGACGTCGCGCCGTGTCGGCAGGAAGGTGAAAGAAATTGAATTCGCAGGTGATGCTGAATATTTTATGAGAGGGTTTGAAAACAGCTTACCCTGTATTGATGGAAATGATTTCTATCAGGGGGTTCTTCCTAATCTTCGGCAAGTCCAATCTCGCTCCCCCCAGCCGTTTTCCATTATCCTTTTTCTGACCCAACAGGCGCACAGAGTGACCTTCAAATGAAACATACAAACACCAGTCATAACACTCTCCCGGCATAAATTACCAGAAGCTAATGCTGAGCCCCATCAATCCACAGCCATGCTGGCAGGACTAGAAACACCATGATTTACATTGTCTGTGGACAAAAGCCCGAAAGAGCCCTCCACACAATTGGTGCAGGCTTCCTGAAAAGACAGACCACACTAGGAGGCCACCACATGCTCCATTTTATCCAACCATAACCATTTTTTAAAAATTCAGACACAATTGTTCATAGTGGAAAGACGTATGTGTTGGTTGTTCATGTTTTTCCCTGTTCAGTGCTATTCTGGTATGAGGGTTAGGGTTAGTGTGTCTGTTTTGCTTCTGTGAGACTAAAAAGTAAGGAGAGAACAGAGTCAAGAAAGCCCTACAAAATCTATGCCTCAACCAAGATTTCACTTACGTTTCTATTCAGATACAGAATAGGCAGTATCTAACACACAAACACAGACGGTTGTTAGTCCATTGTTTCTGACAAGGACCATCTACGTCAGCACCATTTCAATGAGGATGAAGTCTTGTTGTTGTTGGTGGTGGAAGATTCCATACAGACACACAGAGCCAGAGAGACTCACAAAAAGTCAGATGTAGGCACTCCGATCAGTTCAGCATCACAGGCTCTTTCCCAGCCTATCTGAAGACACTGCGTGTTCCACTGTTCCTGCAGAGATTGCTGAGAGGTGGTCATAGTGGGGCTCAGCTTGCGCCTGCCAGCTTCTCAACTCCAGAGGACTTTCAGCTGAATTCCCACAAACAGCTTTCACTCAGCACTTTCACCAAATATTCATTTTGACCTGGATGGGACACAAAAGCGCAGCCTCGCACACTTAAACACTCGAAGTGCAAAGCTGTTCCAAAACCCAAATTCAATCTGAGGGCCCCTGAACAAAACGTCCATGGTAACAAATGATCTTAACAGCCAGCATTGGGGACTGGACTATCTCGGGCCTTGGCTCTATAAATGTGTTTACTGGAGCTGACCCGGAGCGGTAATTATTTTACTGCGATACAGAGTCAGTGACTGATAACACTACCAAGCTTGACCTCTTTTTCCCTCATAAATTTAACAAGACATAAAGCAATTCCAGCCATAATGGGCCATTACACCACTGCTCCTTACAGTGGTATCACAACATCCAGGTGAAACAAAGGGGGGTTTTCTATGTGTGTGCGTGCGTGTGTGTGTGTGGGCGTGTACGTAGCAGGGAAAACGGACAAATGACATACCAACTCACGGATCACTCATGAAAATGGTGGGACTTTTTAATACAGAAGCGGGTGCAATGAATCCGATAAGAGAGCAGCTAATGCCTCCCATTGTGTCAAAAGTTCACGCAACGGCCCAATTCCAGGCCACATATCAGAGAGAGAATTTAATTATATCCTTGTGCTATGCGTATTCAGAAGAATGTGCCGTGAACTAATAACATTTGCTAAATAATTCATAGAGCCCATCTACATGCAAATAATTGGGTTAAAAAAATCTCAAGCTAGGAGTATAACAAGTAATTTTCTGATTCATTGGTTCGGTGAGAAGTCATACACCCAAAACCGTTGTTTCCACCCTGTTTTTCCTCCTTTTTTAACAGAAGCTCAGGGATTCGGCTTGCCCAGGACCGAGCACATTTCCATAAACGTTTGATATGGCAGGTGTAAGCGGAGAACCTCCTTCCTTCAGCACACGTCCCACATGGGGAAGTCGATGCTTCCCTGAGGGAAATGGAGCCCAAAGCAGCTTTTGACTCTCTCTCCCTCTCAAGAACACCCAGACACACACACGGTTTAAACAGTGCACCTCCAGATAGACCAAGTAACCAAGTGCAATCTATCAGCAAGATCTCAGGAGCACATCAGTGTGTCCAGAGCTGAGGAGTTAATGAGATCTCGTGTTTCAATAAGAGAGTGTAGACACAATCCACACTTGGAGACATGAGGGAAAACCTGATATTTCATTTAATTCTCAGGTTGGGCACATTGAAGGCCTCACCCCTCTTTTGCCTGGAAAAAAACGCGGGAAAATGAGAGCACCGCATAAGGAAGTGTTCCATCTTTCAGTAAAGGCACAATATCAAAGTTAAAAAGACACTATTTGGATATAAACTCCAGCTGTGAGCCAAAATATACTCTTAAAGGAGAGGGTAACAAGCAAAATAAGTTTTAATTAACATTATCGTTATTTCACTGCTTCACTGACAATTTATTTATAGCAAATTTAGCTATTTGACCCACTTATACAGGTGGGTCTTTTCAAGGACAATACTTTGCTCAAGGGCAACAGTGGGGCTGGAACCAGCAACCTTCAGGTTACAAATTCATGTCCCAAGTCACAAAATGGATGAAAGATCTCAAATATCACCTTCACAAGAGGTGGATTTAAAACATCAGTATTCGCCATGAACAGTAATTTAAAAGTATTTTCTCATTTACAATTTGATGAAAATGTCAACTAAAACCAATTGTATTACTACATCTAATTTTTGCCTCACTGTTTGGCATTTTTGTGGGATTAAAAAAATATATATATACACAACAAACAATATGATTCCACATTTTGTCTAAGGAAACTTACAATATTAGATTTGTACACTAAGCAGCCGACAGTGATTCACCCATTAAAACAGCAGGGTAATTTTTACTGTATCAATTCAGGATCATTAATTTGATCAACTACAGTAGAAGTAGGATCCGAGTCCAGGTCCTCTGACTGCACGGCTCTAACTGCTGTGCCACCTACTGGAACAATCCACACAATAGCATATCAATAAAACACAATACGTAGGTGTGGATGAGTATGTTAAATTACACATTTACATGTAATGTTAAATCAGTATAATTAAAGAAAAAAGTAGCTCAGAAGGTCAGATTTGCTCCATTGTGATGAGAAGCTGTTTGGAGGCCAGCGACCATCTACACAATGCACATGACATCATCCTCCATTTACCCAGCACCCCTCAGAGTCAGGAAGCCAGAGGCTAGATGCACAGCTTTAAAACACTCCATTTGGCATTAAAACACCAAAGATGTTTGAAGAAGGACCCCTCAGAGAATCGGTGTAATTTTCAGCATTTTCTTTTTTCTACATCCAATTTGATCGGAAAAGTTTAGAGACAGGCTGAAGAGAGACCCTTCCTTTAAACTTTTGTTGTTTAAATCTCTTTTTTCTCCTGACACCCTTTGCTCCTCGCCACTGGGTGCTCAGACTTCTTCCTCCACATCTTCACTCCTCTCTTTCAAGGTGTGAGAGTTTGATAAACTTCACGGGGATTCAGAGCAGCAACCCGCGGGTGCATAGCAGGGCCCTGCCGATGTTTTAGCAGAAAGGAAACAGCGGGGTGTTGAGCGCCAGCTCACCTTCAAAATGTGATTAGGGAGGGGGAAAGAGGGGGAGGGAATACCTTCAGTAAAAAGACTCCTCTTTCAAATAACAAGCTCGCTTCTGAACCTGCAACAACACCTCGCCAATTCCCCACCTCGTGTTTTGCATTTGCACCCGGGCATTGCAGTAAATGCTCGCTGAGCAGCGGGTGAAATTGTTGTGGCAAAACAAATGGCAGAGGACTCTGTTGTCACTCCAGGGCATGTGTTCGCACAACGTGTCCCGACCGTCATAAATCATTTAGGGACGACACTGCTCGCAGTCCTGCCTTAATACCAAATGGATTTACCTCACTCAGAATTAACCTCCAAGTGTGGCATCTTAACACAGCAGCTGTCTTTTCACACACGTGACAAAACAGGTACTGATGCAAGAAAAAATGACAAAAACAGATGAGGTCATTTTTGACGTTTCGCTAAACTTTTTGCCATTCCCCTGTGTCCCTCTTCTCGGCCTGTGTTCCACCGACAGAAAATCTCAAGGTCAAGTTTGATACACACACTAACAGCGGGCTCAGATGGTCATTAATCTTCCCCTCTCTCTGCAAAAGTCTCCCCGGGTGTGTGCATGTGCGATAGACCCGCTGGTTGTACTGCGGTTAACCCTTAGAGCCTGTGGAGTCTGCATGCACTGTTCCGCTTCGCTGGAGTACCGCCGGTTGTCTGCAAAGTGAGCGAGAGGGGGACCAGGAGATCGCGGGGGTAATGCCGTTATGGGCTTTGACCTCAATAATGGCAGCTGTTTGACACGCAGCTCCTACTGACTTTCACATTTCACAGCACCAGCAAATATGAATTATTTAAGGTAAATGAAAGCATGAAAACAAAATGCTCTGCCATCCCTATGAGAAAAAAAAATTAAATTAACATTCATATGAAAGATCTGTATATGCCTTGAAAAGAACTGCAAGTTTTCTGTTTAAATGTGATTTTTATAAAAAATGGTTTTTTTTAAATATGTTATATTTAAATGGTTTCAATCAGGAATAATAATACTGTATTAGAACTGCCAGTATTGTTATAATTTTTAAAGAAAAACGTGGATTACACGTAGTAATGTAATTTCAAATATGAGTCGGAGAGGGCGGTGAGCAATCAAAACCATTTTTCAGTTGCCGTAGAGTTTTCTCCATCAGAGAGGTTTCCTGCAGGCTGGCATAGCGCCCTCCATCGGAGCAGGCACTCATTTGAGCAGCAGGAAAACGGCCGAGAAAGGCCTCAATTGACCAATCTGCCATAAGTCATCGTGATGAGGGCCTGTGTCTAGTGAGCGCCGTGTCTGAGCAGACACTATGGAACACTTGGGAGCATTCGGGTTCACGCGCCTGACGGCATCCCCACCAGCTAGTACATCAGCATCACCGCTGATCCCACAGAAAAAAACGAGAGGATGGCACATAGCAACACCGAGATACAAGAAAGGGTCAAACTATTATGTCCTTGCATGTTTACCTCCGTGACCCTCTCAATTATCTCCGCCAACTGAGTGTAAACCTTTAGTAGAACTATATATTTCTGTGCAACCATAGATGAGTAAGGGATGCTGTGGCTGGTTGTATGTGGGTCTGAGACCCTTAGCCTTTGCATCAATTCTGAGAAATAGAAAAAATGAAGAACAAACAGTAATGTAAATTTAATAAGCCTGAAAACAAAGGAAAAAAAGTTGAAAAGTAGATAATATATAGAAGTACCAGACAACATAGACTTTCGCCAACTTTTAAGCTGCTACCTCTCTACCTATGTTTTGAAGACAATATGATGAAATACAAAATTAATCCTCTGACAGTAAGCATCTGGGACTGCATTTTTGACACACAAAAAGATGTACAGTCATGGACAGCCTTTGCTTTCAAAATTTCAACTTCCTGCTATATGCAGCATCTCACAATGCTGCTGGAGTGGTGTTCTGAACTGACCATCAGTGTTCCAACAGCAGAATGAATGCTTTATAAGAAACTCTCACTATGTGCTGCTGCCCACAGAGACCCACTTACAATAGGTAGGAACTTCAACATGGTGTTTTGGACAACTAAACAGACACTGGGTAAACTTACATGTGTACCTGTGTACCTTATAAATAGCAAGTTTTCTGGTTCCATGTTCTAATTATTGTGCTCATCAAAAATAGAGGTAAAAAAAATTCAGCTCCTTTGCTTCTTTGCATTTTGAATAAATGCTTCCTTCAACTGAGGTGATTCAGTATTTATGTATCCATTGTTTGCTTTAATCATGATGTGTTGCGTGGTTTTCCCATTTGTTATATTATCAAAATAAATAATTACCAATACAGCAAACTATTACCACTGCTTTCTGCCGTTACAAGAATTTAGCATATGTGCCTTCTACATGACCCAAATGTTTTTGCTGCTGCACTGAAAAACTAAAAATGTTGCCAAACAACAGTGTCTGAACTTGAAATGCAAAACCGTGTTTTTCCCAAAACAAATCCAACAGTTTCAAAACAGAGTATTACATCCACTTCCAAAAAAATACTGTAACATCAATATGTGGAAATTATAATAAACCGATGATGTGAGGTTTCAAAAACACAACTGATACAGACTTGGCTGGACAAAAAAACCCTTCCAGCTGCAGAATCCCTGTACAGAGTGTAACAGCAGGGATGTTGTTTAATCCAGGATGCGAATGATTTTCAGGTGACTACAAGACGGCAGTCGACTAAGGCATCACAACTCACCTTTAATGGCCTCATCGACTACCTCCACCACGCGATCGATCTGCTGCACCTGCAGCACAGGGAAGAGGACACAATGCTCATGATGTATGACAGCAACACAAAGGGAAATCCATCTTCTGGAACTTTCTTCACACTAGACTCCACTGATGGAGTGCTGCTTTTGTGCTGCCTCGTCAAATTTTCTGACCATGACAAAATGCATCGTAATTAGATTACAGATGAATACCAATATCAAGATAATTTTGTGGGAGTTGACAAAAACTACAACACTAGGGAAGAGTAAAAAAACCCAAAAGTGGGAAAGTGGTACCAGCTAAACCAAAAATGGATCAGAACTAAAAGTGTGAAAAAGCAATGAATTTATAAGTAAATGGTATCCTAAAAGGTTGCCAATGCAATCTGAAACCACTAAACCCACAAAATGTAAAAATGTTTTTAAAAAAAAACATTTATTGAGATGCATTTACATGCTGACTGACAGCTGTATAAAACAAAAAACTAACTTTGATTAAAACAAAGTCTAGTATTCAATCTATAGTGTATAGGGTAGTGTATAGTTAATTTCCATTTCAATTTTTAAACCTAAATTTAATACAACTTCATTCGAAGTAAGTACATTGGTTAACATGCATGTTCTTCTTTGTCACAGTTAAGTGTCAATGCACTGTACAGGCGATTGACCTGAAAATTTGCTCCGAAAGGATACGCATAACTAGTGACACCCCTAGCCATGTAGAGAACCTAAAGCAGCTACTTTAAAACTAAAAATAAAGAAAAAAGTCTATGCAGACCTAAACTTGGACAAAGTCATGTGTTAATAAAACCTGAACAACAGAAGGAATAATGGCTACAGACACTAAAAATAAGTGCAAAGATTGTATATGAATGTGAACACTTTCTACCACAGGTAAATTATTTCTGCACAAAGGCTATCAGACCATAAATGTGGACCTATTAAGAGAAATATGTACCAATTTTGCAGTCTTCCCTACAGTTAAATAGGAGTAACAGCGGGCATCCCACTTCTACCCCTCACTTCTACTTTGTGATTGCTGAGAACACCATGTAGTTCACAGCTGTTGCCTAAATTCCTTGCTGTCTTCTTGCCTATGCATGAGGAACAGGGAAATAAAAACACATTTAGCCATGATGGGCCTTCAATCCTGCCCCACTATAAACAGCAGGTAGTTGAGCTTATCGCCCTGGACTGCCGCATGTAACAACACCATTATGTTTTAACCTGGACCATAAAGCAAGAACCAAGAAAAATGTACAGAGTTGACTGCTTAAAAGAAGGTTATCTGGAGGTTTATTATATCATCACTGTTCATTATAAAACTCCTCTTTAATCTACTAATTTTGCTTCTTTCTTCTTAATTTAAAAACCAGGATCAGTAGCCTTTCACTGTGCCTGGCTGTCCTGCCTAACCTAGCTCATGTCAGAGTGCAGGGCTGTCTGAATGCCTAAATAGTGTCAGCAGGCCATTGATCCACACCTGGCCAGACTCCATGACAGCAGGACAGGAGTCAGTGTGAAACTGCTGCCATTCAGATCCTTCAGCGCACCCGTGGACAGCACTGAACCCCTTCCCTTAATCAACCTGGTCCCAGCAGTTTGCAGATCAATATGCCTTTCAAGGAGGCTGTACTTAACTGTCTGCAGACTGCCTTTTACCTTGTTTTAAAAGCAGAAGCTGGGGCCTGCTGGGCTGCACAGGGGTGGAATTTCTCTGCATCGCAAGCTTCTGCCACCGACACACTGCCAATAGGACGTTTATCTTTAATTCCGCTACGCATACGCACAGTTGAACAAGAGTAAGCAGACTGGGTGCTATCTTATCGGTAAAATGACTTCTGGGGCATCAGCAGGACAGGTTTTTACGTCAATTCAATGTTAAAATGTGTTTCAGCTTTCAGGAAAGACAACACTCCTGACCACAAAGGAGAAGGTTGATGCAATTTCAAGCAAACAAAAAGGTGACAGACTGCAAAACTGTAATGCGAGTATCCTTGTCTGAATCTGTAAGTGTTTCACAAAAGATAGGAAAATCTTACAGGGAAGGTATTACTAAAAGTTTATCCTGAGATATGCTTGAATATTTGTGGTTCATAGTAGGGTATTTTTCAGTGGATAAACCCAAAATTGTGTGCTAAAACAATCCTTGTCAACATAAAACAGTTGTGCACAGTTGTGCACTATGGCACACTTACATATTATACCTTTTAAGTAGCAACTTTCAAACAAACATATAGCATATTAAATTAAATTTAAATACTACAGTAGTATTACAGTTTGCTTTCCTATATTCACCTTCATTTCAATGTAATAATACAAATCAAAACTAAGAGCTTCAGTCTACAATTATTACTGAGCCCGTCTATGTAATAAGCATGAATATTTAAGTACTGTATTGTGGATAATGAAATTAAACAAACAAGTTTACCAATGTCATAAAGCATTCATTTCAATATCAAGGCATGTTTTGCCAGTGGGTAAAGAAAAACAGCTGGCCTGTTTCTAATACCACATTTTAACAACACAATGAGATTTTTTTAAATTTATTTTTTATTTGGTGTAACGCTTTAATTATTTTCAATATATCCTTGAATGCTTCCAATACCCTGAGGGGAAGAATATTGCTGGTGGAAAATTGACCGAGCTAAAAATCTAGCACAAAATGACGTTGCAGTATTATGAAAATGGAAACAAATATGGAGTAAATACGGTCATGACATTTGACCCTAGCTTTCATAGGAAGTTCTATGAT
Source organism: Arapaima gigas (assembly GCA_900497675.1). Lineage (NCBI taxonomy): Eukaryota > Metazoa > Chordata > Actinopteri > Osteoglossiformes > Osteoglossidae > Arapaima > Arapaima gigas. The sequence continues at coordinate 557,752 of UFQX01000028.1, forward strand.
GCATCATGCGATTTGCTTTCCCTGTGAATCTGTTCAGCATGAGGGAAGCCTGGGCAAAAAGAGGATCCAACTAGCTAAAATATTCCAGCCAGCATCAAGTGACTCACCCCAATGATGCTGAGTCCTTTGAGGTAGTCCATCCTGGGCTGGGCCTGGGGGACACATCCCGCCACCACCACCTTCTTTTGCTGCTCCTGCGCCTTTCTGCAACACCCAGAATTCAACACAAATGCTCAGAAGACGAGTAAAAGCGAATCTAACATTTTGTAGAAAAGCCAACATTTAACCTATCCACTTATTGCTCCCCAATCTCATAAAGGTAATCCATGTGTACAAAAAAATGAAACAATACAACCCAATAGTGAGCTCCCTATCAGGTCCTGTAAGAATGGTTATGAAAAGTGGCACAGAGAAATGCAAAGACAGCCATATTTGGCAGCAGGGCACAAACCAAATTTAAACAGGCCCTGACAACGATGCTGAGCCAAACAGGAAAACGTCAGGAGTAGAAAAGGCAGATGCACAGAATCTGACTCCTTCTCAATACTAAAAGGATGAGATGGACAATGACGGGAAGGAGGCTCTCGGCATAATCTCAACACCGAAATCAGCGCTAAAGGAAAGGAAACAGGGAACTATGGCAGCAGGACCCAAATACCCCAAGTCCCAAAATGCAGCTCTCTGAGGCTTCAGAAAGGATCTTTTCCAAGTTTTACCACAACAGCGAGTTTGAAATACCCATTTATAATTTATAAATAAGTTATCACATAACCACTCACTGAGTGGGGGGAAAAAACAGCCACAACCAGCACAATAAATGCACTAAACATTTCGTCCAGGAAAGATTTTGCAGCAAAACTCCTCAGGTTGACTTTACACAAATCCACTGATATGAAACATGAGTTTTGAGATATTTAGCTGTTCAATATTTGATCATAAGGATTTTCAGAGACATACATCTTAAAGGAAAGCTGTGATAGGATGTGGTGTAACAAAAAGGAAGCATTTAGGAATAGAAAGAATGGAGTTTCTATGAGGTTTTTTCCTAAAACATTCATAAATGAAATCTTTAAAGACTATACCAACACATTTTTTATCAGGTTCAAAAATACACTAAATTTTACAGTGCCTTATCTCACTGGAAAAATGTGTTTGAGCTACACTATTTGTAAGCCAAAGGGAAAATTATTTAACAAATTGAATGTATATTAAGTGTGTCTTTCATAATGTTTCACTGGGTTTCATCAGTGTAGAATTGTGTGCTTGTAGTCAATGTGCAATGAGCACCTTTTACAACCTAAACTGGACTCATTTCTCCAGGTTTACATGACTCTTTAAACAGTGTGAAATAGTAACGCATCTAAGTGTGCCATCAGGTTTTGGAGAAAAAAAACAGTTTTAAAGGTCAGGTCTCCCCCCTGCAGAAGATACTAGGAAATGTCTGATCTAAAAAATATCCCAAAGCCACTGCTGAGGAAGCAATTTCTCCCAGTGTGAGGGACCCCAGCCACCCGTGTGTGTGTGTGTGTGTGTGTGTGTGTGTGTGTGTGTGTGTGTGTGTGTGTTAGAAGGCTGGTGAAGAACCATCACGCTGCAGGAGCATCTATTTCCATGAGAGAATGCCAAGGAGAAGCTGCAAGGAAGACAGCTGGGCACTAGTCCTAATGGAAAGGACATTTATTTTTCAGCATCGCAGTACAGCCCTCTTAATTCCCCACCATCGCTGGCGGCGGAAACCACGTAATGGGGAGGATATTAAGGGAAAGTCATTCTGGGGCCATGAAATACAGTGATGTATACAGCAAACAACACTGCACAGTACCACTGTACTATGCATTATGCTAAACCAAAGTTGTGAATCACTGAAGGAAATCACTTTACATATGCACATTTTCTATATGCATATGTGTAAGTGAGTTACAGTGAGTCCGTACAAAGCGTTTCGGCCTCAGCTTGCTGTGTGTCGCTTTTTTATATACAGAGCTTTCCATAACCGTAACCACATTTACAGTTATGTTGCTGCAGGCTATGTGTGTACATGCCAGTCGCAAGGACCTGACGTCTTGGACTCCTCACATCAAGAGGGATGCGGAATTCGGGTCAAGCCCCGCAGACCTGAACTGGGTTCAACAGATCTCTACCTGATCCCACCAGACATCTGCTTGCATCCGGGTCGCTGGTGTGCGCCGAGGCTCAAACCACCCTGGGCAGCCAGGCGAGAGAGCTAGCGAGTGAACGAGCAAGGGAGGAGGCCAGAGCGAACATAACCAACTACACCCTGCCTAGCACCCCCAGGGGTTGTCTCAGAGACTTCTCAGTCGCATTCGCTTCATTCGGCGTGTCATGCAGGGACTGGGTAGGGGTGCATTAGGACGCCCTGTTTGTCAGGAATCCTCTGCATTATGCACACACGCTCCTCTCCCCATGGCAGAGACCTCATCAGCAGGCGTCCCGGGGCGAAACCTGTCGGCACGACAACTAAGGATCCATCTTCGGGATGCTGGGTGACCGAGTCGTAAGATCAGGCATCCACAACTTCAAGTTCCAGCAGACATAACACCTCAGCTCCGCGATTTAATACATTCAAATGAAAATGTAATGTTCAATCTGGATAAAAATACATTCACAAATGACTGTAAACAGTACCCCCCTCCCTGGGATATACACAGCACAACAACTGAGTAGCACAGGCAGTTAAAGAGATCCTAACAATAACATATCTATCAAAGATAAAAGCAATGCTAAATATAATTTTAATTACACTGCACGTACAGCTTGTGTCAGCAGAAACGGATGCATCCCTGACTGTCCTGTAGCATTAGCTTTGTAAATAGTGGGTTAGAGTTTTGTTTTAACCTGACCCCAGAAAGATCTGTTGCTCTTGGATGGCGCGGTGCATGTATTTCCGATGTCAGCATTTCCTCCAGTGAGCGTCAGCAGCGCCCTTCACTGAAGCGACATAGAAATAGGTCTCTGGTGTTTAAAACATGTTTTAACAGAAAAGGGCAAGCAGTAAAGTGAAGGTGGAAAGCTGAACTTCTGGAACTTCTTTTTGTTATTATTCTGACAGACAGGAACTACCCCATAGTATATAGGATATCACTCACTGAATGATGGGCATTTCCAAGAAACTGCACGACATGCCATCATGCCTTTTAAGAATTAATATCTTCAAGCTTTCATATGCTATATTTCAACCTGAATACGAACCCCGAAGACATTTAATTTCAGATTCAACATTTAAAAGGATTCATCACGTTTGATGGGTAAAATTGCTTCACCGTGGTTTCCACTGCATACAGGAAGATGTCTTAGTGCTTGTTTTTATCTTTAATTATTTAATAGCCGCCAAATGGGGGGGTAAGCAAATCTCAAGCTGATCTCTGAGGGTCTTTGTTTCTTCTGTTTGAATAATGCTGGCTGGGTTCCCATAATGAATCGTTAACAGCCCACCTTGATGTTGCTCATGAAGATTCAACAAGAGAGGAGCCAAATCGCAAGAGACCCTGTGAGGAATAACTACTTCTTCAATATCTGTGAATATGCCCAGATATTGGTGCATATGGGTTCAAGGGAAAATCGCAGTCTGGCCATCTGTGGAGGGTACCTGTGGCTAACCTGCACATACAATCTGTCCATGGTGTTCTTATAGCCGCGAGGTACGGAGTAGCGGTACCTTTGGGTTCCCCAGCCGTGGATTAACTGTCAAAACAGCCAGAGGGGCAGGCATCTGATTAGCGGAGGCCTAGCCGCTCTCCCGAACTCATACTAATCATCAGGAGCTACACTAAACCCGTCCACTGACTCACAAAGCAATTATAACAACTCGGCCGTTGTCTTGAGGGGGGTCGGGGGCATGAGAAAAGTTTTGTCTAGAATGTAATATTCATTTTCACTGACATGGCAACACTGTATGACCACGCATGTAAAAAGAGCAAAAAAAAACGTGCATTCCCTGGCTCTGGCCATGGACAAACTAGACGAAAAAGCTAATGAAGCTGTTTTGATCAAAAGCTGAAAAAGACCAAATTCAGACCAAGTTTGAGAAAACGTAGCTTCTTCAAAGAAGGCCGTTACATAACCAGGGGAAATATTGGGAAATAGGAGGGATTCAGTGCAACTGTTTTTATGATTTATTCATATAACATACTTTACATAAAAGTGATTTATAGTGTTAAGCTTGTTTACTTGCAATTATTTACCCATGTGTGCAGTTTGGTCATTTTTACTGGATCAATTGAGGGTACCTTTCTCAAGGGTACTATAGCAGGATTGGGATCAAACCACAATCCTTCAAGTGCAAGACAGCTGCTCTAACCACTGTGCCACCTAATGCACCTGCAACTAGAGTAAAAACTGCATGGTCAGTATAGGATAGAGCAAATGGTGATTCTGGAAGTTTAGTACAATCCCACAGCCCATTCTGTGCACTTCAAAGCTGGTAAAGAAACTAGACCTCAGCGTGAGCAAAATAATCCATTTGCAAGTTAAACCTGCTTCACCTTGCCAGGGCTTTTTATTCTCTAAACGGACAGTGCAAAGTCAGAGTCTCTTCTTGCTCAGTCTTGTAAAACCAAGTAACGGTTACTGCAGCTGCTCTTGACTTGACAAATCTCCGGCTCTGGGCCTTCACGCTTCTGAAGCAGGAGAAGGCTTTTCAAAGTATCCCATGATAGAGGTGTGGGGGGAGCACAACTGTCAAAAACATATCTTCATCAACTGGTATGAAGCCAGGGAAAAGCAGAGTGATTGAAAAGGAATCTCAACAGGGTCTTATGATAAATCTGCAGATATCCAGGAGTAGGGGGATGTCATATTACAAACCAGCCAGCAAAAGTTTGTTCGGCTTTCCGTTAGAATTGTTTTTCCTTCAGTTTCCAGGGACAGTCAGCCTACTTGATCAATCTGAAAAGGAGCCATTCTGCTCACGTAGCAAGCAATTTCTGCCTGGTGCGTCCCTCTGAGCTAAAGCTTGTGGTTTGTGTGTCTGACCTGCCTATGGAATCCGTCTCCTCCAACACAGAAAACCAGATCACCTCAACCATACATTACCATGTCATTTCATTTGCCGAGTCCTGCCATAGGCTGGCTGTGAAAGATTTTCATCTCACTTGCTCCTCAACAACGCGTAGCTATAGACTGATCAAAATAAGTTCTTCAACAGTTCCGCTCCATTATTGGGCATGGATTTAATACGGTCTTTTGTTACCAAACATTTAAGTCAAAATGAAACAACCTTTTCAAATAATTTGGTTTAATTTCTATTATGGTAAATCTAAATGACAATTCACACACAGGCGAACAAAGAATAGTGTGATATGAAAGATCCTACATCACATCAGTAACTGTACCTGAAAACAGGAAATGTCAGACATAACTGACACCTATCGATGAGATGGTGCGATAACAACCTGCAATAAAATGCTTAAGTGTGTAAATAAATGCACCGCAGCTGTAGACCATGCTGTGTGAGTACCAGCACTCTGAATCAAATGAAGAATCTAGGCTTTGATGTTTAGTCCACTGTACACTCTGCAGCATCTTCCTCCATACAAGGCACAAAAACATAAATGGCAGTATAACAGCTCAGAATAATCAGACTAAATCTTTATCTCTTGGTGGTCCATTCAGAAAGCATCCAAAAATCAAAATCTTTCTAAGCATCAGTCTTAGCCCAAGTGTGATGGAAAGAACTGGCTCTGTCCTTCAGAACTGCTGAATCCTTTCCAGCATTCAAGAACAGTTTTAAAACCCTTAAAACAAGAATTTTGCTCAGTCTTTATCAGTTCATCTGTAGTTCTGAACAGCCTGCACAAATGGACAAATAAACCCGATATCGTTTTTGTTCATTCTATATGGCAAACAAAGAAACAAAAAAATTCACCTAGAATTCTTCAACTTCTGTATTTGTTTTCACTACCTCCTTATAATACTAGACCCATTTCTAGGAAGAGAAAAGACAGCAATAAAATATTCCTAGAACTACTGATGCATCTAATAAATATTTGGAGATGGATTTACCTCCACACCCACCCAACCAAAAATCATGTCACACTACTTTCAAATAATACCGAATAAAGTCACGAGTGTGTGAGCATCGTGACAGAGCAAAGCATGCAGGAGCGAGAGTACAGCACACTCCAAACAGACGCCGACTCTGGGAACAGGCTGTCTGGCCAAGCAATGTGGGTGCCATGAGGCCTGAGAAGGCACATGGTGCGACGGGCACACACTTCACTTGGAGCCAAATACCGTCGTGCGCTGGAGCGCCTCAAATGTGGGAGGCCTGCAGATAGAACCAAACAAAATGCACAAAGGTTCAGCACCACAGAGTGGACATTCTGTCAGGGAAGAGTCCCATAGTTTCAATATTGCAAATCAGGCTCCTCTGTCAATTTGTTTCATTTCATTCATACAATAGACAAGTTTTCTTAGGCTTAGGGCCGCAAGTGCCACGAAGGTAATCCAAACAAACAAACACACACACACACACACACACACACACACACACACACACACACACACACACACACACACACACAAAGGTGAAACTCACATCAAATACTTCCTACCTACTGTGCTGAGTGATCTCTAAGAATAAATTTAAATTTGGCTATTTCCACATTTAAACCTTTAAACACCATTACAACTGACATCATTACTTTTACTTTTAGTACTACATTACTATTATTCATGTAGGACCTAGAAGGTAGCCATTTTAGGTGAAAAAGCATCTTATGAAAGACAAACTGTAAATTCAAGTGCCAAATAGAAATGTTTGATGGATTCTGAAATGTTTCTCAGCTGACATTTTATTTAATAAATAAAGTCAAAGAACAGAAAATTCAAGTACTGAGTTCTAAGCATATTTAGAGATCACAGTAAGGAAATGTAAGTTTGTTTCTTTTTTTAAATACACTGACAAACAAGTCACTGTGACCTTCAAAGAGAATCAACACTGCTTTTCTTCGCCTCTCTTCCTCAGCTGCCACAGTGACAACACGAATTACAACAAAGTCCCACCTAGCCCTGATTTCCGAGTTGAGTGCTGTTCACATCGCAAGGTGTTACTGGTGTTTACAAAACAAAACCCACCAAATCCAGAGAGGAGAATAAGAGGAAGGGGGGAATGGTGAAATTGTACATCCTCAGCCTGGCCCTCAGGCATCATAAAGAAAGGTCCATGTATTAGGAAATAGAATAAGGGACCAGTAGCTGTAGTTGTGCCTGTACCTGTTCTGACACAGCAACTGCCAGTGGAAGATCAGAGAGAGCAATAGTTTGTCCGTTTTAACCACATACTTGCAAGGAGATCACAGGCTTCTTAGCATCACTCGGCATTTTTAATGAACAAGCATCTTTATTCCAGGTCAAATTCTACAACGAATGAGAAAGTCTTCAAACAATCATGCAAAAGCTGTCCAAGTGACAGGTAGGACCCACACAGCAGAGTTCACCAGGAATCTCCCAGGAAGCCATCTGTTGGAGGAGACAAGATGTCGGACCACACAGACGCTCCTTCCTTAGATCATATTTGCACAAAGCCGACATATGGACCTTTCAGACGTGAGCTACCAACAGCAAACGCCTACCTGATGCATAAACGGGTCTTGTTGTTAGCGTGGCAGCATGAGGTCAATGACAGCCACCATAGTGCCAGGACAAATGACACTTGCCTTCCTGTCAAATGCCCTGCACACCACCTGGACTTTCTGAGGCAGCAAACTGTAAGTGCAGCTAGGACCCTTTGGCCTCAGAGAAGCAGAGTGTGTCAGCAGCCATGGATCAATGGGACAGCAGCTGCCATCCTGCTGTAGTCAGGCTCTAGGTGAGGAGCAGGACACCCACAATTCATTGTATCTTGGCAAGTACAACACCATTAGTGAATGTTTAGCTGAAGGAACATTTTTCATACTATTTAGCACATGCATTACTCTTTCAAAGGAGACAAAGCAGTCCCCCTTACTGGCAAAGTCACAAATCCCCCCCCCCCCCCAGTACCTGGAGTAAACGCAACCACAACAGGTTCTCAGCAAAACAAACATCAAACAGACTGGGTCTCTGGCCATCACTAATTTAATCATCATGTTTAGCAATATACAGAAAAGGCTTTAACACTAAATATGAATATGTATCCAGTTCTATATGTCTGGTCTCAGGGGAAGTTTTAAAATGACACTTGTGGTTAGATGCTCAACTGCAGCCTTTCTTTTCAAAGCCAAGACAAGAATAAGACAAAAAATGTCAGTAAAATCACAAAGAAATAGTACTCTGTCTTGCAGCCAAGAAAAGACTGATTGTAATCGAAAAACACGAGGGCAGTGCTGTCTATGACGTCCTTCAGTTGCTACTTTAACAAATCACGCAGCAGGTGGAATTGAGAGGGCTGAATACAATGGTTAAAATGTGATGATCCATGAAGCTTCCAGCAGCTTTACTGTTGTTTTTACCATCACTGTACAGATGAATCATTACTACTGTATCAATTGTGGGCAAGAACCTTACTTAAGGGTACTGCAGCAGGACCAGGGACTTGAACCCAGATCCGTCAAATATAAAATGATGGCACTAGCCACTACTTGCTCACTGCTGTGACTAATAAATATTATGAGTGGGATCGTGTCTCTGTAATGTAATGATGAATGTCCAGAAACTTGGAACAGTTAGAGTAAATGAGATCCAGGGACTTTGGTACAGCTAAGTGATGTGATCCCGGCCATGCCCAGGCAGGCTGTCACAAGACTTAAGGGCTACCTGTCCTGTGTGCTGTTTGGGGGGGGGGGCACAGAAAAGCCAGAAGCTCATTAGGCACTAAATAAAAGTCTATTTTGCCCAACTTAATTTCCCTGGCTGATGTTTTTTCAGCGCATTGTGGCTTCGGTTTATCGTCGCAAGCATTTGTATTGATGTGGTTTAAAAGCCCCTCATTCTGCCTATCATTATTTATTCTAAACAGCATCTTTAAAAGAGAGGGAAGGCACGCACAATGCCAGATGCCTAATTAAATAGCTATTCAGTCTCTCTCCCTGAAAATTAATTTATGGAAAGAAAATTCTGTGCCCCCCCCCCCAGCTCTCCCATCAAATGTAGGGAGCAGCAATTAAAAAAAGGAGGTTCAAGGCAAGGTTCATTACATTAAAAGGGGGGAAGCTTTAAAACAGGAAGATTATTTTAATAAAGACAAATTCCTGTAGCCACACACTTGTTAGAAAGCATGCATATTTTTCCCTGGATGAAAGCTTTTCCTCTCCTTTTGTTAGCCTACGTTTGTAGCACGTGTCTTTCCTTTCAGCGTTTTGTCTCAGAAGATCCCTTTCATAAAATATTCAAGGGCTAAATGTCTCAAATCCCTGTACTGATCTGCAATATTTTTTGGCCAGTGGGGGGGAATGAAACAAACAAACAAACAAATAAATACATACATACATACATACATACATCACACCTCAACATACAGTTTTGAAAGGAATTCTACAGCTTTTGTAGAAAAAGAGGGACCAACAGTTTTTTAGATGGGTGGGGGAACAGAAGTTGACTGCAGGGGATTTTGAAAGCCTTTCTAGAAGCCATGGGGAGCCTGGTTCCATAGATTTTTTTTTTTTAAGAGCTCTTGATTCAAAACCTTTAAAACAGTTAATGTGTCTCCACTATATTGTACTGAAGCTGAACTGCACATTCAGTGTGAACTCTATTTTAACCAATCATTCCTCCTACAGGAGCCTTTGCACTCTTCACCCCTTATTTGGAAATAACAGTAGCTAGAAACAAAAATTAACCACTAAAATTTGTCTATTTCCTGCTTCTGCCACAGTTCCAGTGGTCTAGACTCTGGTACAGAAGGAATGTGATAACTGAGCTTCCTCATAAGTCCAAGTTTATGGTTACATTTGGTGAAGATGTATAGGCTTCTGTAGAAAACACAACATATTATCCAACTAAAAATGTATTCAAAAGAAGTGAATGATACGCAATTGGTGCACACGCATTTAGTGGTACAGGGCTCCTGTGGTTTTTTTCCCCCCAGTACTCAGGTTTCTTCCCACAGGCCTAAGATATGCTTTAAGTGAGCTGGGGACTCTAAGGTGTACTTAGTCAGTGTGTGTGATTGACCTGTGATGGACTGAGGTCCCATACAAGATGTACCCTGCTTCATGCTGTATGCCTCCTGGACAGTACTCTAGGCATCCATGACACTGGACAATCAGTAATGGGAGGTTTTATGTATGTTTTTATTGTTTTGGGCTGCTCAGCTTACAAAAATGACTCCTGTCACTGTAGATTAAAGTTGATAAAAGCTGTGTAGGGTTTCACGTAATGGTCAAAAGGCTCCCTTCCATTTAACCACACTTCAGAAAGCTGAAGAAGACTCACAGGACATTCTTGGTGCAGATGAAACCTGGAAAACACAGTTTACAATCGATACCTTTAAAAGCTTAATTTTCTGCCATTTATTTCCCAGGGAACACGCAGCGTATGCAGTCCCCCCGCAGGCACGGCAAGGATGGCTCTCCGCAGCGCTAGACCTTGCACAAATTGCTGCACTGCCAGAATGAGGTGGACCCCACCCGCGGGCCTAATTGATTCCAAAGGTGCTCTGCACGCAGCTAGCCCCACACTTTTCCCAAGCTGCCACCCGTGAGCTATTCCAACATTTGCTTCTTGGGAATACCTTTGATTTTCCAGGACCAGTGTCACGACATCACACACCACTGTTTCATTATTTAGAAATTTACAATTCCAATACGCAATGCCAAGACACCCAGTAGCCACCAAACTGCTTCCGGACACTTCGTGGGTTGCAATACATGCACAAATTTGGCATTAAGGCTTTCAGCAATGTTTGCAAATACGACTGAGTCCCTTTTATTTCCAGCTAATTGAGTTCAGCTTTTTTTTTCCCCCCTCACTAACAAAATATTCTGGTTTGGAAGGCAGTAATAGGCTGACCTTGTAAAGGGCTTTGATCACCTGCTGGGCAACAAATGAGATGCAGATATAGGCCACCTGAGCCTTTTCAGCCAGTTCTTCCAATCCCACATACCCACAATGCATTTGGACCCACAAACACTCTCACTCCCAGTAAATTAGACAGCTTTTTAAAAGATGCCGGGAACAGTGCCTAACTAAATTTGCACATTAAATGTATAATGTACTTGCTACATGCATGCATTCAATCAAGATACGTGCCATGTAATGAAAAAATTAAATAAATATACAAATATATTTTTAAATCCACTCTGTCAACTTGACAAAAAACATCCAAAATTCCTCTCCCCATCACCATTGGAGTCCTGCTGAGAATTTTGATGTCTGTCATTTGTGGTCCTTGTTAACAAACTGTCACCTCCCAGCAACAGACTTAATGAAAGAGCGCTCCCTCTTTGAGAGTTGGCTGCGGGATCGACAGGGAGGGGGGTAATAAACCACCAGGAAAGGTGACTGCTGAGCAAAGGAAGCTTTGCACAATTGGTTATGACTGGTACCCCCCAGCCACAGCTCAGAAGGCGGGGACTCGCATCCACGAACAGATTGTCTGCATTTGTCCACAGGCTTCCGGGTGTGTACAGACACCTCTCATTTTCAACATGGCTGAATATCAGACAGACACCAGCATCATTTACATTTATTCATTTAGTTGATACAGTTCTCTGCAGCAGATTACAACTTCTGCTATGGTGGGCTAAGCTATTTACAGCTGGGTACCTTTTTAACTATCGGTTCAGGGTGCTACAGCTAGAGCAGGGGTTCCTGGGTCATTCTAGGCTCAGTCCTTGGTTATTTGGTTGCACAGCAATGGTTCTAAACAGTATATCACCTGCTGCCTCACAATGTAAACAGAAACCACTTCAGTTCAAGAACAAACTGACCATTTCAAAGTATTCAAATTAACTTGTAAGCAGCATTTCCAGACAGCTTTTGTGAATATGGATACAAAACAGCGCTCTACAAGTCAGTGTACATAACTGCACCATTAAAACAAGCGTATTGTTAGAGGCGCTTGAGGTTTTCTCAGCAGCGCCAAAAATATTTCATCACCCCGTCAAGAAAAAATGATGAAATACAACAGAAAAGACAAACAACAGCACTACAAGTGGACAAGCACGTGGGTGCTATGGACGACACAACCTATGTGACCATATTGCAAAGCATACTAATCTCTTTTCAGTAAACTGCACTTGAACAAGATGAAATAAGGTGCTCCAAAACAGTGACAAGGTGTAAATGCTGTGTTATGCAGAGATATACTTAGGTAGAAACCAAGGTGTCATCAGCAACTGACTGAAGGCAATGGCAGCATCAGAAAAGGTAAAGCACCATCATCATCACCATCAGTGTACAACAGGAAAATACCCAGACCTGGCACAGCTGGCACACAGACTAACGTGATGCCATGTATTGATATCATGTGACCATCACCAGAACAAAGTGATGCAAACTGCTGCACAGAAGTGCAAAACAAAGTTTTTAAAAAACTCTGTTTAAAACAAAAAAACATGTATCTTGCACTTCCTCACCCACACTATTGCTAATACAATAATTCCACAAGCCCCACAGCCTTAAGCACAGAGTACCTGCAGTACCATGACAAGAATATGGTGTTAAAACCATCAAAATATGTCTTAAATTCATCAAACACTATAAACTCGCTAATGAAATTTCCTGACAAAATTAATCGGTAGGTAACTTTCGGGGGGGGGGGGGGGGGGGCAAAATGGGCCTTTTT